>LPNX011078487.1:358830-456774 GCA_001517045.1 Pseudotsuga menziesii
GACACATCTATAGAGACGTCTTTCCTCTCTTATCGAGGATAGACACACTTAATCACCTACTTGCATAAACATGTATGCATACGTAACAATTTTTTTCTCTCTTTTTGTATAGTTTAATGTTATATGTTGATTAAATGAGTGAGATAATGATGCTTGAAGATCAATACATGTCTAAATCTTGTTCCCTAAAAGTGCTAGGTTAAATGGGGAATTAAACCATAGTTTAGAAGTTGATGATTCTATGACATGTCCATGATTCTATTTTTGTAAAATGCTTAAACTATAAAAGTTTGGACTTCTGAAACATGTTTTGTTGGAAAACATTTATGGTAAAAATTCATGTGCCTTGGACAGAAAAATAGCTAGATTTTGAGACGCGTGCGTGGTATGGCATTGGCAAAAGTTTTATTTCATGGCTAAATTCATTTAAGAAACAAATCAATCTATTATGCATAAAAGTGATAGTAATGTATTCCAGACACTTATTGATTGGTAGCTATCAGTCTTCAATTGCTGCAATTAGTATTTTAAAGTTAGTGAATATTAGAGAGATTTAAATACACACACCTTGGTGTTATTGGTTCCAACTCCCAAGTCCTTCACATAATTGTAAATTTGCCTATAGGTTGCACAAGTGCATCGAAGTCATCGTGGTCAATGAACTCCTTAGAATCCTGAGCACTATAAACAAAGGGAGTAAACTTTCTACCCGACCATTTGCACTGATCGAACTACCAGCAATGCGTGATGTGACAGCTCACAGGAGCCAGGTCGTCCAATCGATGCAAATGGTCGGGTAGAAAGTTTACTCCTAAACAAGGAGAGGAGTTCCACAACTTGAAATGCAAACATATTATTTTAGAAGACTTTTGTGATATTTATACAGGTTGAAATCTTTGCTTTGCTAGTATTTGTGGTCTGACATGACAGGATAAATTTACATTAAAAACATTTGTATTATTTTAAGGTTATAAGAAAGTTTGTTATAATGGATGTGTGCAGATTGATTTAAGAAGGGCTAATAACTGCAAAATTATGCTTACCAAGGTCAAAATGCCATTACCGGATGTAATGGTAAGCGATTTAACACTGTGATGGAATACATGTTGCAATTATGTTTATTTAAGGTTTGATAGTGGGTAGCTTGTAATTTGGTAATCGTTTTATAGTTGACAATGCCAACTAAATCTTAACTTGGAAATCTTCTCTATGATTATATTCAAGATTTTTTTTACCAGTTGACTGTTGGCAGCATAAGCATGAGAATGATAGTGATGAAGAATGGGAAGAGGTACTCATCACTAAATCTCTTTGGTAAGAGTATTTGTAGTATTTTTATTAGATTTAGTTACAGGGAAAATTGTACATAGCTCTCAGGAGCTAGTTTATCATAAATACTAGTTACTAGTAAGTTGTAATAGTAATAATTATGTAGTTTGTAGATTGATATCTATCATAATTTTGCTTGAATGTCATCATTTTCAAGTAATAACAACTTCTTAAAGGGTGCTAGCTCAATGGTAGAGCACCTGCGTAATTATAGGCAGGAGGTTGGTGGTTCGATTCCTCCGTGCCCTATCATAAATTTGTGACTACAAAAACGACTAAATTCGCATATATACGACTATTAGTAGCTAATTTTCTGTATCTTAGTCGTATTCAGCTTAGTCATTAATATGTTAACATCTAGTAGTTTATTTAGTCATATATTTGGTCATTAATGGTTGCAATCAGTGAATAAATCAGCGACTAAATTAGTGACTAAATCAATGACTAAATCCGTGACTAAATCAATGACTAAATCAATGACTAAATCATTAACTATCAATGACTAAATCATTGACTATCAATGAATAAATCAATGACTAAATCAATGACTACTAAGTCAAGCTATTAATGACTAGTGAAATACGACTAGCTATAAGATAGTGGAAATTTGCTACTATTAGTCACCGACTCAAAAATAGTCGTTTATAGCTTGATTTTAGTCATTTTTTTAGTCATTAATTTCTCATTTTCTACTAGTGTATAGAGTATACCAAAAAAAGTTGTATGTTAGTGAATATCTTCCTATTTTAGCGTCAAAGCTCAATTTAATTTGTGATCCGGACTCCAATAAAAAAATTTGAAGGGGAGCAACTGAAGGGGAAAGGTAGATTGAGGAAGCTGAAAGGTAATTATTAGCTAGTGGATGTTTATTATATCGTTCATATTCTAATTGTATTTTCTAGTCATAATTGCTTCAATTAAGAGCATATACTTTGTTCAGGAGATTTACACCTTTCTTTCATTATAATGGTTATTGTCATTAAACAGTTGGTCGAGAATGGGATGCAATTCATTTATACATCGCAAAAAATCTTGATTGGATGAAGGTATATATTGAACGATGCGAACAACCGGGTCATGGAATATCATGGGAAGGTGTGGCTTCATTAGTAAAAGTAGCACAATGCAATGGAGATAGAAATCTAAAAGAAAGGGAAATTGATTTGGCATATGGTGTAAAAGATAAAATGGAAAGCATATAATTAATCAATCCCTCTAAATCTTTTATTTTGCAAATTACATTTTGACGTACATGTTCTTCTTTTCCATGTATTGTTGCATAAGGACTGAATGGTTGTGTAATCTTTTCCTGTATTGCTTATTGCAGGTAAAACAACATAAGGCGATGGTCTACAATGGAGGTAGATATCAGATCAAAAAATTGGATGAAACAAAGAAAACATCAGATTATAGTATATCTATTGTATTTGAGGTTACCAATGTTTCATCTAGAATTGACAGACATCTAGAAGTCTCAGAAAATAGATACTATGGGTATTTGGAAGATATTATACAGTGTGACTTTAAATCCTTTAAGGTAGTTCTATTTGTTGTCAAATGGGACAAGTTACGATTGAATCAATGTGATCCTGATAGAACTATTATTGAACACGATAATGGATTTACCATGGTAAACACAAGGTTGTTTGATTCAGGAACAGAGCCCTATGTTCCTCCAAGCCAATGTGAACAAGTATTTTACTCAGAGGTTCTAGGTAAAGCAGGATGGTCATTTGTTGTGACACACGATCCAAGGGGAAGGCCGATAAAGTATAACCTAGATGATGCTAATGAAGAGGGTTCTCTAGAAGAAGGATATGATGATGTAGAGCATGATCAACATGAGTTAGATGATGATCATGATCCAGTAGAAGATGTACTCCATGAAACAGTTGAATCTAATGATGTAGCAAACAATGCTGATGAAAGTTATACCGATGATGACACGATGAGCATAACTGATGATGATGACGATGATGATATGGCTAACCCTTACAATGTTGACTCTTGATCTAATGATACAGAGGATGACTTGGATGAAGAATATGATGACATAGATGAAGAAGATAATGAAATATAATTAATGAAAGGTAAATATCCTCATGAACATTGTTATGATCATTATCATTGTTATGATCGTTATCAATATATACATGTAACTACCTCCCTTTAACTCATACATGTCAGTTTGTTTCCCAATAAGTATTTACTACGTGAATCTTTTGATAAATATTTGATAAATATTGAACTACGTGAATTTATAAATAAATGAATATTTGATGAAGATGATGAAAATTTAAAAATATAAAGTCGCAAACTATCAATATCTTAGATGTGAATAGTTATTTTAGATGTGAATAGTTATTGTTATAAAATGGAAGTTATAAAAAAGGCCATGCAGCACATACCTGCCCATTCAATTCACCAATACCCATGCATTCTAGCACTACTATTATCAGTATTTAAAACGGTTATTGAAACACATGTTTGTCTCACACCTAGTAGTTACTTTTACATGTAATAACCTCCCTTTAACTCATACGTGCCATTTTTTTCCCAATAAGTATTAACTACGTGAACCTATAGGTAAATATTGAACTACGTGAATCTATAAATAGATGAATATTTGATTGATAGAAATTTTAAAAATATAAGAGTCGCAAAGTATCAATATCGTAGATGTAAATAGTTATTGTTATAAATGCTTTCTTTTTGGCTCCGGGTATTGACACATACTATGAATTTTTTGAGGGTCAATTGACTTCCCATGGAAAAATTAAACTCTTTTGAGTCAGTGCGGGACTTAGTGCCCTTTCATTTTTGCACCTTATCTTCTTGTAGTGAGATGGCTCCTTAGTTTGTTGTTCACATGCTCTTCATGTACATGGTAGATATGGGTTGACATGACAGTTATTACTGATGGGTATATTTATACATATTAGACTGCATTAGACTCTCCCCCTCAGCACTCATTGAGTTGTGTATTTTTCGGATGGTATGGCTTTGCATCTAGTACTGTATATTTTCCTCCTTTATTGTAGCCCATTTCTTGGGCTTGCTTTGTAATATGCCCTTTGATTCAATGAATAACAAGGACAGGTTTTTTTCTTTCTGAAAAAAAAAATGGAAGTGGTAGAAACAAGTGCGGCATCGCAGCAGATATTTACCAATTGGTATGATATGTAAGTTGGGTGTATTTCCAGTTTTTTAAAGATTGTAGTTGCGGGATGATAGAGGCTGTCTTTATTGGCTATTTATTCTAGAAGAGTAATTCAGTTGAGTAGCCAAGTTAAGTTGACTAGCGAGTGATTCCATGAAGGTGGGTAACACTTTTTGGCCAAATTTGACAATGAAAACCTGATTTTTTACTAATGTGCTAGATAAAATCCCTCGAAATGCATATATGCCATGTGAATTTCGACTTGTAGTAAAAAAACAAATTGTAGAATATTATGTTTCCTTCTCAATGATTTTTTAAAAAAAATATTCTGATGTCATTTAATGTGTGAAATTTTGCATTTAATGAACTGTGTGACCTTTAAAATTTGAAGAAGTTAATAAGTGGCTCGTGTCCATCCTCAATAATTCAATATTAGATTAACAATTAAAAAAATATATACAAGCATGATCTACACAAAATTCATTGTGGTCTGCATATTTTTTTGTTAATTTATTTCACAATATACAATTATTTATTATTTTTCGAAAGTGACCACATCTGATTTCAGCATCATTTTATACACGTGTGTCCATCCAAGCTTTTTTTTCAGTGTTTTCAAAAATTGAAAAACCAAAGATACCCTTTTAAAGACGACGTGTCGATGTGTGGGCTGTGTATTTTTCAGAATTTTTTCGATGTGTATTTTTTACCCTGCAAATTTTTCTTTGAGCTGCTTTGAAGTTGTTGTCAAGTATTCTAAGTGTAAGTTTTAGAAGTAATTAAAGAAAAACCCATATGAATTCTAAAATGCATGCATGATACCTCAATGGATAGAGGATTCAGTGATGAATCTATCGGTATGAACTCCACTCAATTGTGTGTCTTGAATGGCAGTGTTTACACCCCTAGAAGACACAGGGAAACATTGATTTTCTAGTAAGAGGGATAATTCTCTATTTTTTCAGCCCTCGATCAAGCTTTGTGGCTCGATCGAGGTATTCAAATACCTCGATCGAGGTCTTAATAGAGTCTCGATCAAGGGTTTATCAAAACCTCGATCGAGGGTTTAATAAACCCTCGATCGAGGTTTGGATAAACCCTCGATCGAGGTTCTATTAAATATTCAAAAAAAAAATCTGTGTACATGACTACCAAGGTTTTATATGCATGCTCACCACCATGACTACTCTATCCAGGAGATTATGCCCATGTAGGACATTTTAGAAATGGGCTTCTAGGATCCAACTAAGAAAATGGACATAAGGAATTTCAACATCATTTGATTCGACCAACTCTGCAAATAATAAATACCTTAGAAATTTAAACAAAAAAACAATCATGACATTGCCATCTTATTCTACTAATAGACCCTTCGTCATTTTACTTGGAAACCAAAAGTCCCTGGTACAAACCGCCATGGGGCCAAGGGTTTGAGAAATGGATTGTTAAAAGCTTTTTCATGTTCATTAAACTACTTCAAAACACAAAATAGGGCTAGAATGGAGCAGCAATGGGGGGGCGGGAATTGAAGATCAGAATTAGAATTACAGAAATGTAGTGAAAGGTTTTAAATACTAAAAATAATTTGTTCCTTCGTATATAATTTTTAATTTAAAAAAACTACAATTAAGTGATATGACTTTGAAAACACTAAGTTTCATCTTAATCGTCCAGATCTATTCTGTCCTGGGCTTTGAGCTTTAAATATCTGTCCCGAGGATCTATATCGTAGGTATCAAATTGTAGTCCTGAGAATCCAGGTGATGTGGACACAACTCGGCTAAGTTCAGCTCATCAACTGAATTGCATGCATCATTGCCATAGTATTCTTTTTGCGTTGAACCAAGGAGAGCAAAGATGCACACCATTCAGTTGATGAGATGAACTTAGGCGAGTTGTATCCATTCGACCTGGATTCTTAGGACTATGTTACGATACCTACAATATATATCCTCGGGTCAGATATTTAAATCCTAGAGCCCAGGGCGGAATAGAACATGACGATTAAGATAAAATTTAGTGTTAAATTCAGAGTCATATCACATAATTGTAGTTTTTTAAAATTAAAAATTATATTCAAGGGAGCAAAGTATTTTTAGTACCTTTAGAGAGAAGAAAATGTGAGCATGAAAGAAAAAAATGACCTCATTTCCTTGGGTTATATCAATGTCCATTGTTTACTTTTCAAAATTGTTATTGTGTCACACATTTGCAATTAATCTTGCTAATAAATTATTGAATGACATTAGAATTTACATCAATAACACGTGACTAATTGTTTTGGTGTTTCATAATGCTAAGAGTGGAGGAAAATAAATAAAAGAAAATGTGTTATGGTGACTGTGGGATCCGAAAAACAAAAAGTATAGAAACTAAACATGATACTAATTTTCATTTTGACAATAATTGAAAATGTTCAATGCCATGAATTCAAATGAGGATTCAAAATACAATGTGTCCAAGCATCTTTTGGAAGACTTCACTAAATGAAACTTTACATGGTGCATATAAAAATACAATGTCAAGATCAAGCTATGGGTTCGATCAAGGTCTCTAAAACCATTGATCGAACGCGTTAGAGAAAAGCTTGATCGAGCTAGCAGCGTAATCGAGTTTTTCAAAACTTTAACTAAAAACATATTCGAGTGTGCACATGAATATGGACACCCAAATATAATTAAAATCAAACATAGAATTATATGATAATACAATTTAATAAAACATAATTTCAACTATAAGAATGATACTTGAGGGTAATAGCACATACCTTGAAGAAAAAACAAATAAACAAATTACTACTGTCACTTCCCCTAGATTTTATGTATAGATATTAGTTGTAGAGTAATTGGAGTTATAGATGTGATTGAATGGAGTCATAGATGTGATTAATCGCATTTATAACCCAATTACCCTGTGACTAATATCCATCAAAGGAAGTTCATATCCATATCCAGTTAAATGATGGGCATGTTGCCTATTTATAGGAAATTAAATATGCTCGATCGAGGTCTACTTTAACCCTCGATCGAGGTTCCGCACCATCGACCGAGGGTTTACAAAAATCTCGATCGAGCGTTTAACAGAACCTCGATTGGGCACTTTATAAACCTTCAATCGAGTTGTTAACACCTTGATCGAGGATTTGTTAAAATCTCGATCGAGGTACGTTTTTTTCATTTTTGCCGAATTCACGTTGCCAAAAAATGTAACCCACCTCCATGGATGCACCCTAGTGCAGTCTACTAGTCTAGTTGAATAGCACAACCATGGAAGCCAAAGAGTCGGGACTCTTGGAAAAAGGATTTTTCCATCATCCTTGGATCAATTGATCGTTTTAACTGCCCTCTTTTCTTTAATATTGAGGAACTACTTCCAGAAGAGAGATAAGGGGGATGCGTAGGTTGATACATTTAACATTGATTGCTATGAATTTTAGATGCCTACGTTGATGAATGTTAGTCCCTTGCATAAAAATAAAGCATTTTTTCTCCACTATGTGGAACACATAGAATTGTTTTGCCATTTCTTTACATTGTTAGCATTCTAATTGACAAACAGATTTTGACTTTTTATTATGTCAAGCTTAATAACAGTTATTTTGCATCATGAATATGCCAAAATATATTTTCTAATGGCATTGTGTTTTATGTTGCGTTCAAGAACAATTATTTTTCTAGATATTTATGCCACACTTAAGATATCCCTGATTTTCTATAGATGTCTTAAGCTTTGTTTATGCCACACCAAGCAATGACAACTTGTTTGCGAGTGATGCCTTAAACTTTTTTTATGCCACCATGGACGACGGATAATTTCGAGAGTTACATGGTAATACTTGTGTACAAGTTGCAGACATGTAAGTATGTGCATAACGCGTGGAAGGGCTATGATTCTCCTGATGGGAACACAAGACTGACTACATGAAACATAAATTGCAAACACTTGGATTTCAATACTAAATGTTGTCGTGTAATGCTCCAATTACATGGTAATACTTGAGGAGAAGTTGCGGACATGTAATTATGTGCATAGCCTATGGAAGGGCTATGCTTCTCCTGATGGACGCACAAGACTGACTACTTGAAACAGAAATTGTGAACACTTGGATTTCAATACTAAATGTTGTTGTGTGATTCTCCTCCTCGTAATACAACCTCGTAGTCCATCCATCATCCATCATTGATCACATGCTTGAATACCATTGAATTGCTCATCATTTTTCCATAAGCATACATGCATGTAGTTGAGCTGCCCAAGTTCCAAGTTCTAAAACCCCATCTGATTGTGGAGACACCACAAGCTTTTACAAGCGCATGTTCAAGTCTAAAGAAATTGCAAAGCCTCACCACTTGAAGGGAGAGGCCAACCAATATCTACCTCTCATCCTTCATGCCCATTTGAAGTTCAATTCTGTAGAGATTATGGGAGCTCCCTCTCATCCTTCATGTCGATTTGAGGTTCAATTCTGCAGAGATTATGGAGGCTCCCTCTCATCGTTCACACTGATTTGAAGTTCAGTTCTGTAGATATTATGGTCTATGAGGAGACTAAAGAGGACGGTGCAAAGCACATTTCATTTTATGGAAGCCACAAAGCCTTTTTCATTGATTTATGTTGAGATTCTTTATTTAGGCTAAATTATTTAGCTTAGGTGACAATGTCTATTGTATCTTCTATAATTTTATATTCTTTCATTTTCAGCTAAAATTGTTAAAGTTGTAATTCACTGGTTATTCCATATGCTTTCCAAATCTGGAAGAACCCATAGGTCATTTGTATATCGATCACTTGCGATCACTTGATCGAGTGCAATATCATTACTCTCCCATTGTTGATGCGAGCACACAACAGTTCTGGTCAGTCACCTACCTAGCTTGAAAGTTTAGATGAAGAACTTTTATTTTTATATCTATTTTTATTCTAAAGCTTGTGTTTTCAGTTTATCTTGAACATTTCAAGGTTTTTTCCCAGGGTTTTGTCTCTATTTCTCATTCTTGTGTAGGATTTACTTATAGAGTCCCACTTGTAAACGAAAGTTGTTGCTCTTTCACAAATTTACTCTAAATAAGTGTCTAAATAAGTGAGACAATGTATATAGAATATTATTATGTGGATACTTGATTTTGCACTAAATAAGTGAGACAATGTATACAGGTTATTATTATGTGGATACTTGATTTTGCATTGGCTTGGGCTACAAAGCATTTAATTTGGGTTTATATTGGAAATGGAAGTTATATTTGTGAATTTTTTTTCTATTGTGTGTTGAGAGGTTTAAACCATTGAAAATATGTGGCATTACAAAAATATTGGTTTCATTCTGTTAGAATTGTCTTTCAAGAAATGAAAACGATTTTGTATATTTGTATCATTATTTTTGTAATCTTTCATTTTATGCAAGGTTTTTATAGAGTTGGAAGTGTTTCTATAAAACAAATTCATGGGTAGTGAACCTAAACTTTTGATCACCTAAACAACATTCAATGCGACTGTGAAACAGATAGCAAGTGTTGTGTTGGTGGGTCACGAGTCATGGAATTGGGCGCTATGATTAATATGACCAAATGTAACAAGCCACCATCTATAGAGGTTTGTATGTGGTGCTTTAGCTTCCTAAAAAAACAACCTATTCAGAAGGCATTTTGGGAAGATGTAAAATATATTTTAGTTTTTCTATTTCACGGAATTCACAAATGGATCACCCTTAAGGTAACGATTTTTGTGAACTGGCCTGTGTAGATCTTATTAGTTTTTGGTTGTGGAGCCTGATCTTCCAAATCCAAAGATATTATTCAGTTGTGTTTGTACCCCAGGTTTACTGTACACTCGTTTCCTAACTTAGGGTTTTGGGGCAGCACCCCAAAAAAGGGGGTTCAGGGGTGAAGCCCCTAAGAAATTTTTTGGGATGTTTGTTGGGCAACAATTTTGTGAACCCATGGTATTGGGTTAACCGTAGTATTTTCCCATGGTATTTCCCCTATTAAAGAAAAGCATTGTAATATAGATGTGTATGGTATTGTATTGTATTGTATCATTGTAAAAAATCTTTGTGATTGTGTGAGAGAGACTGTGAGAGTGTGAAGAGGAAGTGCATCAATATTGTTGCAGGTTGTATCCCTTCACCTTTTTGGATGGTAATAAAAGGACTGGAAATTTTTATGTGCATGTAGCCCATCGTTTGGGTAAACCACGTTATATTTGTGTCTCTCGGTAATGTGTGTAATGTGTTTTGCATCTTGTTTAATGATTTAACTGTATAACTGTTTTTTCTCTACGGTCCTGTTTTCTATCAATTGGTATCAAAGGCAGGTTGGTCTATTTGGCTAGTAAACTTGTAGAAAAGAAGGGTTCCTGGTTCGAGTGGGAGGAATGGGAGAAGAGGGAAATTTTAAGGTCGAGAAATTTAATGGCCAAAACTATCAATTATGGAAGATACAAATGGAGGACTATCTGTACCAGAAGGATCTGTACCCGTCGTTAGGCGAAAAAGAAAAATAACCGGAGACTATGAAGGATGAAGAATGGGAGGTTCTTGACAAGAAGGCACTAAAACAATATGACTATTCCTGGCTTCATCGGTGGCTTTCAATATTTCTAAAGCAACAGAGGGTGTGATGAGCGCATTGGGTAAGCCCTATGAAAAACCATTGGCTTTCAACAAGGTATTTTCAATGAAGAATTTATTTAATATGAAGATGTTGGAAGGCAGATCTGTTGCTGACCATTTAAATGAGTTTAATACACTTACCAGTTAGTTAAGTTCTATAAAACTGAAATTTGATGATGAGTTTAGGGATCTTCTAATATTGTGCTCATTGCCAGAAAGTTGGAATAGCTTGTTCATGTCTGTAAGTAACTCTATCCCTAGTTCAAACACTCTTAAGTTTGATGACGTTATTGGTGTTATTCTTAGCAAGGAAATGCAAATAAAAAGCACATGTGAGACATCAGGTAATGTGTTGACCATGGAGAGTGGAGGGAGACAAAATGAGAGAGGAAAGAGCCCAGGAAATTAGAGCAAGTCTAAAAAGGGAAGATCCATGTCCAGATTCAGAAAATAGAGTGTTGGAACTGTGGTAAGAAAGGGCATCTGAAGAAACACTATAGAGCACCAAAGAAGAAAGGTGAGAGGCAACAAGAGACTACTCAGCAAGCAAACGTAGCAGATGATGTGCTACAAGATGCTTTGATTCTTGCATTAGATAATACTAGATATTACCAGGTAGTAGATTCAAGGGATTCATGTCATGATACACCCCATAGGAAATTCTTTCATGATTATGTTCAAGGTGATTTTGGACATGTTTTATTAGGGGATGATGAACCATGTAAAATTGTTGGAAAGGGTAAGGTACGGATTAAGTTAAATAATGGAAGTGAATGGATGCTAAAAGATGTAAGGCACATTCCTGCTATGAAAAGAAATCTGATCTCAACAGGGAAGTTGGGAGATAGCGGTTGTTTGTCTACATTTGGAGAAACATGGTGGAATATCACTAAAGGATCACTGGTAATAGCAAGAGGAGGTAGGGTAGGTATGTTATATTTATGTCCTCATAATACTGATTATTCTATCTCTATATATTCCACAGAAACAGGTGCGACGTTGTGGCATCATAGGCCTGGCCACATGAGTGAGAAGGGGATGCAGATTCTCCACTCAAGGAAACGTGATAGAAAAAACATCATTCACCCATTGTTTGTCATCAACTGAGATAAACAAAGCACAAGCACCATTCACACTAGTGTGCCATCATATGAAAACATGGGAACAATGAGATGGGGAATGAAAGAATGGGGAAATAGATGAACCAAGAACTGAATCTGACTTATATCTGCAATAAAAAAAACCTCCATTTATCTCCAAATGAGAGGTTAGGGTGGCCCCTCCAACAACCAATTTGGATGAGAATCCAATTCCCTTGAAATTGTCTCACTAACAAGGAGAGTGGGAATTCACCTTGCAATGGACAAGCTAGTTCTTTCCAAATTGCCAAAGGAAAATTCTCAAATGATCAAAAGCTATTTTCCTTCCTCATGCCATCTTTTTATAATCCTCATAAGGTACCCTAAGTCTTAATTCCCCTCCACATGATTCCTCCAACTCATCCTAGTTGTTTAGTAACCTCTATGACACTTGACCTCTTCCTCATGCCTCAAACCTCTTCCAAATTCGAATGGCTGCCACTAACCTCCAAATGCGCCCTCTTGGTGGCTATTTTTAGCCTTGACATGTTAGATTGTCACAGGTTTACAATTAGGTTTGCAAGAAGGTCTGATTTTGTCATAGAATCTTCCATCATTATTGTCATAGAGTGCAGGGAATCTCTCTCCAAGTGGCACATATTTTCTTCCTAGTCTCATCCTCTTCCATGGGGAGTTATTACTCTTCACCAATTTGAATCCTTTGTCTCATGATATGTTACTTGACACCTCTTCATCTCCTAAGAGCGTTCCATTCCTCATAATTTCGAATTTGGGGGTAGGTCATGACAAGTGTAGGGAGGAATCTAGCCACCCAAGGTCTCCATGAACCTCCAAGTGTCTCCATGAAGCAATGGAACTTTATTTTCTCCATATTTATTATTTATACGACCCAATTTAATGTTTATATGGTAAACTAAGGTCCTATAAGGTCTCATAGCTCCTTTATTTCAAAATTTAATGCCTCCACCTCAACCTATGGAACTAGTAGGTTGGTGAACGATTGTTAACTAGTAGTCTTATTGGGATGGAGACATGACAAAATTCAATAATTTTTAAGAGGAAGATGGTTTACTTAAAACAAATTATAAGAGATTACATGGAATAATAAGATCAACTAAACCATGAATAAATGAATTATGATTTTTTCGCAACTTCAAGAACTTAATAAATTAGATATATTAAAAGTTTAAAAATTAGGAAAGTAGGACCATGAATTGAAATATAAGTTACATGAACATGTCTAAACTCAAGCACATTTTTTTTTAAGTTCATAAAATAAATCCACTTGTTGTGTTCACCAAGAACACATGCATTCAAGCATATAATAGAAACACACAGAGTAAACCATCAAGAAGAATAAATATTGGGTCAAAAGTTCAACCATCTTGCATTCATTTTGAATTTGTATTTATACATAATGAATATGGTGGCAAAAGTTACACCCACTCCAACTGCTCATTTATTAGACTACATTAACATAATATAATGATGACATTAAGGGGCCCAAAGGATTTCTCTAACCTCTTCTCCACCCAAAACTCTTCTTCATCCCAAATAAAACAAGAGAGATGCAACAACATCTTGGGTATCTGGTCATGCCGAAGTAGTCCTCACTATTCATCAACCATGCATATCGGTATACATAGGTAACTGAGTCGTAATAACCACTAGTTGGATGGAAAAACACATGTGTACAAGGCTCTATCATGACTCGTAACTCTTCAACCTCCGTCTTTGATATGATAATGGTTTGTCAAATTCTCGTCCTCTCTCTAAAAATGTGGTTGACTACCCTCACTGTGAGGAGGTATTTTGGTTTAAAGCCTCATGCATTCTCATATGGCTAACTTTCCCTTGACTCAAGAATGGGTCTTTTGGCTCTTATACTTCTGTACCATTTCTCTTACTTCTAGCTTTTGATGTCACAACCTAGGAACCGTTATGTGATTCTACACCAAGGGGCATGCATATAGTTGTTCTAGGATAATCATATGTGCATTAATATATTTTTGCAAGGTGTCAGATGCATTTTGCTTGAATGTAATCTTCAGTGGTGAGAATTGAAAATGCAAGCAATTTTCATTATGCTACCTGCTCTTGTGTATGAACCTATAATTGCTCTATTGATCATGGTTTACTATTTTAGACACAACTTAACTCAATTGACCAAATTTGTCTAGAAATCAAATTCATTACAAAAATGGAAAGGATCACTTGCCTAAAAAATACTCACGATTCACCCCTTTATTTCAATCAGATTAAAAAAATAAAGTCACATCGGTATTAATAACTCATCAACCCAATTATTGACTCATCAATATGATTCCAATTACATAGTTTCCATGATCCAATTATTTTAAGGTTTTTGACAATCAACCACAATGGGTAATACCAACCAAAAAGTAAATATCGACCAATTTTGACATCGACCATATTTTTACAACATCAACCACATATGACATTGACCGATTTAAGTGAGTCAATTAACATATAAAGTCGACCAATTCCATATTGTTATAATAACCATGCTTTTAACATTTTAAGTATATAAAACTTTTCAACACCTTGCCAAAATACAACCCATGCCGACTCATATGTATATGTCGAATTTAATGAAGTCTGGTAGATACCTCTTTAACCCATTGACCAAGTAAAACAAGATTTAGATTTTTTTGGCTTCGACTATGGCCCTCGACCAACTTTTATTTCGAGCCATCGAATGTCAACCAACATATATACATCGACCATACTTTAATATATATATATCAAATTTAATGAAGTCTGGTAGATCTCTTTAACCCATTGACTAAGTAAAACAAGATTTAGATTTTTTGGCTTCGACTATGCTTTCTACATGGCTATAAGCATGGCAAAGATGATCAAAAGGCAAAGAATAAAGGTATTTTACTTAGTTTCACCCCTGGCTGTAATAAGGCTATCGCCCGGCACCACTATCTCTAGATCTAGGAATCGTAGTTGATCATGCCATGCAAGTAAGACTTTCTTTTCAAAGTCTTTCGACCAACTTTTATTTCGAGCTATCAAATGTCAACCAACATATATACATCGACCATATTTTATTCTTGACTTAAATTTGTTTAAAGTTTCGACCAAACTGAAATGTAATATCAACAAAATGTAGGATTGACCTTTACAAGGGATCGACCAATTGACCAAAATTTATGGTCAAACAAAATAGTACAGACGACTACATTTATAAACATTTTGACTTAAAAGTAAAATGTGTTGGTTGACGAACATTCCCAAAAAGTACTGGTCAAGTTAGTTAATAATCAATGTCTATAGCTCTAAATTTGACATTCTCTCCAACCATTGGTTGCTTCGGCAAGAGCTATCTATTGAGCTGCAGAGCATTTAATGTGGCTGCAGCAAGCTTGATGATCGCTTGCTGCAACTGCATTAAATGCTCTGTAGCTCAATGGATAGCTTTTGCTGGCTGCTTCAATATTGATCAACATAACGTTCTAGTTGACATTTATCTGGTCGACGAATACTCTAGTCCATAGGTGATTTCTCTGGTTGGTGTTTAGGTCCAGTGGACTAGTAAACCGACGATCGATCTCCTTTTAACTCCATAACACTTCTCAAACCAAAATTATATTTATGTAGATAGATGTTTTTATTTGAGATTTTGAGTGGACTATGTCTCATGATTTTTCATTTACGGACAAGTATGAGACGAGTGTACTATTGAGATTGATTCTATGATAGTCATTCAAAATTCGAAATAAACAATTATAAAAAAAGGAATATAAAAAATAATTAGTACCTAGTTGTTGAATGGAAAACTGGTAGCAATGCATGGATAACTCATAGATGATGAATGGATAACCAACATTTCATGGAAGATAACTAGAAGAATATAAAATAAAAAGAAAAATAATAAAAAAAAACTGATAGTTGATAAATAGATAACAAGACGAATGTGTGTGATAACATGTAGCTAGGCATGAACAGCGCACAGTTGACCTCGTTTAACCAAAAAAATATTTCCAAATTATCTTCCATTCCGTAGTTATCTCTCAACCATTTGATCCCTATCAACGTGATCCATCCACAAACTATGTGGGTGTGCTAGTTAAGTTAATACTAAAGTGGTCTATCACTATTCTAGTTGAGACAATCACTCCCTCCATTGGTTTCAATGTTGAGTTCATGGTTGACCCACACGACTTCTGTCATTGGTTAATTAATGATTTGTATATGGCTGGATGTATAAATCAATAGGTGTCAACAATTGTTTGGTGAAATGGTTATGATTTATGGGAAGTCCCAATCTATCGATATTATTACAGGTCAACCATTTCGATATCTATATGCATGAATTTTCAAACGCAACTTTGATTTTCCAATTTTGGATGGATGTGGTAGTCAACACTGGAAATCCTTATCTCGATTGCAGATTCCCTTTTCTAGGCTAATGTGGCAACATAGCCCACCTCTCCATTTCCTTCTACGTTAATAGGGTTTTTCCTGCATTCTGTTTGGGAATAGGATGGCGTCAAATGGTGGATGCTGATGTGATCAATGTCATGTATGGTAAACACCCAGGGAGACTTTTTCCCTTGGTGAACAATAACTACCGAACAGGGTAGGATTTTCAAATGACGAACACCTGTCAAAATTACCGATAACAATCAAAATCTCAAACGTTTTCTGTATCCTAAGCCAGATTTTGATGGTTTCTGTAAAATATTAGCTGTATTTGACAGGTAAATTGGCCCATGACGGGCATTCACCCGTCAAATTCCATCCCTGCTACCGAATGATAGGGCCCATACCCCAGCTTTCGATGATTATTTCAGATCCCCTCTAATTGTGACTGTTTGGTGAAAGATGGACGACAAGAAATGTTATTTGTCTCTCTAGTCCTTTGGAACTTGGACCATTCATGATGGTATAGAGGAAGGCATACTCTAGTTGCAATGAGTGTTTAATGAAACCGTCCAACTTACTCGTGCCCATTTGAACTTTGAATTTCGTTGTAATTCCTTGCGAGACACAAGGAACATTGTCCCTTCCCACCATCCTCTGAATTCGAATTACGATTATTTGGCTCCAAGGATGTATGCCCCCTCATATTCATAAAGATAGATAAGGGCACGCCATTCATAAGAATTATAAATGATTGAACTTAACAAGGTGTGTGGTTCATACAAAATTTAACATATATCTATTTATAAATTTTGATTTATTTAAAAAAATATTTATTATTTAAATTTAGAAAACATAACCCTTTTAATATTTATTATAATAAATGATAATGATTTTTTTTAATATTCAATATTGAATTATAACTTTGTAAAATTTATACCCAGTAATGATTCAAAATTTTGTTTTGTTTTGATTTTTTAAGTGCGATTATTCTATTTATTTAAGTAATTAAAAATTATAATTTTTTAATATTTATTATACTATACACTAATAGAGTTTTGTTAATATTCAATATTAAATTATAAATGGGTAAGTTTAATAAAATTTGTAAAGATTCAAAATTCAATATATATTTATAAATTTGATTAAAAATTTTGTTTTGATTTTTTAAATAGCCATTATTTTATTTATTTAAATAAAAATGTATTAGTAATAAATATCTATAAACCATTTCAAGAAGATATCATTACTTCTTAATTATCAAAACTATTTTTAATCTCCTTGGAGTGAACATAAACTAATATATGAATATCAATGTGAAATAATAGTGAATCAAAATCTCTTTACAAATTATTTTGAGGATTTGGTATCCAAAACAAAAAATAAGTCCAAAGTATTACAACAAAACCTCCACAAGAATAGAGGCACTAATCCAAAAGATTGAATTTTCTTAAATGTGCCCCTCGAGTTTAAGAAGTTGGAGGATAATTAACCAATGTAACATAAGAATTATTTTTACCACCATTGAAAGGCATGATCCAGGAGCAATAGATATCCTCCACACATGATGCTGAAAGGGGGCTCAAGGCATAATGGTGAGCACTTTCTCTTCACTTCAAAAGAAGGTGCAACTCTATCCCAGTAGAGGTCGTCATAAAAAAGGACTTACACTTTTAAAGAACAGTTTAATATCCAATAAAATTACGACAAATAATAGGAATTTCAAAATTGATTTGACTTTAAAGTATTTGTTTTCTACGTCAATGAAAGGGATACACCTTATAAAATGTACGTGACATGAGGGTTTTGGCCTCTATGATGTAATCAAAATTTCTCTAGCAACCTTCTCACTCTATGGATTTTAAGAGACAATCCAAAGAGTATGACACATTCAAAGGGGGAAATGTAATTGCATTAGCAAGTGAATGAGAAGATCCATCCCATATAACACTACCATACACATTGGTAACAAAATAATATGAGCTATCCATTATAGACGCAAGGAAGTCACAACAAGGATGAGAGACCAATAGATCTATTAATTGATTGTTGCAATTTTAATAATTACAAATTTACAATTTTAACAAGTAACACTGAGAGTAATTCACATTTTAAAAGAAAATGCAATTTCAACAATCAGAATTTACAATTTCAACAATTCCAAAATTATAAATTTATAGTTTCAATAATTCAAAAATATCAAATTTTTGAATTTCAAAAATGTGAAAAATTAACTGATTTCAATTTCAGGAAATTTTCAATTTAAATTTGAAATTGCAATGCCAACAATTAAGCCAAATAAATTTTAGTGATTAATATTTACACTTTGAACAGGTGGAGAATTATGAAAGTCTGGAGGATATCTATTTTAATAATTAATGGATTTCAATTTCAATAACTCCAGAATTGCAATCTCAAATGGCAATTCAATTAATTGATTGCAATTTAGATAATTACATTTGATATTTCATGAATTTTTCATTTAAATTTAAACTTTCAATTTTGACATCTGTATTTACAAATTTAAGAAATTAAACATCTACAAATTTGCAGTTCATGTTTTTAATGGAAAATGTTGTTTCATAAGGAAATTTAAAGAATCATAGAGTTATTAAAAATTGCAACTTTTTGATGAGAAAATGGAATAATAGTATCTAGAAATTTCAACTTCAACAATTAACTATTAAAATTGGAACTTTTTAATGAGAAATTGGAATTATAACATCCAAAAATTCTGATTTAGAAAATCTCAAGAATTAATTGATTGTCATTTTAATAATTGGATATTTTCAATTTCAAGAACTTTTACCTCAAATTACAAGTTCAATGATTAAGGAAAAGATCACGCTAAAGAAGCCTTGAACTACAATAATAAAACAATTTTGGTTCACACTTCATCATTATTTTATTATAAGTTTTTGTTTCTATAGTATAATGTTTTCCTTCTTGAAAATTCTAAATTATCAAGATTGCCAATTAAAAAAAGAAACTATGAGATCATATTTTGATGGGATGGTTTATTATTATTTTAATCTCATTAGACTAACTGAAAATATAATGCTTCAAAATCTAGCCTTATATCATCCATCTTAATTATATGTCTCATGCATGGATGCCCACAAGTTGATCCCCAATTCTGTGCAATAGGAATGCGCTAGTGATACATTTAAAAAATGTGTACACATTCACAAAAACATCTTTTCATAATAGAGGGATATGTTGAAATAATGTAAATTCAAAGAATATTCTACTTGTACTTTATATTATTATTATTCCTCCTTCTGGAGATGTCACTAATGTAAAGGTCATGTAAAAGTCATGAGGTAAACCCTATGTTGTCAGTCAGGTCAATAGTACCCAAAAAATATTAATATATTTATTATTGTGAGTTTTTAAAGGTAGGTTAGCCCTGCTAGTTATGATAGGTCGGCCCAGTTAAGTTCAAATGTCAGTTAGGATATTAGTATAAATAGGGAGGCGCCCTCCCTCATTTATACACACTCACTCACTCATGTATTGCACAAGAGAGAGAAAGAACCAAGGACAGAGAAGGAGGAGGAGAAGTGTCTTTGGTGTTTTGGCTCTTATGCTAGGGTTTGGTCTCTCTCTTTTATGAGACCTCGTTCTTTGGTCATTGCATTCTAATTATCTATATTGAGGAATTTTTGCTTGGTTTTTCCCTTTTGGATTTTCTAGAGTAAATTGCTATGTACCTTGTGATTGTGTCTTTCAGAAATCCTCTTTATGTTGTTATTGTGAAAATGTATTAAATGCTTATGAAGTTAAGACTTAAGCTATAGCGGCATATAAAACTTAACAGGATCTACATCTCACATTGTAGCATGTGCTACCACTGATCCAAACATATCAATTAATTCCCATATTTGAACAAATGAGATTTTACAAAAGGTGAATAACTTAACCATTAATTGTGAATGTCCTATAATTTTCCAAATTGAAGTTTAAATTGCAATAACTTCCAATACCTTTATAATTTATGAAAAAATTAACATAAACATTTTTTCTTGTTACATGTGTCATAATTGTAAATTATAAATACATTTTGTTTCTCTTTATTACTTCAACAATATAAAAACAAAATTATATGTTGCATCACAACACACCAACAAGTTTAGGAATTTGATTACAATTTCAGGGATTGAAAATTGCAAATTACAAATTCCATAAGTCCAAATTGATAAAAAAAATTCACAAATACAAATTGGTTGCAATTTTGACAATTACAAAATTACAAATTCAAGAAGGAAACAATGGAGGAAAAATTGCAATTTTAAAACCACAAATTCACAATAGCAATTCACTTTATTAATTCACTAATATAAAAACTAAATTATATGATGTGTCACTACATACTCATATATATGTTGCTTCACAATGTACCAATAATATTAGGAATTGATTGATTACAATTTCAATTATTAGAAATTACAAATTCATAAATTGAAATTGATTGGAAATTAACAATTTCAATCTGACTAGAAATTGATTGCAATTTTGGTAATTGAAACTCATAAATTCAACAAGAAAAAATGGAGGAGTTGCAATTTCAACAACCACAAACTTGCAACTCGGTTTTTCTAATGAAAAATGTTGTTTCAATAATCAAGAATTGCAATTTCAACAATGAGAAATTGGAATAATAACATCTATAAATTGCAATTTCAACAATTAATTGATCGTAGTTTCATATCACAATTTTACAAATTTGTAGTCAAGTTGTAATTTCAATTTCAGAGAAATGTAATTTTGACAAATCACAAATTCAACAATAAAAGGATTGAGGAAAATTTGCATTACAACAACTTCAAACTTGAAATTGTTACAATTTTTAACAAAAAAAGCAATTTCAACAATTAGGCAACTAAATTTTAGTGATCAATATTTGCATTTTCAATAAGTGGAGAATTATGTTCAAGTAAAATTTTACCATACATAAATTGCAAATTCAATAATTAAGTGATCAATATCTTCATATTGCACTTACAAAGTCAATAATAAAATGATTACAAAGAAAAAACAATTTTAGTGACTACAAATTCACAATTTCAACAAGTATAAGATTGATAAGAATTTTACATTTTTTTAAACAAAAAGGATAATTTCAACCATTGACTAATTGCAAATCTAGTGACTAAGAATTGCACTTTCAACAATTGGAGAGTTATTAAAAATGCAATATTAGCATCCAAAAATTGTGATTTGAACAATTACTTGTTAATTGATTGCAATTGGGATACCTACATATTGTGATTGAAATTGCAATTTTGACACTTCAACTTCAAAAGTGCAATTGTTAATTATAAAAATTGTAACTTCTAATCAAAATTTTCAACTTGGACACTATCAATAATGAATTGATTTCAATTTTGATAATTACATTTACAATTTCATGAAATGTTTCCTTTAAATTTTAAATTGCAATTTTGACATTTGGATAATTGCAAATTAATGAATTTTAACTACAAATTTGCAAATCATAAATTTTTATTTAAAATTGTTTTTTTTTAGCAAACAAGAAATGCAATTTAATGACCATATCTAAAAATTTCAATTTCAACAATTAATTGATTGTAGTTTCAATATTTGTATATTGCAAGAATTTATGTGAAATTGCAATTTCAATAACTACAAATTTGAAATTTTAACTAGTTATATGATTGAGGAGAAAGATGCAATTTTAAGAAAAAGGACAATTTAAAGAATCAATCCAAAAGAATTTTAGTGATCAAGATTTGTAGTTTCAACAAGTGGAGAATTATGAAAATGTAATTTTACCATACATTGATTGTAATTCAACAATTAATTGATTGCAATTTTGAGCTCTGCAAAGTTGCAATTTTAGAATTCAAAAATTACAATCTCAACAATTAATGACAATATTGGAAATTCTAAAGTCAGCAATAAAAACTATAAATTCACATTTTCAACAAGTATACTAAAGAATAAATTCACATTTTCAACAAGTATAATAAAGAATAAATTCACATTTTCATCAAGTATACTAAAGAATAATTCACATTTTTATGATTAACCAAGAACTACAGTTTGAACAATTGAAGAGTTATAACAATTGCAATTTTAGAATCTAGGGTATTACAATTTCAACAATGAATTGATTGCAATTCATGAGATTGAGTATTGGAATCTAATGATTTCAAGAGTTGCAATTCAACAATTGGAGAAATATAAAAATTGGAACTTTTAAAAGAGAAAATGCAATTATAGCATCAAGAAACTGTAATTTCCACAATCTCAACAATCAATTGATTATCATTCCAATAATTGCATATTTACAATTTTAGAAACTTTTAATTCTAAATGCAACTTTAAAATTTCAATTTTATCTAGTAGATGATTAAGGAGTAATTCACATTCTTTTATCGAAAAATGAAATCTCAATAGTCGGTTGATTGTAATTTCAATGATCAAGAATTCCAATTTCAACATGGGGCTGCAATCAAATAATGGTGATCCACTAGCATCCATACATGGTGTCTTGTCAAAAGTAGGTTGGGCATATTCTCTTATTCCCCGCTAATAGCTCCAGTATGCAGATTTCCCAATCCTTTGTCTAATGGTTCATTGTCAATGCTTGGTTCTTTGTCACCCATCGATGGTTGTGTGAAATGACCTTCATTCTCATTTTCCTATTCAAACAAAGTTTCACAAAATAGTTATCAATTAAAATGGCTTCACATTCCAATCCTATCTTATTCAAGATTCTATGCCATCAAAGTTTGGAAATTGCAAAAGATAACTTGTTACAATGATGAAATAAACATCTTACATGTACATAAATTGACCCACTTAAGGTTGGTTGATAACTCATTTGTGGAAATCTTGGAGAGATTTTCCCACAATTTTCCTAATTTGAAATTGAAAATTGCAATTTAAATTATTTCAATGATCAAACAACTACAATTTTCAACAACCAAATAGTCAACATAGATATTAGAAAATATTCCACTTTTAGTGCTTTAGTATAACAATTATTACCTCATTGTGAGATATCGATTCATCTAAGACCACACTTCTTTTAGTCCTAGACAGGGCTCTATAATTAAACAAATATTTCATTAGACTATGTGCAAAGGATTCAATATAAATTCCATGAAATTGTAAATTTCATTGTACTACACAAACAAATTGTTCATTAAAATTGTGACATGAAAAATAAGAATATAGATAAAAAACGACAAACATAAACACAAAGATGCATGCACATGCACTTATGTAGTGGTTTATTTCTAGATAATAATAAAAATTAGATAAGTGCATGGAATTAAGAACTTATATAAAAATTAGTATATGCCAAAGAATTAAATTTTGAATTGGAATAGTTGTGACCTTATCGATGAGAGATGTTGGTGCATCTTGCACTAGAGAAATAGTTGCCTCTTAAAAATGACTTTATGTTTCCTCCTCTTAAACAAGTCAATGTGAATTTATATTCATCTTCTTGATTCAAGTTGTGTGGGTGTTTTTCTATCTCGAGAGATTCTTTGATGAGATGATAAGAGTAATGGGAAGTGGAAGCTAATATTTTGGTATGATCAAATTAGATGAGGCGTTTAGAGTTGAATAAGAAAGACTACCAATGATATTACACGTACCAAACTATAACACATGGAAAGCTATAATATAAATTAAAGGAAAACATATCTCAATCCCAACCCCAAGTGGAAATTCAAAAAATATTTTTAGCTTCCTAGTTTAGTGAGAACCATTAGTTGAAAGATACTTCATTAAACTTCTTGGAAAGGAAAAAAATCACTCAACATGCCTCCTTCAAAATATTATTTATTATACGCTAAAAACAATTAATAAACAAATAAATTGAAAAAAATTAAGTCATCAAAGTCCAACGATGAATTGGAAATCATAGAATTCAAAGAATGAAGGGGGGACCTCAAATCCCTCTCCTTTCAAATCCACTATAAGTTCATTAGAATTATCCTAAGAGGATTCATTCACTTTATTTATTAACTTAATAACTAAAATATAGGCACTAATTGATCAGACAAGCCCCACTTAAAGGCAGGGCTCTATGAGCTCAGCAATTAGTCTAGTTCTTCCAAATATTGATTAAGACATCATATTTGGTGATTTTTTTTCCTTGATATATAAGAGGAGGCCACCCTTATAAAGCTTTAAATGCTATAGGAGTTAAGATCCTAGAGAATTTACCATTCAGAAAGCACATTCGATAAGTGAAGTGAGGTAAAGATCGAGACATGAGAATCCCACTTGCCCAATCCGAAAACCAATATTACATATATTAACAAAAGTACTCCCAGCCCTAGATAATTCAGTAAGTCACATCTTCGTTTTGAGTTATCATTCTACTTAGAAAAAAAGTACACATGAAATAAATTCAGGTCGCTTTAGCTGCTTTTGTAAGGTTT
Source organism: Pseudotsuga menziesii (assembly GCA_001517045.1). Classification (NCBI taxonomy): domain Eukaryota; kingdom Viridiplantae; phylum Streptophyta; class Pinopsida; order Pinales; family Pinaceae; genus Pseudotsuga; species Pseudotsuga menziesii. The sequence goes on from LPNX011078487.1 coordinate 383,848, forward strand.
TCTCAAAATGCAGATTTCACTGAGGCCTTTTTCTTTACTTCACTTCATTTTGTTTATCGTTTTTTAGTTCTTTTTCTTTTTTTAGGAAGCACACCATGTCTTTCATCAAACCATTTAAAAAATCAACAGTGTTACTTCACTTTGGATCTCTTAAACCTTGAGTTTCTAATAAATTGAAAACCCTAAGTATCAATTTAATAAACCCCTAGATCATTGATTTGTCCATACCTACTATCGCTCAACCAATAATACCTACAAAATATGAAGCTACATTTTCTCCCAAATCCATACATGTGAATGTAGAAAAAGAGAAACCCCCTTTTGCACTAAAAAGGGGGTATGAAGCTACATTTTCTCCCAAATCCATACATGTGTATGTAGAAAAAGAGAAACCCCCTTTTGCACTAAAAAGAAATTGTGTACCTAAAATTTTAGAATAAAATCTAGTGTCTACAAAAACAATTTATCTTTGAGGTATTTGTGAATATGACCACTTATCTTGTGTGTTCTTTCTTGAATACTAACATGTGTTAGGTTCATTTTCCCATGTAGTAGTGTTATTGGAGTTATGTTTTATGCTCGATACAAAAAAAATTCCCATTGTGGTAAGTTTTGATATACACTCTAATTTAAATGATTGTATGTAACATCTTTCTTATATAGAAAATTAAAGCAATCAACATAATAGATTTATAAATACATTTAGCATGTTTCTCTTTTAATTATTTATTCAAAAAATTATTTTTATCAAATAAATTTAAGCAATTTTTACCGATCAAGTCTATTTTACTAAATGGCTTTTATTTTTCATATCCATTTTACCATAAACAATTAAGTATAATTTTCTATAAATAACTTTATTTAATAACCAATTATAGCTAAATATTATATTTTTGTTAAAAAATATATGGCTAAAAGAATCTACAATTATCGAGAAAAGAATCCTTAAAGTACAATAACAACATTATTGAAGAAGAAATATATTTTATTGTTGTTTACATCTGCAAGTTTGATTACATGATTGCAAGATAAAATGTGAAATAACATTTTTATAAATAATGTATAAATTAACTTATTAATTTTAAAATAAAATTTTTAATATTTAAATATCTTAAAAAAATATTTAAATTATATTTTATTTATATTTTTTAAATTATTTAAATAAATAATAATTTAAATGTTAGATTTTAATTTTTTTTAATGATTTTGTTTCAAATTAAGTTAAAAGTTTAGAAGAGTTATAAATGTAGTAAATATTTAAAAAGATATTTGAATAATATAATAAAAATATATTTCAATAGTAAAAGTATATTTTAATAATAAAAATATATAATTTATTAAAAAATATAGTAAAATAATAATTAACTAAGAAATTCTAAAATATATATTATTTAAATTACTTTATATTAATCAATAATTTATAAAATTAATTGTTATTATCTTTCTTTCTTTTATATATATTTATAATTCAAAATTTTATATTTAATTTTCATAATTTTCAAGTAAATAACAATAATGATCCATAACTTCACATATTAATTCAAAAGTAGAAAATATTTCATTGTAATATGAAAGCAAAGACATAAATTCAAAAGTAGAAAATATCTCATTGTAAAATGAAAGCAAAGACAATATTGGCTTTAACAATATCATTAGGAATAATTAAATGGTTATTATTATCATACTTTAATGAACATTAGGAATTCATTTTCAAAATTATTTCCAAAATGCAAACAACTGCAAGCGAATTGTCACAACAATCTTACTACTCTTAACGTCAGTCACAATAGTAAACAAAGTTAGAAGTCTGTATTCTGTTCACATGAAGAGGAAACTAGTTGAACTAAAGGTAAGTGAAAAATGTTATGCCGAATCACTCGCTAGCGGGAACTGTAGCACACAATGGTGAGGTAGGAAAGCATCGACATGTCAAAGTGATGACATCTATTGTTAACAAGTCCCATTTATTCATAAACAACGATCCCTTGTGATCTATTTAATGTGGAGCGCATCCCACATCCCACATCTTTAAGGGAGGGGAGAACCTATTTTGTCATTCATAGAGGAGATATAATGGAACCTATTGGTTTATAGTTTATAAAACATGCCTAATATCAAAATTCATATGAAAAAAAAATACAAAACTTGTATTTAGATAAAAAATACCCAATATGACCTTGAATTTGTTTCTCTAATAACGTCTTCGTATCTTGATCCATAAATTCTATCTCCATTTCACTAAGTACTTGTTGGACTGGTTATTCCTCTTTAACTCCTTCAAGAGATGAACCAATTGATACTCTTTGATGAGAAACTATGAATTGGGCGATCCTTGCCAATCATATTACGATGTGGTATAACATGGCGTGCTCCATCTCTAATTTCTCAAGCTGTCTCTTTTTTCTATAGCTGAATCTCTAGAATCTTTGCATGTCTAATATTTTGAATTTCTTTTTGTGTATTCCCTCTAGTTTCCTTAGTGGTTATATGCCATTCTGATTTGTTGTCCACATACTTTTTTGTATCTTCGTAACACCTATCAAATATCTCACTTCCACGATTCTATTGATAGATTGGTGCATTTTGTATCCAAAGTAGTCCATCGTCATGCTTGTTTTTTTTTAATTTTGGATTCAATGACAAAGAAGTAGTCCTCAAGCTCATCGAATAATTCACTATTTTTTAGATCAATGTGCACATTGCTGAAATTCTATATCTGTAATAGAGACTACAAATCACATTACGGTTTCTAATGAGTGAATCAATGGATTCATCAAAGGAAATATTTCATGCCTTGATGCAAAACTATCATTTTATTTTTGCAATGAATCAACTAGCGGGATCCTAAGATGTTTCACATTAGTAAAAGTGATAAAGAATGTATGAGGACTAGGTTGTTATATGAGTGCAAATACATTTTTCTTGATGTTTTCAAAATAATCAGGCAATGTATGTATGTTTTGAAGTGAGCAGTATGCAATTGGCGGTTTTAAGATTTTTTCAAGGTTGTTTTGATATTTGACATCTTTGGAAATTATATAATCTTCTTTCAATTATCCTTTACGAATAGAAATCCATGCAGAATTTAAAACTTGGTTAACTAGTATCCAAACTGATTTAATAAATATATTTGTAGCATGTTATGAGAAGTATTTAGATGGATGTAGAATTTCCCATTGAGTTATTTGTTGGTAGGAGAAGCAAGTAATAATATCATCGGGATGAATAGAACCATAAAACAACTTAGAGAAGTTCATTTGTTCAGAAATTCTGTATTGAAATATGGCTAATGGATTAAACCCTTCAAAATGTGAAATTTGTATTATTTGATTATCAAGGTCATCTATTTGATGGGATTCCCCATATGCATGTACAAATGTTTCAAATATTGGTTCTAGATCCTCTTCTTTGGCATTTGAATCAGGAGATTCTAAGTCTAAAGGTTCATTATATGTTGTGGTTTTGTTGAAGTTCACTGATTTTTTTCCCTATTCATTATTAATAAGAATTCCTTTGGATTTGTAGAGCGAAGTTTCATATAAGTCTTAAAGAAAAACCATAACATGTCTTGGTTGAATGTTACCAGACATGAAGGCATTCTTGTATTCCATTTTTCTTTTTATAATTATTGCAATTGTCATTGTGTCAAATAGAATTTTTCCCAGGGTTAATTTTAATCTATCCAAATGGGTGGAGACATTGTATCCAAATGGGTGGAGACATTTATGATTGTACTTATTAGGCCAATTTGGGATTTTTTTTAGCCAAGTTGCCTTATTTGTGCAAATGCCATTCTTGGTTCAACTAATATCTCTTATAGATGTTTCAAATATGACATAGATTTGAGGTTTTTTCTTCTTTGAATTTGCAAAGTGGATGCAAAGGTAGGTAGTTTTTTATTAGAAATTGCATTATTGCAGTGTTTGCAAATTTGCTCATTACTTTCTATTACTTTAGGATGTGTACCATTTTTTAAGCACAAGAAATTTGATATTATGGAATTGTCAATATTGTGCATGTATTTGAAATTGAAAATGTTCATAAATGACACATGCATGAGTAGGTGCCATCAAACTACTTGCAAAATCAAAGGAATAGAACAAGAAGAAAAACCCTTGATTTCTAGAAAGGAAGTATTTTTAAGTTACAATGATCCTGTTCAAGTTCCATGACTTTCTTGTAGACATAATCTTTAGGGTTTGGTACAAAAAACAATAATAAAATGTCCATCATCTAAATTTTACAAGTGACACCCTCATCCTATATTGAGTAGTCAACCCCAGTGGCATTTTTACTACACATACTAGAGCATTAGCCTTTAAAAACTAGAGCAACCTCCATTATGCATCCTTTTCTTGAGGTGTCGATGTGTTCTTTGGTATTGTTTTGTAACGTTGCAGCATCGCATTAATGTGATCCATTCTCCTCCAATGCTTGTACACTTGGTAGATATATTGCTATGACAATTACTCATGTGGCTACCACTGTCTAATAAAGAACCACAAATCCCTGTGAAAACCCAAAACATATACACATATCATTGACTAAAATGCAAAGGACCTATTCAGTTTCAATCATTGACACAACACATATCAACAAAAATACACCAATCCATAGAAAAATTGAATGACAAAAAACGTGAGAAAATTCCATAGTTCAAAGATGTTAACCTTGGGTCACAAAGAGCGATTAGCCAACCATAGAAATCTACAATAACCATTATGATCAAGACTTGCTAGGTAATTCAAAATGGACACCATGACCACTAAGATAACCATTCTATAAATCAAACCTATATATCCATTTTCCAATGGAAAAAGGTCCAAGAGCATGGATAATTTTAGGGGCTATTGTTGGAGACATTTACCACCATACACACTCTTTTTGGTCAAATTGGCCTAGTTAAACCACTATCCTAAGTATTATTGACATTAATTGACATCAATGGAGCATTAAATGTCATCATCCAGTCTCACCCACGCCTACCTTCAGTCAAGGAGGCTAACTTAGCCTTCTCCTACATTTGGGGAGGCTAACTGGAGCCCTCCGAGGGTGATCTAAGTGATATTAATGCACCTAATTGCTAACTGGTGGTTACAATCAGTTAAACAGGTCAGTTAAGGCACCTCCTTTCATTTAATTGATTATTTAATGATCAATTAATGAACTGGAGTCAACAGGGGCACCTCCACCAACTTATGATGTTCAGTTCAACTTCAGTTAACCTCATTGGGGTTCATTGAAGTCACTGAAGCACTAGCTCTTGATGGTTGGCTTGCTATGACATGTGTTTGATCTCTTTCGATTGAGACTCGGTCATTTAATGCACTCTGACTTCAGTTAGATTTCAGTTGAGTCAATTAGGGTTTTGATCAGTGGTTAACTCAGTGTGGACCATGGCTTACAGTCAGTTAAGCTATACTCACCCATTCAATTCGAATGTCCTCCTTAGGAATTTGAATTGTCTCTTCATTCATTCTTGTAGCATGACATTGTAATTGTAATTATTCATTCTTTATTGAATATACAGAGTGGCTACCATTCTGTAGTTCGATCTACACCATTCATGAGTTATTTGTTGATTAATCTTTGATGAAACTGTTGTTTAGTCCCTATATCACTATGCAAGATTAATATGGTATCAGAGCTCATGGTGGGATGAAGCTCTATCTCTCATAAACAAGCTTTTTGACAGATTTCTACATGAAAATTGAGTAATAGCTCAAAAATCCATCACTGCACCAGAAGCCAAGGCTTACCACTTAATATCCCAAGTAAAGAACTTGTTGATCAAGCTTGCTTGATTGACTATGTTGGGTGTGATGGAAGCCTAGAATGTGCAGGATGTCCGACCTTACACTTCCCTTTCTGTTTTGATTTTCAGGTTTCTACAGGTGAAACATTCGCTCCAGCAGATCCAGATGGCCTCCTCAGTAGATCTCTTGACTCCATTCAATTTCCACTCATGGAAAGGTGATATGGAGATTCAGCTGCACTCCAGAGGACTTTTTAGAGTCACCATGGAAACTGAAGATGAGCCATAGAAAAATTAAGATTCTTGAACAAGAAGGACGAAGCTTCAGTTTCTTATGCCTCTCTATTTCCCAAGATCTTCTTTTCCATCTTGTGGGATTGAAGACTCCAAAAGAAATATGGGACAAATTGGAAACTCTATATGGAAAGCATAATGACTTGAGAGTTTACTAGCTTGAAAATGAACTCATGTCTCTCCAACCCTCCAATTTCGAGACTCTGAATGATTTTTTCACAAAGTTCAAGCATACTGTTTTACTCTTGAAGCAATGCAAAGTGGAGAAGGAGGATTATCAGATCATCCTCACCATACTCTCCAAAATTGGGGCTGATTATTCAGTTTTTGTTTCTACATTCCGTGCGGGGAAGCTCACAACCCCTGGATGGAAGATGCCTACACTCAATGCCTTCATTGAGTCCCTAACAAGTGAACATGACAAGCTTGTCCAGATGGGGATCATTAGATCTTCCCGTGATCAAGCCCTCCATGTCTTGGGGCCCAAAGATCTGAAGGGTAAAGGAAAGCAGCAGAAGAATCAAAAAAACAAATTTGATGCTCCTAAACCTAGAGTTGAAAACCAGCAGCATGATGAGTCTTCCGGCTCAAGGAAGAACAAAGGAAAAGGGCACCATGGAAAAGAAAAAGTCAAGTGTTCTTATTGTGGGAAGGGTTTCCACCCTAAACATGCCTGCATGAAGAAAAATATTGATGAAGCAACCTCTCTCCTTGAGAGAAATCACATCAATCTTCCGGAAAGCTTTCGGAGGAGAGATCAGCAAGATTGGGAACCACAGCATGAAAAAGGTCATGCTCTCATGGCAAGCACTTCCAAGTCCAAAGCACTCTTGATTGATTTAGGAGCTTCGAACCACATGATGGCTGAAAGAGACTCCTTTTCATCCTTGGATACCGGCAAATCCATCCCCATCCACATGGGAGATGACTCCACCATCATTTCCGAAGGACAAGGTACGGTTGATCTTGAAAATGGTTTCTTTTCAAATGTATTGTATGTACCATTTCTGGCATCAAATATCCTTAGTGTCTATCAGATGACACATACTGGAGTTCCTAAGAGAGTTTCTTTCAGCCCAAATGATGTTGAGATAACATAAATTGCATCCAAGAAACTCATTGCTAAAGGCCTTGCAAACCATCATGCAAAAGCCTATGAGTTCTCTCACTTTGTTGCGGATGCAAAGCCCACCGCTCTACTAACTCATGGAAATGAGGTTAGTAAGCTGTGGCATGAGAGGTTTGGCCATATTAATTTCAAATATTTGCAGCAATTACAGAAAAACTCCATGGTTGAAGGCCTCCCGGTCATCAAGGAAACCACAGGAATTTGCAAGGGCTGTGTGATTGGAAAACACCCTGAGCACAAGTTTGATCGGGGGAAGGCAAACCAAGCTGCATGCATATTGGGGCTGATACATTATGATATAAGCGGTCTGATTCCTATCACATCCATGAATGGATCAAGGTATCTTCTTTACCTTTATTGATGATTTTTCAAGGTACACATGAGTTTTCTTTCTCAAAAAGAAATGAGAAGTATGTGAAATTTTTTTTGAATTGAAGGCCTTGATCGAAAATGCCTCTGGGATTAAGATCAAGATCTTGAGATCTGATAATGGTGGGGATTATTTCAATAATTACTTGATGCACATATGCTCCCAAAGTGGTATTCAGGCCCAACATTCAGTTCCCTACACTCCCCAGCAGAATGGAGTAGCGGAAAGGAAGAATCGGTCTCTCAAGGAGATGACCACCTGTATGTTGGAGTCAAAGAAGCTTGCTGCAAATTTGTGGGATGAAGCCATGCATGCTGAAGCAGACATTCAAAATAGGGTGCCACACTCATCTGTGAAAGGAAAGACTCCTTTCGAAGCATACTTTGGACACAAGCCGGATGTGTCGAACCTACAGGTGTTTGGGTCCACTGCATGGGCCCTGATTCCGCTTGATAAGAGAAGGGATTTGCAATCGCAAAGCATAGAATTTCTGTTTATTGGGTATCCTAATGAATCTAAAGGATTCAAGCTACTGGATATCAATACCAAACAGATCATCATCGAGAGAAGTGTCAATTTCGATGAGCCTCTTCAGGAGGTGGAACTAGTGAAGGAGAAAACTGCTGAATTTTCTTCCTATTCTACTGAATATTTGGATGATGAAATTGGGGGTAACGACCCTGATTTGGATCCTCTAATTTCTAATATCAGTGTGCAGCAATCATCAGATGCTGAATCAAAACCTTAATTGAAAAATCATCTTCGTACATGGGCCCGACAGACACTCTTCTCCATAGGAGAAAACATTGGAAATTCGGATGATCCAAGGAGAACCCGGTCTAATTTCCAAAGAGCAGGTATTGCGCTCTCTTGTTCTGATAATTTTCTGTCCAAAACTTGCTATTTGATGATTAGTTCAGATCCTAAATCCTACTATAATTCTTGGAAGGATCTGAGATGGCAAGTTGGCATGGATGAAGAGATGAATTCTCTTTAGAAAAACACTACTTGGGAGCTAGTTTCTCTTCCTCCGGGAAGGAAATTGGTTCAATGCAAGTGGGTGTTTCGAACCAAGGTTGTTGCTGATGGAAGAACCTACAAATATAAAGCAAGGATGGTGGAAAAGGGTTTCTCTCAAGTCCAAGGTGTGGACTACCATGAGACCTTTTCACTGGTTGCAAAAAAGGACTACATCTGCCTTGTTTTGGCAATTTCAGCATCCAAGCACTGGGAAGTGCATCACATGGATGTTAAGTCAGATTTTTTGCATGGATATATTCATGAGGAGATATGCATGAAGCATCCTTAGGGCTACATCACTGATCCATATTTGGGTTTCAAGCTAAAGAAGTCACTATACGGGTTAAAACAGGCCCAAGAGAGTGGTATTCCAAGATGTATGCCTTCCTTCTCTCGCAAAACTTTCAGTGATGTAGATCATATCCAAATGTGTATTTACAGAAGTATGATGGTCATATAATAATAATTTTTTTATATGTTGATGACTTACTGATCACAGGTAGCACAGTTGCCTCCATTTCAGCCATCAAAACTGCTCTCCACAATGCCTTTGAAATGAGTGATTTGAGGCTTCTAAAACAATTTTTGGGGCCTGAAATTGAGCACAATTCTGATGGGATTATGGTCACTCAGTCCAAATACATTTTAGACTTGTTAGTCAAGTTTAACATGGCTGATTGTAGGCCTACACCATTCCCTTTCCTTTCAGGGATCAGCCTTGAAGAAGGAAAAAGCACACCTCCCATGGACTGCACTATCTATTGACAACTGATTGGTAGCTTGTTGTACCTGACACATTCTAGGCCTGATATTTGTTATGCCATGAATGCTGTATCAAGATACATGCAGCAGTCTCATGATCTTCATTGGAAGGCATCTAAGAGGATCCTCCAGTATATTCAGGGAACCAGGACCTATGGCATTCACTATGCTGCAGACTCCAAGCTAGAGCTGGTTGGATACATAGATTTTGATTGGGCGAGTGATTCTATTGATCGGAAGTATACTTATAGATATGTATTCATGTTTGGTGGTGGCCACATTTGCTAGTCAATCAAAAAGCAGGCTGCCATAGCACTATCTTTAGCAAAGGCCGAGTATCGAGGAGCGGTGAATGCTTGAATCCAAGTAGTTTGGTTGCAAGGCATTATTTCAGAGTTTGATCTTGGTAGTACTTTGTCCACTATCCTCTTTTGTGACAATCAAAGTGATATTAAGATATCCATAGATCCAGTTACCAGGAAGAGGACCAAGCATGTAGAGATCCACATGCACTACATCAGGGAGCTAGTGCATGATAGGACCATCATTCTACAATACTGCCCAACTGATGAGTAGATTGCAAACATCTTCACCAAGAGATTTTCAAAAAAGAAGTTCACTTACCTCTGTTCACTGTTGGGGGTGAGTTCATTAGGGTGATTCAGACTACTTTCAGTGTTGAGCTTGAGGGGGGGGTTTTCCCACTGGGTTTACCCTCTTTTCTTCATTTAGTTTGTTTTGAGCATTGTTTCAGTTTCAGCATTGTACAGGGTGACCTATGGCCTTAGTTTCTGGGGCCCTAGCATTTTTATGCATTTTGTTTTCTAACTCCTCCTGAGTATAGCTTAACGGGGGGTGTTGGAGACATTTACCACCAGACACACTCTTTTGGTCAAATTGGCCTAGTTGAACCACTATCCTAAGTATTATTGGCATTAATTGACATCAGTGGAGCATTAAATGTCATCATCCAGACTCACCCACGCCCACCTTTAGTCAAGGAGGCTAACTTAGCCTTCTCCTACATTCGGGGAGGCTAATTGGAGCACTCCGGGGGTGATCTAAGTGATATTAATGCACCTAATTGCTAACTAGTGGTTACAATAAGTTAAACAGGTCAGTTAAGGTGCCTCCTTTCATTTAATTGATTATTTAATGATTACTTAATGAATTGGAGTCAACAGGGGCACCTCCACCAACTTCTAATGTTCAGTTCAACTTCAGTTAACCTCATTGGGGTTCATTGAAGTCACTGCAGCGCTAGCACTTGATGGTTGGATTGATATGACATGTGTCTGATCTCTTTCAGTTGAGACTCAGTCATTTATTGGATTTCGACTTCAGTTAGGGTTCAGTTGAGTCAATTAGAGTTTTGATCAGTGGTTAACTGAGTGTGGACCATGGCTTATAGTCAGTTAAGCTGGACTCACTCATTCAATCCAAATGACCTCCTTAGGAATTCGAATTGTCTCTTTATTCATGCTTCTAGCATGACATTGTAATTGTAATTATTCATTATTTATTGAATATATAGAGCGGGTACCATTCTGTAGTTCGATTTACACCATTTCATGAGTTATTTGTTGATTAATCTTTGATGAGACTATTGTTTAGTCCCTAGATCACTGTGCAAGATTAATAGCTATATTAAGTGGGTTACAAAAATTTAGCGGGCTATTTTCTTATATTGAAAGGGTTTTTTCAACTACATATATTCGCTCAATATTATTTAGAAAAAAATAAATCCAAAATGAATAGCCTCCCATATATCAATGAGAAAAATGAAAAAAATTGTTGTCTCCCTTGCAAAATCTCCCTCTAATCTATCTTTCTCCCCCAATTTCTAGAGAGATTCTAGTGAAGTCATTCCTTCGCCCCCAATATTTAGTAATGGAGGCTCGCACGGGTTATTTTGCCCTCCATTTTCATTTTAATTTAGGTATAAGGTTGCATTTGCCAATATTTTTAGTCAATTTCATGTGATACCTTCTTTGTGCCCTGGATTTCCAGTATTGGATGGAAAATCAGAGGCTATTTTGTTCTATATAAAGGCTACAGTGATTCATGGTTCACCCACATCGAATTGCTCTTGTAGGGTGAAGGTTTTGTTTGATGCCATTCCACTTTTCATTCTTAGTTTTCTTGACATTTTAATCTTTGTATAACATCTCCATTGTGGAAAGATCAAGTCTCGAAGGGGCATGCCACACATGAAATTTATCAGAGAATACAAACTCACATCATGAATTTTATCCAATAATTAACATGGTATTATTTTTATTCTTTTTACCCACATTTACAATATATCATTATATTGTAAATCTACCTTTTCTCATGTTTTTTTATCATGGATTCTTTTTTTAGGCCTGTTGAATTCTAGGCTACTCTTGATTCTTAGGGTTCATTCGGTGTTATTAGGGTTTTATTCTAACCTAGGAGTATTGGTTCAGTGAAAGTGTCATAGAGCTCAAGATATGTGATTTTTTTTATACCCTGCCATGTTCAAACTATTGACTGACATTTATATGTTGTCAGTGGATGCTACTCTTGATGGAGAGACACCACATGGTTTTTATACATTCAAATTGAGTTTGACTGTAACATCCCTAAAATTCAAAAAAATATAAATTTTTTCTATGTGACAATTAATGCTAACTCTTAGCCAAAATGCTAGTTTAATAACTAACTTTAGTTTAATTAAAAGATAGATTACAAGATTGGATTATCAAGAGAAAACTTAGGAGTTAATTTCTCTTTGGTTATAGTAACTGAAAGGCTACAGAAATTTACTCAGTAACCTTTAAGTCACATGTCACTAACCTTACTCAGACTTTATTGATTTTTAGTTTTGAATAAATTTTTATCAAAAGTTAAAGAGTTTCCAAACATAGAATTTTGATCAAAGGTTTGTTTGTAAGTATAAGTATGATTCTGATGGTTTTTTTTCCTTTCTTACTGAAGGGGGCTTGAGGTTAGCCTGAGGATTACTTAGCTTCTTAAAACTAACGCAGATCCGATGCTTGTATAGGATTTACAGGTAAACTTACTTCTAGGTTGACGATGTAAGAGAATTATAATTTGGAAGACTGAATGAGTAAGCTAGGAAAGTTATTCAAATTCTATTTAGTGTCTAGAAAACTGAAGTGTAAGAACTCCTAGGTCTGTCGCAAAGACTATTTCTACCTAGGTAGCAATCTAAGTGGGTAGCATGATTATTCATCCTAGCAACTATTTTATATGATTAATGGTTTACAGTTACCCAAAACATATTTAATTGTTGTAGTACTAGGAGTTGACTACATTATCAATAATTTAATATTATGAACTTTAACCATGATTATTCTAACACTTACCTAAGCATTAAAATTATCATTATTTAACTTGGCATCTATAGAGCGACTATAAAATATCACCAAAACATGAAGTCGATGTTTAATATGACATTACAACCTAACCAAAAACATGCATATAATAATACTATAAACTTGGTTCAAGGTTTTAACATACATATAGAAATTTGTTAAATTCATAACCCATACTTTGCAAGGTTCATCGTCCAGGTTTAAAACTATATCGAAACCCAAAAGTATTTTGATGTTAGTGGAGTCCACATGGGAAACGCTCGTTGGAAGAAGGGTTTTAGTGTTAACCCTAAGCACTCGCATTGAAATCCTTACCCTAAAACTTGCATGGTTTCAAATGATGTTTCATTTTGGAAAGAGAGAGTGTCCGACAAGCCATTGGCCTTCTTGGGTGTTCTACAACAGTTGTAAATCTCTGTTTGATCATGGTGATAGTAGGTCTGAAGCTTCTAGTTGCCATAATCGTTCAGCAAATTCCATGCTAAAGAAATCTGGTAAGTGGTAATGAAAAAATCCATTCGTTCCTTCTTTTTGTTTAATAAAAAATACCAAGTTATGTTTTAAACATTTATTTTTTGATGATAGGTGACCAAAACTTGGGATTGCACAGTTGGATGTTGGAGTTGTATGCTTTAGCTGAAGGGTATGAGCATGAAAGGCTCGGGTAAGCCCCAGTTTGAACCCTGGGGTACCCTTTGTTGACTTTGTTTATGATGATATAATCGATGGTGCTTGCAGATTACTACTGTGGTGTTCATTCTACATATACTAGATGGTAGTTTTGTTTTTGTCAAATATGGAGGCCGCAAGGTCATTTTTAATGACAACCCTTAGGGTTTCACCGACGAGCTAATAGTGATTTAGGTTTAAAGAATAATACTGTTAATGGTTTTTTAATGTTAAATATTCTAGCATTTTTGTGTATTTTCTAAGTTTTGAAATGAACCTGCATTGATAAATTATTTATCTACTGAGACTTTATTTTATCAATGTGGAGAAATTGGTTAGGGTTTAAATCATTTTGTTTTCTATTAAAAAAAAATATTTTGCTGAAGACATTTAAAAGGATAATACTTGATAATGCTGGACTTATAGCTTCGACTTAATAAGTATGATGATTTAAAATATGATTTGTCTTTTGTTTACTTAGACATTTACACAGATTTCGTTTGTAATTTGGTATTTAAATGAAAATACTAAATGTATTAGTTATAAACCTTATGTAAGAGATTTACCCTTACAGGTTTCAAAGTCTTAACCTCTAACTGAGGAAACTGTGTTAATTAATATGGTTGTATATTGCTTAAAAACTATACTGTGGAAAACCCTAATTAATATTTCTTTTGAAATACATAAAGCCTCAGAACTGTGAATCTTTATATGAATAATAATTTACATGTATTTTACCCTAAGTCGTTTGTAAACGAAAGTGACCTCTTGGCTATGTGATTTTGGTAGAAGTAAAAATCCTTTCGGCTGCAAAATTTGATACTGAGTAAATTTTGACAATAATTTACCTCATAGTTTTTGAGCCTTAACCTTTAATGACCATTCTTGTAAAACAGAGATAATTTTTGGTTTAGAAATCGTAAATATGTTATAAATTAATAACATAAAGGAAAAAAAGTGCGTTTTTCAATTTTTTTGCATTAAAAATAAAGAGAACCAGAATTACTATAAACTATTCATTGTTTAGTTAACGGGTATTAACACTACTTTTTTTATTTGATCTTTTTTTCTTATTATGCAACCTAAATATATATTTGCAATCTATACATATATTTATGTAACTTATAACTATTTCTGTAACTTATATCTATTTCTATAGGTGTATAGAGAAGAATTAGAGTAATACTAACTATTCAACATCAATAATATTATAATGAAAACTATATATGAACATATGATGTTGTTTATAAAATATATTCCTAACAAAAACAATAATACTTATGACAAAGCTTTTAATATTCATAAATTTCTTTAGATACAAAATAAATTTTAAAATAATAACCAGAACAAATCAGAACCTGGATAATTGTAGAAGAGACAAACATCCCAAGGAGCTCGTTCCACCAAACCTTTTCCTAAATATAGCTCAATTTATTGTCTTAGGACCCTCGAGCATGTCCACTAATACACCAGGATGAAAGCACTGTGTGAAGAAATGGGATTAAATACCCCTGCAACTCCACAGAAGTACTTAACAACAGTACTTTTGTCCTCAGCAGTAAAGAACTTAGCCAACAAACTGCACTAGTTCTGTAAACAATCTTAATCACTCAATCCACTTCTTCCTTTCCCCTCATCGAATATCTTGTGCACCTTTCTCAACTTCAAAAATTTCACAAGGTAATGATTTAACAACCTCCTATTGAATTCGATGGATAGATATATGCATGCCTAGGTCTTTTTTGTCAGTTTTTCAATTAATGAGCCACCTGCTCTCTTCCACTTTCTTGGGGAACGTGACCTCAAAATTAGGGAAATTTCCCCCCTACAACAACTAGAAGTGGTTGAGGATGTTTCCATGTGTCAGTTTACTCTCACCCTAGTCTATTCCTCCTAGTGGGTCAGTGGACACTCATTCAACAACCTCCTTAGCCTATTTGTCTCATCTTTTATTTATTAAATAATAAAATATTCAACATAGTTAATTATAGTCATCCTTGACCTCGCATGGTCAATAGTCGTAAACTTTACAATAAAAGTAAAATATATTGTTTTCTTAATCATAAAATGTTATTGAAATTGGGGTACGTGACATACACCCCCCTCAAGTCCAGCATCGCCCTCGATGTTACTTTATTCATCATCCTCAGAGCTGCCCTGGAATAGAATTATGTTGCTCTCATATGACTCTCCAATTCCCAGGTTGCTTCTTCTGGACTAAGTTGCTTCCATTGCACCTTCACCTGTCCAATGATGCGATTTCGAAGTAGTATTTCTCTCTTGTCGAGGATACAGTCCGGTTTCAACAAAAAATCTCCTTCGAGCTCCACCTGTACATCATTCCAATTTATCACATGAGTAGCATCAAGTACATATCTTTTTAAAATAGAAATATGAAAAAGATTATGAACTTTAAGATTCGGTGGTAAGGCCAATTGGTATGCCATTGGTCCAACTCTGGACAATATTTCGAAAGGCCCACAGTACCTGCGTGCTAGCTTAGGACAGTGCCCTAATTTTAAGGAACTATTTTTAGGTTTTACCTTAATAAAAACATGTTCACCCACTTGAAACTCTTTCTAAGTTCGTTTAAGATCTGCTTGGCTCTTATGTCTGTCCTGTGCAACCTTTAAATTACCTTGTACCTGCTTCATAGTTAATTCCATTTCCTTTAATAATTTAGGTCCTAGTATTAACCTGTCAATGAGGTTACTCCATGAGATGGGAGTATTGCATTTTCTGCCATACAGAATCTCAAATGGGCTGAATTTTGATGAAGCTTGGTAGTGGTTGTTGTAGGCAAACTCAACTGAGTGTAAGTAGTTCTCCCATTTACTTGGTTGTTCTCTAATGTACATCCTTAACATATCTTCCAAAATATGATTTACCCTTTCTATCTATCCATCCGTTTGCGGATGAAAATATGTACTGAAATTCAAAGCAGTATCTAAACCTTTAAATAAATATTTCTAGAAGTTCCCCATGAATTTAGGGTCTCTGTCATAAATTATATTTAGTGTCTCTATCACAAATTATATTTAGTGTCTCTGTCAGAAATTATAACGTTTGGAATTCCTTGCAAGTGAATAAATTTGTTTCATGAATATTTCAGCAATATTAGCAGCCTTATGAGTGGTCTTTACTGGTATAAAATGGGCTACTTTACTGAGTTTGTCAACAACTACCATTACAAAATCATTATGATTCTGATTTTTAGGCAAACCTGTAATAAAATCAATGCTGATTATTTCCCATTTCCAGCTAGGAAATGGTAACAACTGTAATAAACCGGATGAATGCTAATGTTTAGTATTAACCTATTGACATTCAAAACATATAGCAATATATTCTTCCAACTCATTCTTCATATTCATCCAAAAGTAATATTTCCGTAACATAGTTATTGTCTTCTGATAGCCAGGGTGTCCCAAATAAGGACTCTTATGTATTTCATTCAAAATTAACAATTTAACTTTAGGTACACACAATATTTTTTTATAAAGTATTAACCCTTTTTCATTTAGACTATATCCTGAAATTAAACTTTCAGTTATATTTTCTGTTACTTTAGCTTGCAATTTTTGGTAATTTTCATCCAATTTTACTCCTTCTTCGAGTTGATCTTCTAAATCTTATTTGTAAGTACTGATTGCTGCCTTAAAATTTTATCTTATATATCTGCTCAAGGCATCAGCTACCTTGTCACTACAACAAAACCCTGTGATTAGTGTCTCTTTTAGCTTCCTTTTTAGCGTCCACTATCCAATTTAGTGTATTTTTCATCATTTTTTGGACAAAGTGGACGCTTTTCCATGAGATGGTGCTTTTAATGGCGTTATTTTTGTCCCTTATTAGAATTTGGCACTATTTGGGACACTAATTAGCGTCCCAAACAGCGTCCCAAATAGCGTCCCAAGTAGCATCCCAATTAGCATCCCATTTAGCATCCCAATTAGTGTCCCAAGTTAAAAGTTGGCGCTATTTTGAATGAATCATTAGCATCCCAATTAGCATCCAAATTGTCGTCCCACGTAGCATCCCAATTAGCGTTCCAATTTAAGAGTTGGCACTATTTTGGACGATAATTACCATCTCAATTAACGTCCCAATTAGCGTCCAAAAAAGCATCCCATATAACTCCCAAAATAGCCTCCAAAAAAAGGTCTGGAATAACACTAGGAATTTCCCTAGGTTTAGAGATAGGAATTGTGTTTGGAAAATGTATGACATAACATCAGACTTATCAATGTCAACATCAGTGATCAATGTCAGTGTCGATGTCAAGGATCATGATTTATGTGATAGTACTTTTGGATCTTGATTTATAATAGTGGCACCTAAATGATCAGAATCATGGCACTTTTGGATATTGATTAATCCTTATGAGGGGTAAATTACCTTAATGTCACCTAAAATGCTCTAATGGCATTTGAGTGTCCCCAACACATTTTATAGACCCTAATGGCATTTGATTGGCCCTAACAACATGACGATGATGCATTACGATAATTATGATGGAGTGTATGGATATGATTTGATAAGTATAACACTATATCATCCATTCCTATGAGGTAGTAGGGTTCCTTGCTTAGTATTATTGCAATTGTATTGAGGATGAATACAACGATGACAATGATGTTGATTTATTGTATGATGACGATGACAATGTGGATTTCAACAATAATTATGCATGTGGTAGCACTTTTGGATCCTAATTGATTCTAATGGCACCAAAAATTCTATAATGACATCTAAATGACCCTATTAACATCAAAATGACTATAACGACATATAAATGACCTTAACAATTACATGACATGAATCCTAATGGTGACGAGTGATTAATAACCCTAATGTCATATGAGTGACCATAATGACAATGATGGCGATGATTTTGTTAATGATGTACTTAATGATGAAGATGAGGATAATAATGAGGATAATGATCAAGATTATGTTGATGTAGCATATGGCATTGATGATGATGATGATGACAACATCAATGCCCACGATGATTATGCATGTCATAATACTTCTCAATATAGACTGATCCTAATGGAATTCAAATGTTCATAATGACATGTGAGAGACACATTAATATCACCTAAATGGTTGTAATGACATTTAGTTGTCGACAAAATTTTAGTGACCTTAATCGCATTTGAGTGATTGTAACAACATAGCATGGATCACAATGGTGATGACTAATGATGAACCATAATGGCATATGAGTGACCCTATCAATGATGATGTATTTGTTGATGAGGACAACGATGACCATGACATTGTTGATGACGCACTTATTGATGTTGATGTTGATGATGACAATGTCAACGATGATGATGATGCAATGTATGGTGTACTTGACATTGACATTCAGTTGTCCTCGACAACATTTGAGTGACCTTAATAGAATTTGAGTGACCTTAATGGCATTTTGAGTGACCTTAATGGCACTTGTCCTTGACAAAATTTCAGTGATAGGTTGGATGTTGTAAATTTATGACAAAATATTAGCTATTGTATATAGATAACCACATTAATTGGAAAAATGTTGATGATAAACTAAGTTGTCTACCTCGTTAACAATGTTCATTAGTGCAAGATGGAAAATTACTATAGTAAATTTTATAGAATTATTCAATAGTGTGAATAATATTAACTAAACAATCATTGACATTTCATTATTCAATGCATAATGAAAAAGGGGAACACGTGGTTAAACTAAATTGAAACAAAAATAACATTTGCTAAGCCCATAGTAAAATGACTATTTTGAATAGTGATTTCCATGTACATTTAAGCGTAGAGTCTTTAAGAAGCAACCTTTTGAAAAGTTCTAAATCAAGAAACCAATTCACAATTACTAAATCCCTGTGATAAAAAAAGAATCTCAAAGCTTTGGACATAAGATCATAATTATTCAAGTAATATGGATTAGAAATCCTATAAAATTAGAAGTCTTCTTCATTTACATTATTATCAGCATATATGTCATCGAATGCTTCCTTATCAATATTGATATGGTCCTGTAAGTTTCCTATATTATTCTTTCTACACCATCCTGCTAAAGTGGTATTATAATCATCTTCATCTTCACTTTCTTCTAACTCCATATCATTGAATTTATTTGCACCATCTTGATTCTCATCTCGCTCTGGATCATGTTGATTAATGGCATGAAAAATGTTGTCATGTTGTGCTTGAACTTCTTCATCTTCACCTTCTTGTATTTGAACATCTTCATCTTGGACATCACCATGGGTGGTCATTTCTTCATTGTTCTCTAATCTCTCATCTGGAATTGGTTGGATATCATTGTTTTGCTCAATATTCATCAAGACATCATAAAATACATGTCTTAACCTTGGATCATATGACAAATATCCACTTTGGTTGGGTGGCATGATCGTGATGTAATCTCCCTTCGTCCTTCCAAATATTGTGGTTTCTCACAACATTTGTCCTCAATGCCACCAAAATACATATAAAAATTACTTGTCTTTACATCCTCTTCCCTTTGAATCCTCATCTCATAGTCATAAATAAGGATTATTATGCATGCACATCCTCACCTTATAATATGAATTGGGTCAAGGCATAGTGTAACGTCCCCGACCCTCTGACTGACGAAGAGGACGCTACCATACATCCAATCATCCGAGCATCTAGCCCCATGAACATGAACATACATACGTATAATGCTGAAGCAATATACTTAAAAACATAAAACATTCTACGAAGCATAATCATTCATATACATAGCGGAAGAAAAATAACATTCATTCATATACAATCCAGCGTTCAACATATCTATCGTCATAATTCATTAAGAGTAATATGATTGCAAAACAGATTAGCCAAGAATACTTATCTTATGAGAACTGTCCTGCAACCAGCTACGTTGCTGCAACAGTCCACCCAACCATAGGCTCGCGTGCTCTTTAACCTCTCAGCAACGCTGCCACCCCCAAGCCGAGTACGATTCCCCAAGGAATAAGGAACTAGTAGGCTTACACATAGCCAAGGATAACAACACACAAGGATACACAGTTCAGCCAAGCCAACATAGTTGGGTTTACCAGGTGAACAACGGATCAGCCAAGCCAACAAGTTTAGGTTTATTAGGCCATCCAGGAGTTGGGAAAGGCTAAATGCTAAGTTGGTAAGGACACCTACATTAAAACTAGTCTAACTTCTAGGACACCCACGCACACCCAACAAAAGGAAATCAGTGCTTTCTCTACAACGCAGTCCCTCAGACCCTGATCTCCATTCCAGTGCTATTCAGGGGTTGTGGAGAAGAAATACAACCCACTAGCTCTGTCTGTGTGGTTCCTAAAAAACCAGGTTTATCAAGCACCTCAGGCCCTTATCCACCACTCCAATGCAGTCCGAGGACAAAAACACTGTGTGCATGCAACAACCAGCATTTCAAGCTTTTGACCAGGGAAAAAAAACTCCCTAAATCATTCTTGGCCCTATCGTGGCCAAAACGATTCCACAATAATCTACAGCAGCCCAAATCGGAAGGGAAAACACAGCCAACCAAAAAATGTAGGTACTCGCAGCAATCTACAACCGATACCACCATAAAAAGGGAAAACATAGTCAATCCAGACGTGGAGGAGACTATAGCTGGGGATCAATGAGGAAAACACAACCACGATCTCCAAAGGAAGGATGAACAATACATAGCCCAATCATACCAAGGGAAAATTGATTCTTTGCGTGACTGAAAGGAAAAACATAACCACATACCGACAATCGGTGTGAGAGAGGGAAGGGAGAAACCCTACACAATGTATTGTAACACCTTTTAGCTCCGCTCTGTATGAGGAAAAAGTATAGCCACGATCTGAGAGAGTGGGCAGAACAGTCAGTATCCCAAACGATGCGTGAGGAGACCACTCCTAGCCCGTGCATGACTGAACCAGCTGTGGAGGTGCGTGGGGGAAAGCCTACCACCCACCCTACCCATCATTAACTTCCTCAACTAAAATAGGGGTTTAAGGTTTGACACATGGCTTTTCCCGATGGGGTCCAGGTTTAGCAATCCCCCCCCTTAACCTTAGGAAATCATGCCCTTTTCAATTTGGTTGCAGGGAACATAGCTGGTTGGGGTTACTTAATTAGATTGCATAGTTACATGATGCCAAAATGTTAATACGTGCCGGATGTCCTGATATACCATCAATGATAATTCCAATCCGAAACATAACATAACCAAATCGATGGTGGGCCCTTTTCATTTAGCTCTACACCGTGATTATTTACAATATATGTATCATGTATATTTAATGCATCGGGGTCAAAACCGGGGTGTTACATCCCCCCCCCTTCAATAGCACTATCCTCAATGCTTTACAAAATTTGAACAAAATGCTACACTAGTATCGCCTCAACGTTCCACAGAATTGAACAAAAATGGATGTGCCAATCGCATGGCATCCTCAAGCTCCCACGTAGCCTCTTCAGCTCTGTAGTGCTCCCATTGCACCTTTACCTGCCCTATGGCTCGGTTCTGGAGCATTGTGACCTTCCTGTCGAGGATGCGCATTGGCTCGATCTGGAACTCTCCCTCGGGTTCCACTTGAATCAAATCCCAATTTATCACATGGTTGGGATCATGTACATATTTCTTAAGCAAAGAAACATGAAAAACATTATTAGCTCTAGTACTAGCAGGCAATGCAAGTCTATATGCAACAGGCCCTATTATTTTAAGCACTTCAAAAGGCCCACAATATCTTGGTGACAGCTTGGCACAACTTCCAAGCTTTAAGGAAATCTTCTTTGCGTTCACTCTGAGGTAAACATGATCCCCAACATTGAACTCTCTGCTCATTCTATCCTTATCTACATAGCTTTTCTATCTGTCCTGTGCTGCTTTCAGATTCTGTCTGATCTTTACAATCTCTTGCTCCATTTCCTTGAGCAATTCTAGTCCAAGCACAACCCTGTTCACTAGGTTATCCCAAGTCACTGGTGTCCTACACCTTCTTCCATACAAAGCTTCATATGGACTCATCCCCAAGGATGTCTGCGTCCATTGTTGTAAGCAAACTCTACCAAGTGTAAGTAATCTTCCCACTTGGTTGGTTTGTCCATCACATACATGCGAAGCATATCTTCAAGCACCTGATTAACTCTTTCTTTCTACCCATCTGTCTGAGGATGGTATGCAGTGCTGAAGTTTATCTTTGTACCCAAATCTGCAAACAACCCCTTCCAAAAATTGGAAGTGAACTTGACATCTCGGTCAGAGACTATTGCCTTCTGTAATCCGTGCAATTTGAAAATATCCTTCATGAATATCTTTGCAATGTCATCAGTCTTATGCGTATACTTCACCGGTATAAAATGTGCTGCCTTTGTCCACTTGTTTACCACAACCATGATGGAATCATGTTGTCTCCAAGTCATCGGCAATCCTGTAATAAAATCCATGGAAATAACTTCCCATTTCCATTCCAAAACTGGCAAAGGATGCAAAAAACCCACTGGATGTTGATTCTCAACCTTTACTTGTTGACATTTCATGCACCTTGAAATGTATTCAGCCATGTCCTTTTTCATTCCTGGCCAAAAGTACTACTTTCTAGCTGTAGCAATTGTCTTCTGATATCCTGGGTGACTAGAATACGGAGCTTGATGGATTTCATCCATAACAACTCTCCTCAAATCTGCTACATTCGGAATATAAATTCTACCTTTATAGGTAAGAAGTACATCTTCTTCCAATTTATATCCCTCATACCTCTTCTCAAGACTTTGATGCTGCAATTTGTCTTTTACTTGCTCATACAATGCATCTCCGGCAACATGATTAACAATTTGCTGCCTCAAATCTGATTGGCAAATACTAAGAGATGCCACATGCATTTCCTGCACCTTCCTACTAAGTGCATCAGCTACCTTATTCTCTTTTCCTTTAATGTGCTTGATCTCGAAGTCAAACTCACATAAAAATTCCATCCATCTCTCTTGCCTAGCATTTAGAGTAGGCTGATCAAATAGATACTTCAGACCACAATGGTCTGTTCTGAGTTCAAATCTTCTACCCATCAGGTAATGTCTCCACATCTTGAGAGCATGTACTATGGTTGCAAGCTCGAGATCATGAGTGGCATAGTTCTTCTCATGCTCCTTCAAATTTCTTGACTCATAACATATCAAGTGTTTGTCCTACATAAGGACTCCTCCAAGCCCTTGTCCGCATGCATCAGTACATACCACAAAATCTTTCTCTGGATTTGCAACTTTCAATACTGGTGCACTGGTGAGAATATTCTTTAACTGTTGGAAGCTTTCTTCACACTTCGAATTCCATTCAAACTTTACCCCATTCTTTTGTAAAGAAGTGATGGCATGTGCAACCTTGGAAAATCCTTCAATGAATCTCATGTAGTATCCTGCAAGTCCCATAAAAGATCTTACATCTGTCACATTTCTTGGGGTAGGCCAACTCGTAATGGCTTCAATCTTCTAGTCAGGGTCCACTGATATACCCTCTTCTGAGATAATGTGACCCAAATACTGAATTCTATCTCTGTAGAAGTCACACTTGCTCAGTTTTGCATACAACTAATGTTCCCTAAGCAATTGCAATGTCAATCTCAAATGCTCTTCATATTCTTTCTCATTCTTAGAATAAACAAGAATGTCATCAAGGAAAACAAGAACAAACTTGTCCAAATACATGCTGAAGACACTATTCATAAGGCACATGAATGTAGCTGGTGCATTTGTGAGACCAAATGGTACTACTACAAACTCATAATGCCCATACCTTGTCCCAAAGCTTGTCTTATGAATGTCTTCATCCTTGATTCTCACTTGATGGTAACCAAACCTCAAGTCAATCTTGGAAAATACCTTTGCTCCTCTCATTTGATCAAAGAGGTCATCAATCCTAGGCAAAGGATATTTATTCTTCACAGTAACCTTGTTCAACTACTTGTAATCAATACATAACCTGAGTGTACCATCCTTTTTCTTTACAAACAGAACCGGTGCTCCCTAAGGAGACACACCCGGCCGGATATACTTCTTTTCCAATAACTCTTGCAGTTGCATCTTTAACTCTAGTATCTCTGGTGTACTCATCCTGTAGGGTGTCTTGGACACTGGTGCTGCTCCTGGCACAAGTTCAATTGTGAAATCAATGTCCCTCTTTGGAGGAAGCCCTGGAATCTCATCAGGAAACACATCCTCGAATTCCTGTAACACCTGATAGTCCTCCAACCTAGGAGTTTCATCTCTTGTTGGTTCCAGAATATGAGCTGCATACAACTGGAAACCTTTCCTACAGAACTTCTTCAACTGCATTGCTGAAACCTACCTTATTGAAATTACCTTTGGAATACCCTTCAAAACTATCGGGTTTCCTTCTTCATCCGTGCATTCAAAAGTCTTGTTGTAATAGTCAAGGTTCACTCTATGAACTTCTAACCAATCCATTCCAATGAGAACATCATAGGAACCAAGCAGTAGAAAATTTGGATCTACACAAGTGGTCAATCCATTCATGACCAATGGGCATTTCTCTATCACTTCACTAACCTTTCTCTTAGTCCCAGTGGTTAGCTAAACTAACCAAGATTTTCTATGCTTTACCTTCTTAAAAGCACAAATATCCATTATTCTAGGAGTGATATAACTATGAGTAGAACCAAGGTCAATAAAAATAAAAATAGATTGTTCAACAATCTTACCTGCAACTTCAACCACAGTTGACTGGTGATCTACTTGGTGTTCGTCTAGTCCTGCATAATTTCTAGGGACTGCCCTTACTACTTGACCCACTGTTTCTTCTTCTCGAATGTTATAAGCTGTCCTTGCACTTTCATTCTCAAGTGGACAATATCTGTGCAAGTGGGGTCCTTTGCATTTCCAACGTTTGAGGGGAACTTTATTTTCTTGTGGCTCTTTAGGCTTTCCACCTGTCACTCCAACTGGATTACTCGCAGCTTGGGATGGCTGCTTGTGCTAATTCCTGAATCTAGAAGGTTTGAAACCTTTCTTTCTTTGGTCAAACTTCTTATTCTTCTTGTCCTTCCATGCCTTATGGTAATCAGGTTTACCCTTGCTTTGCTCATAGCAATACTTAGCCTTCCTTATTGCTTCTTCAAGAGTTCTAGGTTCATAAAACTCAATTCTATCTTTGTAAGACTGAGGCAATCCACTAAGAAACCGCTGGACCTTCACATTTTCATCTCTGATGTACCAGACATACCTCAACAATTCCAAGAACCTATTTGCATATTCATCCATGGTCTACAGTCCCAATCTCAGCTCATGGAACTCCTTAATCTTGTCATCATAATACTTGTCAGAGAGGTATTTCTGCCTAAAATACTTCTTGAACTGTTTCCACTTCAGTCTCCTTTAACTGATCTTCTTTACTTGCTTGAAGTGTTCCCACCAAATGGATTCCCTTCCATTCAGATTGAATATGGAAACTCTTGCCTTCATGTTTCTAGAATAATCCTGCACTTGGAAGTACTTCTTTATCCCAAGAAGCCAAGCTTCAGCCTCTTGTCCAGTCTTTATCTCACCATCAAATGTAGGAGGTTTAGCTTTCTTAAATTCATCTCGAGAGAGATCCCTATGGTGCCTTCTTCTTTTCCTTTTACGAGAAGATGAACTTGTAGCTCCACTTGATTCTTCAGAGTCAGATGATCCACTAGAAGTACTTCTCCTTCTCCTAGTACTACTCTTACTGCCTTTTGGTCTTTCTGTACTTCGTCCCGAGTCTATCTTTCTTTGTAAGTCTTTCAAACTCTGCAACATGGAAGCATTCAATTGATGTTGCTCTTCCTAGGCTTTAATCAAGCTTCTCATGGTGGCTGCAAAATATGACGGTGTCTCTTGGAATCTCCTTCCATTAGACTATATGTCATCATTTCCATTACAAACATTTTCTTCCATGGAATCTCCTGCATGCTCGTAAGAATCTAGAGCATCATATCCATCATGGGTTCTCATGACTGAACCACCTCTTGCTTTACCACAATGTTCCTCCTGGAATACTACTCTTGGAGGTGTCTATAATTCTGCAAATGTGTTAGTAGCAAATTGTTAGACGCATATCATGAAAAATAAATCAAGACTACTTACCTTCCTATTCTGGAAATTTATAAAATAACAATTTTGCTAAAACATAAAATTTTATATCTCTCTTGTTCAGCCCTGTAATCCACTGACAGTCTGCTAGAATATACTGAAACAGTTGGAATTTGCTCAGAAAAATTCCACTTTGAAAAACCCAAAATTTCCTTCTCCTCATTGGGTCTCTTCCCCACTAATTTTCTGGCATTTTAGTGAGCAAATTGTCTAAATTTCCAATGTCCATCAGCGATACCAAGGACTTCTCATCAGGTCCCTTTCTCACTAACCTTCCGGTGTTTCAGCGGCCAGAACGTCTAATTTTATCCACTGTATTGGCGGGTTGTTTGTCATTTCCCTTCCGCTGTATCGGGCCTGTAGTGGTCTACCATTTCGAGTTTTATCGACGATAAAACCAACTTATGCGCTGCATTGGCAGTCGGATGCTATGTGCATTGGGTGGCTAGTCGTCAAGGCTTCTGCAATGGCATCCAACAAACCTTCTATGGTTTCTGCGGTTCACAATGTATCGACGGTCAGAACGACATCTCTCTATGGCATCGGACATTTAGTCCCATAGACATCCGCAACGGTGGTTCCACAGGCTAAGTCTCTTAACTGTAATCTTTCGATCGACGGTCAGAGAGACTATTCTCGGCGGCATTGGCGCTCGGATGCACTTCTCGTCGGGTGAGTAGTTCCCTATGTGGCCACAACGGCGGCAGTAAATTCACTGTGGTCTCCGTGGGACATCCATCGATGGTCGGAATAGTTGATCACTATGGCATTAGGTGGATAGTCAACTAGGCAGCCGCAACTACGGGTGGTACTCCCACTGCTGTCTCTACAGACCTTATACCCCATCGACAGCTTCGTCTTCTATCTGTGAACGATTGGATCCGTTATTTCATCGGACGGGTAGTCTTTTAGGCAGTCACAACGACGGTTCATCATCGTTGAACCTTTCCCAATCGGCGACCTGATCCCCTAAAAATTTTTGATCAATGATCTGAAGCATAACTATGAAGGCATCGATAGTCAGAACCTTTAGCCGTCAGAATATTAGTGTTCTAGGCTTCCGCAACGGCGGGCGCATGAACCACTATCTTCTTCTGATCTTCGTCGACGACCAATACAACTAACATTTTTCGATGGCTGATGAACACTTAGAAAATTTTGAAACTTTCTCCCTTGCATCGGCTCTTCCTTCATCTAATGATCGCTGATCCACTTCACTAATCCTTGACGATCCCAACAATTATTCATCGGCAATCCCAACAACTAAAGTTTTCCAATCGTCGATGATCTCGCCCCTTAGAGAATTTTTGGAAACTTTCCACTGCATCGGTTGTCGGAATGACTTTCCTCAGCGGCATCGATGGTCAAGGACTCTATTCGTCGGAAGGATAGTCCACTAGGTAGCTGCAATGGCGGACGCCCAATCAACTAAGTATCGGCGATCCAATCGCTTAATCATCTCCGATCGTCGATGACCTTATCACTTCAGTTTTCCACTGCATCACATCGGCTGTCGGAGCAACTATCTGTTAGGTGGATAGTTCACTAATTAGCCGCAACGACGGACACATCATCAGCTAATTTATTCTGATGTTCATCGGCAGTTCCATCGTCTAACCATCAGCGATGAAATTAACTAACTTCCACCGATCGCCGATGATTTCTCGTCTTAGAATTATTTTTTTTAAATCATAATTTTTCTCTCTGACGTCGATGTCGGTGGTTCAACCAACTATCATCTTGTTTTTGCGGCTGACGTTTCGGTGCTCACGTCCTCTAAGTTTTGCCGATGGCCAATGAACTCAAAACCTATCTGCGAATTTCTTCTGATTATCGTCCATCGGGTGACCTTCCAACTAAGTATTCCGCTGCATCAGGAGAACCTCTCACTAAGTTTTTCGATGAGCCAACAATTCTAGCACTTAGAAAATTTTATGAATTTTCCTATCATTCACCCATTTCCTCCTGGTTTCTTCTGAGCAGTAGGCAACCTGCCTCTGTTAACTGATCTTTCATGGCCCTTTGAGGCCCAAATGCTGCAACATAAGCTCTGTCACTCCATCTTCACGGCCCATCTAGGCCCATGCTGCAACTAGAGCTCTGATACCACACTATAACGTCCCTGACCCTCTGACTGACGAAGAGGATGCTACCATACATCCAATCATCTGGGCATCTAGCCCCATGAACATGAACATACATACATATAATGCTGAAGCAAGATACTTAAAAACATAAAACGTACTATGAAGCATAATCATTCATATACATAGCGGAAGCAAAATAACATTCATTCATATACAATCCAGCGTTCAACATATCTATCATCATAATTCATTAACGGTAATATGATTGCAAAACAAATTATCCAAGAATACTTATCTTATGAGAAATATCCCGCAACCAGCTACTTCGTTGCAACGTTCAACCCAACCATAGGCCCGCGTGCTCTTTAACCTCTTAGCAATGCTGCCACCCCTGATCTGGGCACGATTCCCCAAGGAATAAGGAACTAGCAGGCTTACACATAGCTAAGGATAACAACACACAAGGATACATAGTTCAGCCAAGCCAACATAGTTGGGTTTATCAGGCGAACAACGGATCAGGCAAGCCAACAAGGTTGGGTTTATCAGGCCATCCAGGCGCTGGGAAAGGCTAAATGCTAAGCTGGTGAGCTCATTGAAGAGCTAAGGACACCTACACCAAAACTAGTTTGAATTCTAGGACACCCACACGCACCCAACACAATGAAATCAATCCTTTCTCTGCAACGCAGTCCCTCAGACCTTGATCTCCCTTCCAGTGCTATTTAGGGGTTGTGGAGAAGAAAGCCAGCCCACTGGCTCTGTCTGTGTGGTTCCCAAACCACCAAGTTTATCAAGCACCTCAAGCCCTTATCTATCACTCCAATGCAGTTCGAGGACAAAACCACTGCATGCATGCTTCAACTAGCATTTGAAGCTTTTGACTGGGGAAAAACAACTCCCTGAATTGTTCTTGGCCCTATCGTGGCCAAAACAATTCCACAGTAACCTACAGTAACCCAAATCGCAAGGGAAAACACAACCAACCCAAAATGTAGGTACTCACAGCAATCTACAACTGATACCACCATAAAAAGGGAAAACACAGTCAATCCAGACGTGGAGGAGACTACAGCTAGGGATCAATGAGGAAAACACAGCCACGATCTCCAAAGGAAGGACGAATAATACACAGCTCGATCATACCAAGGGAAAATCGATTCTCTGCGTGACTGAAAGGGAAAACATAACCATAGGCCGGTAATTGGTGTGAGAGAGGGAAGGGTGAACCCCTACACAATGTATTGTAACACCTTTTAACTCTGCTCTGTATGAGAAAAACGAACAGCCATGATTCGAGAGAGTGGGAAGAATGGTCAGCATCTCAAACGATGTGTGAGGAGACCACTCCTAGCCCGTGCGTGACTGAACCAGCTGTGGAGGCACGTGGGGGCAAGCCTTCCACCCACCCCTACCTAGCATTAACTACCTCAACTAAAACATGGGTTTAAGGTTTGACACATGGCTTTTCCCCATGGGGTCCATTTTTAGCAATCCCCCCCCCCCCTTAACCTTAGGAAATCATGCTCTTTTCAATTTGGTTGCAGTGAACATAGCTGATTGGGGTTACTTAATTAGATTGCATAGTTACATGATGCCACAATGTTAATATGTGTTGTATGTCTCGATATACCATTGGTGATAGTTCCAATCCGAAACATAACATAACCAAATCGATGGTGGGGCCTTTGCCTTTAGCTTCGCACCATGATTATTTACAATATATGTATCATGTATATTTAATGCATCGGGGTCAAAACCGGGGTGCTACACATAGAGGCAACCATGAAATATTAAATGTGTCAAGACGCAAAGAGTAAGAGACAACTATAAGTAAGTCTTATATTGAATTTACCATATAAGTCTTTAATTAACACTCTCAACTAACATTTGACACATTGGATTGTTGTGATCTTTTTATCACTCCTTTTTTTTGTAAATTAGATAAGGATTTCTCTATTACTACGTAAATAAAACAAGGAAAATTACATAAACCTGCTCCTGAAACATGGATTTAGGCATTGTTGCTGCAACCATCTGAGAAAAGAAACAGAAGTGGCCAGAGAGTGAGGCATGACAACATGAGAGCCACCCAGCCTTTGAGTGTGGGCGCTCGATCATGATTATAGAGAGACAACAGGAAATTGAAACTAGACAGCTGAAAGCTATATAACATTACAAAATATGGATAATAGAAGAGCGGACAATGATACAGATACTGCTTGCGCGAATACTTGGCCTCTTTCGAGGCCTCATTGGCTTCCCCCGCACTCTGATTTAAACCTGCTTGACTGGCTTCAACAACTTCCACAATGTCCCTCCTTGGCTCGCAAATGAAGGGGGTTGCCGAGAGTCTTAGGACCTCATTCATATAGCACATGTTGTTCTCTACATCTTCCTTGAATATTCCCACGGTCACCCTGACCATCTCGACTTAGCTGTCTCGCTCGTCCATAGAACGAGCGAGAATAAAATTAAGTCTCCAATATTTAGACATCACGATGTCTCCTCCAAGTCTAAGTCGGAACTCACTGTACACTTCCTCCTCCATGACATTAATTGAATTCTGAATATGCTTTGGGGTCTCCTCCCGAAATAACCTCTCCCTGTCCTCCTTGTTATTTCCTTTGTCAGCGGCCGTCCCGCACCTCCAGCGATGAGAACGACGTCTTCTTTTCCTACGCCTGGGCTTGCTACTAGTTTGCTTCCTCGTCCGTTCAGGGTGAAATGCTTTGCTGGTGGCCATCATTTCTCGGCCGTATCATAACCGAGGGTGGTGGATCTCCCTTTCATTCTTTAGTACACCCTTTTCACTTGGTTCCTGTGAGTGGAGTTGACAGACGTCATTCCCCACATGTTGGCTAAGTGTCCTCCCTTGCTCTGTACTCATGATATCCTCCACCATCCCTTGCGTAGTTATCAAGATCTCCTCCACCATCATTTGATCGGTGTTTGAAGCATCCTCACCGACTTCTGTCACGTGGGCATGCCGCCTGTCACTCACATTCGGGTTCTGTAGATCCTAAGAAGTCAAAATTCTCCAATGATTGCGATCTCCAAAGGCCTGTAGATCATGCTAATTGTGAGTAAGAAAGGTGGTACTATAAAGGACCCCTTTGTTGGCAATGGAATCCATGAGTTTGTTCACATGTTGAAAGATGACAGCTGGATGACCATCGAGGATGTCATTTAGCACTTTGAGCTTGCACTCCAGATGCCAATTCTTGGATATTTTGCTTACTATAGATACCGCTTGTAACCTTCTAGCCATGTTGATGATGAGCAGGGATTCCCCTTCTAATATCACTGGGAGCCACCATTGTTTAATATCCTGGTCTATGTCAAGAAGCATACCCTCCAATTCAGCCACATTGTTGGTGGAGGTTCCTGTCAAGAAGCATACCCTCCTCTCGCCCTGTGTAGACCGGGATGGTGCGAAGACCCCAAATCCTGGAGTATTTGCATTTCATTGTTGTTGGTGGTTAAGTCTTGGTCCTTCTAGCAAGTCAACTTAAGAGTTTCTTGAATGTGAGTCTTGAGAGTGTCCCAAACCTCCTTCTCAATTTTAGCTTTGTCTTTGAAAACCTTGTTGTTCCTTTCGATCCACACTTCCCATACTACAAAACCTGGGAAGAGTTCCCAAATTCGATTAAGGATTTTACTAGAAAAAGGTTGGTGTTGCCATTGGGCTATGGTGAGATCAAGATGTCAATTTTGCTTCGCCTTTTTCCTAAATATCCTTTCCCCTTCCTTCCATATCTTGCCAGCAAAGTTGCATTCGTCTAGTATATGGTTAGTTGTTTCTTCATGCATTTGGCACAGGAAACACCAATGTGGGCCTATGCTTCTTCTTTTTGATTTGTTTTTCCCTGTCGGCACTCGATTGTGGAGAAGGAGCCATAAGAAGGTAGATACTTTTGGCCACAGGTTTACTTGCTAGACCTTCCTCCATTTATCATCCTAGTCCTCTTCCATTTGAGCCAAAAGAGAGTTGGCGGCTTCTTTCAAGTTGTAGAGTCCCAACTGTGAGAAACCCCACCCAATATTGTCCTCTCTCTTGCTGATTCTTATTTGCCTTGATTGGAGGTCATCCTAGAACTCTTCTAAATCCTCATTGAGGCTTATTTACTACCACCAATCTTTGCTTTTCCAGGTCCTATAATGATCTTCTTGGTTTGTATCCTCCCATAATGTGCTGACCTTGTCAAAATTTCCGTTGTGGAGTTTGTCCCTTAGAATCGGGAGATCATGATGTTCTTTTAGTGGGATGAGCTGATTCCAGGAGTCCTGGAAGAAGTCTGTAGAGTCACCATTTCATATTTCCCAGAAGCTAAAGGTCTAGACGATATTACGACTGGCATTAGCTGAGTTCCATATGTGCGAGCCTTTGGGATCGTCGTTGAATCTAATGAGAATGGACTTGGAATAGTTCGATGCATATTTTCTTTTCCAGACCAGAGCCCAAGGTTTGTTGCTGTGGGTAATCCAGCGCCACCAGATTTTTGCATTACCAATTTTGTTGCTGATATGGGGGCATTCTTTTGAAGGAGAAGTCCATAATTTTAGGTCTTTTTCCTCATTATCACACCTTTTGGTAAGACAATAAAGAGGGTAGTGGCCTACATCGCCATGGAAAATGGTTTCGACATATAGGTATATGCATTAGATGTTTTCTTTAAATAACTTAAATTACTACATGTGACTGTCGATTCACTAAATCGTGTACTGGTACGAAACACAACAAATTTTAGAGACTCCAACCCTTAATTACTCACACTTAGAACTTTCTCAAATCTAGCCATTAATAAAATTCTTTTGGTATTTTGGTTCAATTTAAAAGGTGTATAGTTGAGACTCGGACATGCAGTGAGTTGCAAGGATTCAATTGACTTAGGATTGATTCCATTTCCCCTCCATCCCATACATGTATTCTTTCACAACAAATGTTGAACAAATTGTTTTTGATGCCTTGACCCTAGTTATGCTAGCTTTGCTAACTTGCTTGGTATGTAGGAATTTTTTTTTAATGTTTTATGAGTTATGTATTATTTTTTCTTAGGTTCCCAATCCTTATCATTCTTAGATCTCTTAAGCTTGAATTGAACTTGGATGCCCCAATATAATTATGACATAGTCTAAGTAGTTTTTTTGTATAATGAAGTGTGCTCCAACTTGAAAAAAAAATACAATAAATAGTTATTATATTACTGAAGTGTAAAATTAATCATACACATATGACAACTTAATGTGTTCAAAATAAGTTTTATTGAAAATATATCATTTTTTCATATAAATATTAAGAAATACTCAATTATTAAAAATTATAAAAAATTGAAAAAACAATATTTATTTTTTTGTAATGAAGAGTTTAATTAAGTTATATTTGTCAATGGAAATATAATTACCTATATTACCCTTTATCTTTGAAGGGATCCAAACATAAATTCCCTTCCATTTGAAATTAAGACCCAGCTTTCAGATTTGATCAGTGGCGCTAAGGATTGTTGAAGTGGTTTTTTTGCACTACTACATAAAGTAGAGCTTTAAGACAAATATTTGAGACATTAATTTCATATTGTCTCTAACTTAACAATTTTATTTTTTATTTATTTGGTTGTATTATTATTTTCAGCTTTCCATCGCAAATAAGACACAAAAAAATCTACTAGGTAGGAAGGAAAATTTTGGGACAATTCCCCAAAGCAATTTTCCATCCCATTCCTTTTGATTTTTACATGTGCAAATTGATGATCTTGCAGCGCAGAAAAGGTTGAACGCTTCATGCATGAGATTGCAGATTGAGTATCTAGATCTGAAACGTTGAGGGTTTCGTGCCCTAGACGCGATGAAGGTTGAACCACAACGACTTGGGGACAACTAGGTTGATGTTGCAATTGATGATCCAGCAACACATAAAAGGCTGAATGCTTCATGTACCAGATTGCAAATTGAGTATTTAGATCTGAAAAGTTGAGGGTTTCATGCCCTAGACTGCTATGAAGGTTGAACCACAACGGCTTGGGGGAAACAAGGTTGATGTTGCTGGTATGTTGTTGCTGAACAATTTCCATTTCTTGTGGGTGGGTAGGCTGTCGGTGAAGGCATATTTCTAGTTCTGTATGAGTGCCTCATAGGAAAGATTATTATCTGATTAAGTCTCTTCAATTTTCCCTCAAATCCATCCTTGGAAAATCTAAACTGAAGGAGGTTCCCTACATCAATAGGGAGAGCAGATGTGCCTGATCACAGGTTCCTCTGCCACCGGATAGCCATGGGATTGAAAAACAACAGGGTTAATCTCATTAGGGTTTTGCAAACTCCATCTGAGGCTAGATTGTAGATATTCTCATAACCCTTCAATTTTCTTGCAAAGGGATAGGGATTCCATGGTGCTATGGTGGATTGCTGAGAGGCAAGGGATGGGATTGATAAATGAACATAGAGAAGGAATTGACACTGAATATAGGACAGAGCAAGAGCTGAAAGAAAAAGCAGTTTAGGGACATGCTAGTTATTAAAATTTGTTTTTCTATAGACGAAAGGATGAATCAGAGATAAAGGACTTCACATTACGCTAGGAAAGTCAACCTGATTGTGAATCAAATATTTCTTTCTATTACTAGCAGCATAACAACAGGCAAATTTGTTCATTCAATCTTTTATTCTGGCAGCTTGGGAAAGGAATTTGGACAGAAATCTAAGCATATTTATACCAGGATTGAGTAAGTAATAACAAGCCCCACAAATATTTTGAAGCATTTCTAAACACTATTCTTGAATAGACAAATAATCTCATTGGCATTATCTCTTCTCGAACTGGGAGGGAAACATTTGAAATGAATGATTCTACAGGCATCACTTGATCCAATTAAGGGAACTCATGCTCTGGACTAATGATTGAAAGGCCCCTTATTAGCTGGAATTTGAGAATAAATACATTTGGTGCCATCATTATTTCCAGTTGCAGAACTATTAAGTCATCCGAGACAAAAGAAAGACTACAAGGATGCCCCACAGTAAAAAGTAAATTAAGAATGAAACAGAGGGATCCTCCTTGTCATGGGATCGATTCCCCACTATATTTTGTCACCTTGCTTTACCTCTACATGCTCTAGATATCTGTCGGGATTAGGGTTTTCTAACTTTTTGGTTTTGGGTTGTAGGGTATGGAAGGATCTCATAATAGCCATAGTAATGTATGTTGATGTAATTGTAACTTTGGAATGTATTCACTTGTATTTCTTATCTATTGTAACCAAATGTTCATTCCGAGATGTATTGTAATGTATTTGAGTCATGTCATACCCCGATGTTTATTTCGGGAAGTTTCTATAATGAGAAAGTCATGTCAAGTCATTGTAAGTTGGGGCAATAGTCCCCACCATTGTGTTACCCTCCTATTGGTCGGAGGAGGAAAAGTACCCACAAGTGGTGGGGCACTAGGGTTATTAGACACTCCTAGAAATGTCGGCTCTAGTAAGTAATTGTTAAGTGAGGCCGACATGTTGGAGTGCACTTGAAGTGAACAAAAGAATATAAATAGAGAGTGAGAGCCTCTCTATTTATCACTTGCAACACTCACACTCGTGCTCATTGGGGCACATGAGTGAGAGAGGAGAAGCTCTCTCAGTGTGAGAGAGAGAGACTGTTGCTGTGTGGAGATCATCTTAATGTTTTGGGGCTTTTACTGTTTTGGTGCTGATTCTATCTCTGAGGAAGTTGTAGGGTTTTCTCCTTTATGGTTTCCCCGAGGAAAACTCTTTGTGTCTCTTGTCTCTTGTGATGTATGTTTTATTGCTGTGCTTGTTATTCTCTCAGTGAAAAGATCCTAAGATCATAATGCTAGCTTATATGATGAAAAACTAACAATGTCGTTCCTCTATTTCTCATGAAGACATATGACATGGTGGATGATAGCTCAATGGAATCGATTGTGACGTGGAGCTACAGAAATAACAACTTCATTGTAAGAAACCCCATAAAATTTGCAAGAGGTTTATATCCCGAGTAGTTCAAACACAACTCTTTCTCCATCTTTTTTAGGTAGCTGAATACACATGTAAGTATGAATAATTTCCTCGAATGTTTCAATATTTTCATTTTTTTTATTCTGGATAATAAGATTTTTGGGGATTGTTAAATATGTGGTCAGTTTTTAACTTTGTAGATTGAGAGTAGAGGATCTTTCCAGCTAGTGGAAGGTCCTACATTAGATTCCTATTACAGGTCTCTTTCATTATCTACAAGACTCTTTCGGGTGAGTTCTTTTGAGTAATTTTAAAATTCGTTACCATATCTTGAAAATCCATGTATTCCTTTGCTACATTTTTTTAGTTTCATTTTTAAACCAGAATGTACGCAAATAGCTCCTTGCATGCTGGTTGAACCTTTGATCATCATATCGATAGACTATACATAAGTTTATTGAAAACAAGGACCATGGGAAATGTTAATTAGTCAAATATAGATTCGATTCAAGGTAATCCATATTAAGATGAGAATAGGTAGTGTACTCTAATATGTACTATTAACAATTTTCCTTATTTTGGATGGACAAAAACATACAAAATTGTGGTGATGTTTTTATGATGTAAAATTTGCATCTGTGATGTATGATGATTTACTGTTGAATTATGGCCACCAATGTCTATGGAATTGTTTTATTTTGTGTAATTGTGCATATCTATTAACCTATGAATATTGATAAATGGTTTTTAATTTGATACCAACTTTATTTTGTTGTTCCAGAGTCTCTGTTACAATACTTGCCAATTTTTGAAGTTGTAAACATTCCTAAAGAGGGTGTCATTTCAAAAAAATATGTTATTTCCTTAAGGCATATGTTTGTTCCTTACTTTTAATGTGCTCAATCCTATAGGGTTCCAAATGTAGCATTTGATAGGGCTATGTACTCTTGTAGTCCTCTCAACCCAATGGATCCATAGAGCATGATGATGAACTTCCATCTATTCCAGTGGTGCAGTGTGTACTTTGTCAATTTGAGAGTGTTTTCTATTCTATAATTACATAATTCATAAACCATTTGGATGGATTCCTAATAAAGAATTGGAAAATTTATTGGTAGTGCATTGCGTCTTGTTACTATTATGGTTACCTAAATCCAAAAGAAAATCAAAATATGGGTTGCACTAGTCCCAAGGGATATCATTTTTAGCTGGTGTTCCTAACATACTTTCCTAGTGTCTCATCCCTCTACGAAGGGTCTTAATACAATGATTATGTTGATTAGGGGTCTTACTCACATTTGATGTGCTTATAAACTGCAAGGTGCATAGTGGAATAAAATGTAAGATTTCAATTTTATTAATTTCTCCTTGTACATGAAGGAATGCAGTCAAATTGTAGGAAGTAATACCCTAAATGACATTGGAAGGTAGGGAAAACTCACTAGACATTGTGTTTGAAACAATCACATGTACCACCTTAAGATTATGCTCCCGCAGGCAAATAAAAAATGCATGTACTAGATATTAAAATAATAGCATAACCTCAATGCTATTACTTTACATTTAATGGTTTGTCCACTTCAAATAAGGAATTTGGACAAAGCTTTCGAAGCTCTTTTATTAAATACTCAAAGACAATATCTTTATTATTACTGTCACATATAATAAATTTAATGATAACATCTCCTAAGGTTTTTATTTTTTCAACATATATGCTAAGATTACAACGTACAACTCATTTATTGATGGTTTTTGTAAAGCGCCCAAGAGGTAGACAAGGTTAACAACAAGTTACTGTGAAATGCTCAACTAGAAAAAATCCATGAGAACAACCTATATTGCCAACATCAGATAGGTTTGAATTTCTTGATTACTTCTTTTAATATTTTATGTTCCTATGTGGAATTTTATTGGTAGCATAGAGAATCTTATTCAAATTTCACCTGTTATAGATGGTGTTGCACCAAGACCTAAGATGAACCAGCAGCGTTCCCGTCATTTCAGGGTAGCCAAAGATGCAGCTGATTTGGTGAGTGTTAGGAAAAATGGTAATAATATTCAAAATAGAAGATGTTTATAAGCACAACAAAACATACTTTCAAGCCAAGAATGAGGTTTAATGTTTTTGCACGCACTTGTCAGGCGGCTGAAGAGGAAATATTAAGAAAACAGTTTGAGGAAGAAGGTAGGGTTTTAGCTCCTAAAGTGAAGTTTGAAGCATGTGAATCAAATATAATTACTCATGGGATGGAATTTATGGTGACACTGTCGATTTCTCTTCAATATTACATAAACAGGAAATTAAACTATGATCCTGGCTGGTGAAATATCAAGGTATGCCCTGATCACATTTTTGTTGATGCACCACATCAGCATGAAAATAGAAATTAAAAAAAAAAACTAACTGCTGATGCTTTTCTTGCCTTCTATTCCAGATGTATGCTCTTTTTTGTTGGATTATGTTTTGGTCTCTCCTTTTTCTCCTTCTTGTTACATGTATTTTAATTGTGTTTGATTGCAATTTTGAAGGTCATTCTCTCTGATGCAAGTGTTTTGGTGAAGGCAAGCACAAAATCATGACGTATATTCGCCTACAAAGAAATATTGCAAGCTTTCATCCCAATACAAGACATTGCTTATATGGGCTGGTAAGTGCTTCATTGTTCAAGGAAAAGGAAATTATAATCACTACTGATATTCAAATATTGTTGTTGGTAAATGCCTTTGTCCCAATGGCTGCAGGATGCTAATCTAATCATGTTAGCATTGTCTACTCATGAGGTGCTCTTCTCAATTTTGAGAGAGGTTAGTGATCCTGATTTATAGAGAACATAGTGTAATATAACTATTGGTATTCTTCACCGTTGTGTAGTATTTATGCTCATATAAAATAGCAGCAAACCCTAGACAAATAGCAGATGGTGAAGACCCAACAAAAATATAATCAACATCAACAAAAACATAGAATGTCAAGCAAATAATGTGGTAGCAGACCCTACACGTCAAGTAGATGAGCAACAATAAAACCTAGATGCCGAGTAAGAGGAGCAACAATAAACCCTAGATGCCAAGTAAGCGGAGCAACCAACCCTTAGAGCAGTCAAGAATCAAATCTCTCTTGTCAAGCCTTCTAAAAGGGTCACGCATGGATTATACAGAAGTGCCACCAGGTCAATTCATCCATGTCTAGGGCATCATCAATATGCAACATTGTATTTATCCTTTACACCCTCTACTTTTAGATGTAAATGTGTTGCAA
Organism: Pseudotsuga menziesii; assembly: GCA_001517045.1. Classification (NCBI taxonomy): domain Eukaryota; kingdom Viridiplantae; phylum Streptophyta; class Pinopsida; order Pinales; family Pinaceae; genus Pseudotsuga; species Pseudotsuga menziesii. The sequence goes on from LPNX011078487.1 coordinate 423,650, forward strand.
GATATGACACATATCAACACTTTGATCGCCTCTGCATTGAAGTAAGTCTCATGCTTCATTAATGTATTTTTGGCCTTGCTTTTTGAATGGTTCATATTAGAATGGTAAGCACAATCCACAACCTAGTCAAGAAAGGTTGTCACAGTTCATGGACTAGCCCTAGAGTGCTTACACAGTCATGGCCTAGCCTTAAAAGGGCTCTCACAATAGTCATGGTTCAGCCCTGGAGGTCAACAAAATATCATGGATCATCAAGGGAGAGTCACATAGTCACGACCCATCTTGGAAACGCTGTCAACAGACACGACCTAGCTCCAAACAGCCCTGGCTTAGCCCAGATGACTCCAACCAGGAACGACCTAGCCAACAGAAGTTACACAAGTCACGACTCATCTCCACACGCTGTAAAAAAGTCACAGCTCAGCCTAGGAGGGATAAATCAATCACAATCCAAATTTAGAGAACAACAACAAGGTCATAACCCAGTTTAAAGGGAAGAAAAAAAATTATGATATGCTCATATAAAATAGTAGCAAACCCTATACAAATAATAGATGGTGACGACCCAACAAAAATAGAATCAACCATAGCAAAAACATAGAATGCCAAGCAAATAATGTGGCAGTAGACCTTGGACATCAAGTAGATGAGCAACAGTAAACCCTAAATGCCAAGTAGAGGAGCAATAGTAAACCCTAGATGCCAAGTAAATGGAGCAACGAAACCTTAGAGCAGTCAAGAATCAAATCTCTCTTGTCAAGCCTTCTAAAAGGGTCACACATGGATTATATAGAAGTGCCACTAGGTCGATTCACCCATATCTAGGGAATCATCAATATGCAACATTGTAGTTATCCTTTACACCCTCTGCTTTTGAAGGTAAATGTGTTGCAAGAAATGACACATATCAACACTTTGATCTCCTCTACATTGAAGTAATTCTCATGCTTCATTAATGTGGACTTTTGAACTCTGATCATGAGCAAGTGTGCATGTTCAAACTTTGTCGGCTCGCTTGAAAGTATAACTAGGTGCAACCTAGTTGGTAACAAGAATAATTCTACATTAAAACCTAGTTCAAATTTAATTTCATGGCATTTTATTTAGTAACCTCCGTCAATAAAGTTGAAGTTGCTTATTCAGACATACGGTCTCGGGTTTTCTTACTCAATTGCTTTTAAGGATGCAGAAGAACACTAAATTGAAGAACCATTTCAACCTTCTATTTCTAAACTTCTACTTCTAGAGAAGCTCGGCCTACTACCTATTATGGATATTTTTGGTGTATGTACTAGAGAAACAGTCTTCTGTAGTCAACAAAAATAATGTCCTGTAGAAAGGTCCATCTAGAAGCTTTATTGGAGGATAGTTTTAGTGATACAAATAGCCATACATCCAGCATCATCTGTTTATATTCTACAACTTGTAATTATATCACGATGACATTTATATGCTTCTGAAGGCACATATGTTGTATTATCTTTGCTTCCCTGGTTGACAATCTAGGGATTGGGACCTAGAGATTCTAGGAACATCAGAAAGAGCTAAAAAATTGGCCTCGTCCATATTAACAAGGTTGTATGTACTAGAGAAGCAGTCTTCCCAATTTTGTAGTAAACAAAAATCATGTCCTACTGAAATTTAGAACCTTTATTGGAGGTTAGTTTTAGTCATACAAATGTCCATACGTCCAACATCATCTCTTCATATTATACAACCTGTAATTATATCACAACGACATTTATATGCCCTGAATATATTTCTTAAGGCACATATGTTGTATTATCTTTGCTTCCCTGGTTGACAGTCTAGGGATTTGGACCTAGAGATTCCAAGAACATCAGAAATAAATAGTCATATGTTCAAGGGTTTAGAGATAAATCTAATACCCGCAGCTAGCATAGATTTTGATATACACTTAGTTTTGGTTTCGTATAATTTGTACACCTTAAAATGCTTCTATTATATTAGTAGAGGATATTTAACTACATGTATACATTTTTTTCCATATAACACCATTATGCAGCTGAGCATTTTCAGTAGAATTCAACAACATTGTTTTTAGTAGATTTCTATAGCAGAATTTCACAACATGATGGTAGTCACTTCGAGTGCTGCTAAAATTAAATAAGATGATTAGAAAAGATGATTTTGTAGGGCTCAGAATGAAGAGACACATTGGATATGAATGTCCCTTTGAAAAATGACAAAAATTCTCTTTGAAAAAATGCATAAAAGGAAAAGTAAAAAGAAAAACAAATTCCTGTAGATTGAAATCCAAAAATGGTGGTCTAATGGAACACCAAATTCATAACTTCTAATGGACAATATGGTGATTATGTAGTTTGGGCCTTGCTTTTTGAATGGTTCACTCAGACAGAAGGGATGGTTATGAGAGTTATAGCAAGTAGACATGAAAGTCCATGCACTTCTGTTGTTTACCCTTAACTAATTTTGGATAATGTTCCAGAATAAGGTGTAGTGGAAAATACCAGCTTGTTTTCCATGTCCATGATATCATAGTGAAAGTATTCCAATTGGTCTAAACATTGTTTATACTTGATATAACATATGCATGCTCAAAAAGTTTTCATCTTATTTGGTAGCACTGGATAGTGACTTTTGAAGATGTTTGTCTACATCTTTCTTTTGCATCATGCTTGGCATTTGGATAGTTAAGTGAAATTTAGTGCTTAGACAAATATGGATTCTTTCATTTTGACTACTTTTAGGCTTCAAACTTTTGACTGAATCTTGGCAAAGAACGGTTTAGTATGCCATACTTAAGGTCTTTTTGGAGAACTTACTCAAGCCACTTCCATCTTGTTGCATTTGCATTGGCATTATGCAAATCTTGTCTGATAGATTGCATTCCAACACCACAAAAAATAACAATTTATAGCTTTTTGAAATGGACTTAGGGCCTAGAGAGCAATATTTCCTTTTGATGCAATACCTCTCCAACTCTAGTATACCTTATTCAATAAAGTCTTGAATTAAATTTATTCTTCAAAGATTTCAAGTGATCTACTCAGGGATTTTGAAGACGGGTGATGATTTGTTTGTCTCATATCTTTAGATCTATAAGGTATACTGGATATCAAAGAATCACAAGGATTAATGCTCTGTGTGATGTGCTCGCTTTTGCTCGAAAATAGTAGAATCTTGTCAAAGTTTGTTGGATATTAGTGATTCTAAGTGGAATCTATACATTTTTTTATTTTATTTTTATTATCTAAGTTTCATATATATCTGCAAGAGAACAAAGTTTCAATCATTGTTTAGAAGATAGGGAACTTAACTTAGGAAGATTAAGCAGTGGCTTGGGCTAACTAGCCTTCATAGGTACCAACAATTGCAAAATGGGTAGAGGCAAATATCTAGTGGCAGCAAATTAGCAAAGGTCCTGTGAAGCTTTTGGAAATACTGTTCTATAGGAATATTTACATATCAAGCAATAGATACACCTAAGGAAATTTCCTACTGTACAGGTGACAATTGCACTTTTGGTCTTCTAGTTTACTTTAATTTCTTGTGGGACATGTTGTCCATTGATTCTTTTGCTGAAACTTATTTGCTAATGTGAACTTACACTGTAACTTTGTGATGGCTATAGTCATTATGCCAAACATTTACTTAAGATTAGTGAGAATAAGTTGTATCACATTAGATACCATTGTCCACTGTGTAATGTGTAAGAGGAGCTAAAATCAACATGAAGTTACAGACTTCCTGAATATTACTTGATTAGAGACTGTCAGATTAAGTCTCAGAATATAAATGATGCAAAAGTTGGAAAGGATGATTACAAGAAATTGGGAATATTTATTTAAATAGGCACAAGGCCTTTTTAGGTTTAGATTCTAGAATATTAAAAAATAATTACACAAAGATGCATGATCAGAAACAAACTAAAAGTCTTATTAAATAATAAAGTGCAAAATTACAACATTCACAGTAGAAAAGAGAACTGCTCCCAATCAAAATGTCAATTGTTCCCTTGGTTGACTTTGGGCATGGTTTTTCTCACAACCTTCTTCTCCTATAATTCCTTACAATCATACTAATTGACTGCTGTAGGTTTTCCTTCTCCAATGTTGGGCTTCCAGACTTTGAGTGGGAGAGATTTGCTAGCCAAATGCAATCTACCTTGAATATTTGTCAAACACTTTAAATGGAAACTGTTGTAGGTTTAGTGTGACTGTTTGAACCATATGCGATTATCATTATGGATTTTGACTGCATTTTTGGTGTGGTAGAGCATGATCATTGGTGGTATCTCTTACAACTAGATAAGTGGTATTTAACATAGTGGTATTTGATTCTACAAATATCTGCAATTCCATCAATCCACAATGATTGTTGCCAGATTTCAGGCCAAAATTTTCCCTTGAGGAGTTGAAAAAGAGCCAATTCGTAGAATATTTAGACTAGGGATAAATTTTTTAAACAAATTGTGGAATATCTACCTTAAGTGGAGATATATTTGTTGATTGGCATAATTAAGGTTGTAGCTCAATAAATACCTCAAGGGGGTATTGTACATGCCGTGTAAACTTTGCCATGATCTTACATTTGCTTTCTGAGAGTTATAGCAAGTAGACAGAAAGTCCATGCACTTCTGTTGTTTACCCTTAACTGATTTTGGATAATGTTCCAGAATAAGGTGTAGTGGCAAATACTAGCTTGTTTGCCATGTCCATGATGGTCCTATTTGGATTCTCAGAACCATCCTGGGGTTTCGTTCCATTGGAGAATGTACAATTTGGGTAACCTTTCCCATTATGATCCCAATTGATAATATTAAGGTGGAACACTTTTGTCTACTTACCTTTAAATCTAAGTTGCAAACAACCAGAGTTAAATGTGGGCTTTAAATTTCATGATTGAAAATGAACTCTCAGTCACATTGAAAACCTAAGGATAATGCATTGGTTTTCATTTTTTGAAGTCATTAGACTGCACTTATTGGTTAAAGGAGGGCCACTTTGTAGTGATTCAAAAGCAGTTTAACTATCACATCACTGAGTTTCTGCTGTAGTTCATTCTCAATTGGCTTTGGTTTGAATTTTTAGATTCCTACTGTGGTTCCTTCCATTAGAGAATCTAGTCATTTGGGTAACTTTTCCCATTAGCTACCCAATCTTCTGATATAGCATCCAAGAAGGCAGTTGTAAGACATGCTGCATGCAACATTGAGAAACAAGTTGGAAATTTATGAATGAGTTTACTCATAAGTGTTACAGCTGCAGAGAAGATGCCACCACCAAAATTATGGGAATGACACAATATTAATGATAGGCTTGATGGCAAGGTACTCTCCTCTGAGCCTACATGCCTTGCTATGGCATACGTTGTTGATCCTAGTGCCTTGAGTACCTCAGATTGTAGTCTCTTAATAGTACTGTCTAGACCTCCAGGGATGCCAAGAAAAGACCTCTTCCTGCTATAGTTCCTACTACTAATGTTCCAAAACCTCGAAAAAGACCAGAGACCTCATTTGCTTTTACCATATGCTTGCACACTTCTAGACCATTCATATGGGCTAACTCAAGTCCTGCCACTTGAATCATGTCTTCACAACTGATATAGGGTGCAAGATAGCTGACACAGCAGAAAAGAGAACTGCTCCCAATCAAAATATCAATTGTTCCCTTGGTTGAGTTTGGGCATGGTTTCTCTCGCAACCTTCTTCTCCTATAATTCCTTACAATCATACTAATTGATTGCTATAGGTTTTCCTTCTCCAATATTGGGCTTCCAGACTTTGTGTGGGAGAGATTTGCTAGCCAACTGCAATCTGCCTTGAATCTTTGTCAAACAGTTTAAATGGAAACTGATGTAGGTTTAGTGTGACTGTTTGAACCATATTCGATTATCATTATGGATTTTGACTGCATTTATGGTGTGGTAGAGCATGATAATTGGTGGTATCTCTTACAACTAGACAAGTGGTATTTAACGTAGTGGTCTTTGATTCTACAAATATCTGCAATTCCATCAATCCACAATGATTGTTGCCATATGTGGTTTATTCAAAACCACTTTCCCATGCTTCCAAAAAGGTTGACCCTTCAGTTATTTCCTCATTCCAAGGGATTAAGATGCACACCATACTTAATTAGAGAAATGACTTTAGCTTCTCACTGATAACTAGATGAATTATCATAGTTGACTTTTGTTAAGAATTTGATTACTAGCAATATATTAGGTCAGACTAACCTAAGCTTCTTGTTGGTTTTTCTTAAACTTTACGCTCGTTTCCTTTATATCCAAATGAGGGCATAAAATATGCTCTACAGGATGAAATGATTGTTACTGCATTTGTTTTATGGGAATGACCCATCTCCTGAAGGATACAACCTAGAAAAGTTCCCAGAAAATGACAAGAAATGGACGCCAACAAATCGTTCCTAGGGAGTTCTTGGAATGGTCAGTATTTTAGAAATGGTACTAGTCTTTTCTCTAAACTTTCTTTTTGATCCCTTCATCATAATGAGTACCATTATCCACTCCATGTAGTTCAGCCACATTACTCTTTTGTACTCACCATTTTTTATGTTTAGGAAGATATTGTAGATTCTTAGTGTATGTTTTTTCCACTGAAAATTCCTTCCATAATACCTTCAACCCCTACCCCCCAACATATTTAGTGAGTGGTATTTTCCTGTTGTGCCTTACAAATCTTTAAAGACATTGGAATTAAGTTTCCTTATAGCAGTCATGCTATTTCCCAGAGGCATTTCTGGAGTTAATTCTCAATTCTCATGCTTTTAAATGCTTGATCGACAATTCATAATCCATTGCAATGATACAAAATCTATTTCAAGGCACACTCTCTTTATTTTCACTCTTGTTTCCCCACTCTGTTAGAACCGATCTTATGCAGGTAACTATGTTGGTACATCATTTATAACTTATCTCGTGTGTAATTGCATGGAACTAGGACCAACAGTAGAATTGTCTGTCTACTAGAATAAGGTGCAAGATATTACATGTTTGTAACCAGGATGTCATAATTTGGCTGCTAGCTAAAATGGTGGAACATTTCTTTTTTCTCTAGTCATGTGAATGCACTAATGTGTATTGCTAATCACATGGCTTATCAGGTCCTGATATAACTAGAATGCCCAAGCTACATGATTTTAGGTAACCAAATTGGTACTATTACATTGTCATCTTCTAATACATGAAACATTGTTGATGTTGATGAGTGTCCTTTCTGGTATTACAAAAGCCTCTTTCTCTATTGCCTTGTTCGACCATCAGATACTCAAATTTGTGTATTGATCCTTTTTACCATTATAGAGGACTCTGTTAGTTAGGTTCTCAAATTCTTAAAGGGTTCTAGCTCAATGGAAGAGCACCTGCCTTATAAGCAGGAGGTTGGTGGTTCGATTCCTCCATGCCCTAATGATATTATAATATCGAATAAATACTAAAAACGACTAAATTAGTGACCAAAACATGAGATACGTGAAACTAGGCATTAAAAAGGATGCAACACATGGTGCTAATGATGAAGCCAAACATGGCGTTGATATGGTAGCAAAATAAGATGTTACTTTGGATGCAAAACATGGCATTACATAGGAAGCAAAATATGGTGCAATAATAGAAGAAATATTTGGCTTCATTTTGGTAGCAAAACATGATGCAAAAAAGGAATAAAAAATTGGTGCAAATTTGGAAGCAAAAATTGGCACATATTTGGAAGTAAAACATGGTGCAAAATGGGATGCTAAAGTGATAGCAAAAATGGATGCTAATTTGAATGCTAACATGGTGCTAACGGGGGTGTCATTTAAGAAGCAAAAGAGGACACTTTCTAGGAAGCAAAGAAGGATGTTTTTTAGGAAGAAAACCTCGACGTTGTTTAGGAAGCAAAGCTGGCACTATTCTGGAAGCAAACCTTGATGTTGTTTAGGAAGCAAAGTTGGTCACTATTCTAGAAGCAAAAAAAGAGACGCTATTTTGTACGTCATAAAGGATGCTATTTAGGAAGCAAAAAAAGACGTTTTTTTGGGACACTTTAAGTTTTGTCCATGACGCATCCCATTTAGCATCTAGTTTGACCACTCAATGTAAAAAAAATTACACTAAATGGGACGCTAATTCCAGGATTTGTTGTAGTGTGTTTTCGTTTCCCTTTATATGTTGGATCTCGAAATTGTACTCACCAAGGAAAGCTAGCCACCTAGCTTGCCTTGCATTTAAATTTGGTTGATCCAACATATTCTTTAAACCTTTATTATCCATCATTAAAATAATTTTTCTTCTGATCAAGTGATGGCGCCACATCTTTAATGCATGTATCATGACAGCCAATTCTAGATCATAAGTAGCATAATTTTTCTTGTGAATTTTAAGTTTCTCATACTCGTAAGCTATTACATATCCTTCTTGAGTTAATATTCCACCAATGCCATCGTTGCATGCATCAGTGCATACAGCAAAATCCATGTTGGGATCCACAATTCTTAAAATCGGTGCAGTAGTTAATAATTCTTTTAATTTCTTAAAACTCTCTTCACATTTTTATCCCAAACAAATTTCATCCCCTTCTTCTGTAAAGAAGTTATTGGATTTGTGATCCTTGAGAAACCCTCAATGAACCTTCGATAATACCCGATGATTCCCATGAATGACCTTACATCAGTCACATCCTTTGGGACCGACCATTCGTTAATTACTTTTATCTTATCTGGTCCAACCGAGATCCCATCTTTAGTTATTACATGACCCAAGTATTGTATTTTATTTTTGAAAAAGTCACATTTACTAAACTTGGCATAAATTTGATGTTCCCTTAACACTTGTAAAATTATTTTTAAATGGTCTTCGTGCTCTTCTTTAGTCTTAGAATAGATTAGAATACCATCAATAAAAACTACTACAAAATTATCTAGGTATTTATTTAATACGTTGTTCATTAAACACATGAAGACTGCCAGGGCATTAGTTAGTCTGAACGACATGGAAATGAACTAATAGTGACCATATCAGGTCCTAAAAGTCATGTTGAAAATATTCTCATCCTTAATTCATACTTGATGATAACTGAACCTTAAGTCAATTTTTGAAAATATTGTTTCTCTGCATAACTGATCGAATATATCATCCATGCGAGGAAATGGGTATCTATTTTTAATTGTCATCTTATTAAGCTGACGGTAGTCAATGCATAAGCGTAGAGTATTGTCCTTCATTTTAACAAAAATGACCAGTGCTCCCTAAGGAGACACACTTGGTCTTATATACTTTTTATCTATCAGTTATTTTAATTGCGATTTTAGTTCATGAAGCTCTAGGATGTTCATCCAATAAGGAGATTTTGAGTTAGATACTGTACCGGGTACTATCTCAATAGTGAAATCCAATTCCCTTTTCGGAGACCATCCCAGAATTTCCTCTGGAAATACATCCGAGTAACTTCTCAGAATTGATATATATTCTAATTTTAATTTGTATTCTTTATTAATGTGTTATACATTAGTTATAGTTACAACAAAATATTTACATCCTTTTCGAACAACCCTTTTAGTTTTAAGGCATAAATATGCCTAATTGTTATTTTCCTAGGGATTCCTTTTACTGTTACTGTTTCTCCATTATTTAAATAGGTAAAAGTTTTATCAAAAAAATTTAACACTACTCAATGTTGTTCCATCCAATCCATTCTGATTAATACATCATAGAATCCTAATGGAAATATAGTCATCTTTACAGAAGTTTCAAACTAATTCATAAATAAAGTAGAATCTTTAACAAAATCAATTACTTTCCTTTTTGCTCCTGTAGCTAATTGAACTAGCCATGACTTTGCAAATTTCTCTAATGGTAATCTTATTTTCTCTACTAATCTAGGAGAGCTATAACTCAGGATCGCCCCTCGGTCAATTAAAATAGAAATAGGTTTATGATTTAGCATATCTTCTACTTCCACCATGGAAGTCTGATATTCAGCTTATCAGTTTCCAGCGCTGCATTGATTCTGGTCATCCTTCTTGCTAAATCACCAACTGTTGTTTCTTCCTGCACAGCACGAATGTTGTTGATGGTCTTCTTTCTGTTAGGACAGATTGATGCATAGTGAAGTCCCTAGCATTCCCAACATTTTACTTGTTCCTTACATTCGTTATTTTTAACATAGTTGTTGTGATTATTTGTAAATTATTTAGTTCTTGTGATAGTAGGATTTTGCTGTGAGTTACTTTTTAAATTATTTCCTTGAAAATTCTTGTTAGGAAAATTGCATGAGTTATTATGCCCAAAATTCCGATTAGGTGTGAATCCTTTCTTCCTTTGCTCAAAATTATTAGACCTTTTTATTTTCCAGTTTGGCATGTTCTCCCTTTTGCGGTTCTACTCATAGCAGAAATTTTCTTTTCGCATGGCCTCTTCAAGGGTATTGTGATTATCATACTCAATTCTATCGTTAATATGAAAAGGTAAACAACTCAGATACCATTGTACCTTGGGTTTTTCATCAACAATATAAGGAACATAACGCAGTAAGCTTAAAATTTACTATTTAACTCTTTCATACTCATGGTTCCCAACCTTAGGTCATAAAATTCTTTAGCTCTTTCCTCGTAATATTGCTTCGATAGAATTTTTTTTTTTAAATACTTCTTAAAAGTGCTCCAGTTTATATTCTTCTCCTTTATTCCCTTAACTTGTTTTATGCCCCACCACTAGATGTCGGATTTTCTAGTTAAGTAATATATTTCCATCTTCGCTTTTAACTGATTAGAATAGTTATATATTTGAAAGTACTTCTTCATTCCGAACAACCATGCTTCGGCTTCCTCTCTTTTTTTGTTTCGCCATTAAAATTTGGTGGTTTAATATTTTTGAACTCTTCAAAAATCTCTTCGTAGGGATTGTACTTCTTCTTTCTAGAGCAATAATTACTCTCACTACTATCACTAGAATACTAGTGTTTCTTTCTATGTGAGTTACCGTTAAAATCAGAAGAAGAACTGCTTTCAATTTTAGAGTATTTTGGCCTTTTACTCTTATGTTGATAGGTCGTAGTGTTAGATTCTATATGTTTATCCTTTTCTTTGTTATACAACTTTTCCAGTAGTATTTGATTCAGCTCCTCCTGAGCTCTTAGAATTCTCTCATTTTCTTTTTTAACAGTATCCATTTTAGTTTTTAGATCCTTAACTGTTTGCAGTAATTAAGATGATTTATTATATATATATTCTTTAACAGGTTCTTTTCCAAAGTTATTTTGTTCATTTAACGAGGACCTCTATTCAGCATACTCTTCGAGCCCTTCCATACCTGCAAATCTAATTCAAAAAATATTCTGTACAACAACATTCAAAATCATAAATTAGTATTCATACTTTTTATTTACTTTTTGTTTACGTGCGCTAAGCCACTTCAGGCCTAGTGTCTAAACGTGTGCTCTGATACCATATGTAACATCCCTAAAATTCACAAAAAATTAAAATTTTTCTATGTGACAATTAATGCTAACTCTTAGCCAGAATGCTAGTTTAATAACTAACTTTAGTTTAATTAAGAGGTAGATTACATGACTAGATTATCAAGAGAAAACTTAGGAGTTAATTTCTCTTTGGTTATTGTAACTAAAAGGCTACAAAAATTTACTTACTAACCTTTAAGTCACATGCCACTAACCTTACTCAAACTTTATTGATTTTCAGTTTTGAATAAAAGTTTATCAAAAGTTAAAGAGTTTCCAAATACTGAATTCTAATCAAAGGTTTGTTTGTAAGTATAAGTATGATTCTGATGGTTATTTTTCATTTCTTACTCAAGGGGCCTTGAGGTTATCCCGAGTCTTACTTAGCTTTCTTAAAGCTAACGCAGATCTGATGCTTGTACATGATTTACAGGTAAACTTACTTCCACATTTACGATGTAAGATAATTATAATTCGGAAGACTAAATGAGTAAGCTAGGAAAGATCTTCAAATTCTATTTATTGTCTAGAATACTGAAGTGTAAGAACTCCTAGGTCTGTCGCAAAGACTATTTCTACCTAAGTAGAAATCTAAGTGGGTAGCATGATTATTTGTCCTAGGAACTATTTTATATGATTAATGGTTTACAATTACCCAAAATATATTTTAATTGTTGTAGTACTAGGAGTTGACTACATTCTCAATAATTTAATATTATGAACTTTAACCATGCTTCTTCTAACGCTTACCTAAGCATTAAAATTATCATTATTTAACTTGGCATCTATGGAGTGACTATAAAATATCACCAAAACATGACGGTGTTTAATATGACATTACAACCTAACCAAAAACATGCATATCATAATACTATAAACTTGGTTCAAGGTTTTAACATACATACAGAAATTTTTTAAATTCATAACCCATACTTTGCAAGTTTCATCGTGCACATTTAAAACTATATCGAAACCCAAAAGTATTTTGATGGTAGTGGAGTCCATGTGGGAAAAGATCATTGGAAGAAGGTTTTTAGCGTTAACCCTAAGCACTCACATTCAAAGCCTTACCCTAAAACTCGCTTGGTTTCAAATGTTGTTTCATTTTGGAAAGGGAGAGTGGCTGACAAGCCCTCGGCCTTCTTGGGTGTTCTGCAACAATTGTAAATATATGTTTGATCATGGTGATAGCAGGTCTGAAGTTTCTAGTTGCCATAACCGTTCACTAAACTCCATGCTAAAGAAAACTGGTATGTGGTTACGAAAAACTCCATTCGTTCCTTCTTTTTGTTCAATAAAAAAATACCAAGTTATGTTTTAAACATTTATTGTTTGATGATAGGTGACCAAAACTTGGCATTACACAATCGGATGTTGGAGGTGTATGATTTAGTTGAAGGGTACGAGCGTGAAAGGCTCGGGTAAGCCTCGGTTCCAACCCTGGGGTGCCCTTCGTTAACTGTGTTTATGGTGATACCAATGGTGCTTACGGCTTACTAATGTGGTGTTTATTCTACTTGTATTAGATGGCAGTTTTGTTTTGGTTAAAGATGGAGGCCGTAAGGTCATTTTTAATGACAACCCTTAGGGTTTCACCGGCAAGCTATGGCTCTTGTAATAGTGATTTAGGTTTAAAGAATAATATTGTTAATGGTTTTTGAATGTTAAATCTTCCAGCATTTTTGTGTATATTCTAACTTTTGAAATGAACCTATGTTGATAGATTATTTATCTAATGAGACTTTCTTTTATCAATGTGGGGAAATTGGTTAGGGTTTAAATCATTTTGTTTTCTATTTAAAAAAAAAGATATTTCGCTGAAGATATTTAAAAGGATAGTACTTGATAATGCTGGACTTATAGCTTCGACATGATAAGTATGATGATTTAAAATAGGATTTGTCTTTTGTTTACTCGAACATTTACACAAAGTTAGTTTGTAATTTGTTATTTAAATGAATATCCTAAATGTATTAGTTATAAACCTTCTGTAAGATATTTACCGTTACAGGTTTCAAAGTCTTGACCTCTAAGTGAGGAAACTGTGTGAATTAATATGGTTGTATATTGCTAAAAAACTATACTATGGAAAACCCTAATTAATATTTCTTTTCAAATACATAAAGCCTCACAACTGTGAATCTTTATATGAGAAATTATTTACATGTATTTTACCCTAAGTCGTTTGTAAATGAAAATGACCTCTTGGCTATGTGCGTTTGGTAGAAGTAAAAAGCCTTTTGACTGCAAAATTGGATAATAAGTAGTTAGTAAAAATCCTTTTGGCTATATGCCTTTTGGCTATTGTTTTTTGTTAGGAATATATATTTTTTGTTAGGAATACATGATGTTGTTTCTAGATAGCATAACGAGTTTTACTATGAAATATTTTGGATAAACAATAATATTCATCTACTGATAAATTGTTAAGACATAAAATATATTCCTAACAAAAACAATAGCACTAATGAGAAATATTTTAACATTCATAAATTTCTTCAAATACAAAATAAATTTAAAGATAATAACCAGAACAACTTAGAACCTGGATAATTGTAGAAGAGACAAATAGCACAAGGAGCCTTTTCCACCCAATCGTTTCCTGAAGATAGCTCAACTACTTGCCTTAGGACCCCCAAGCCTATCCACTAATCCACCAGGATGAAAACACTGTGTGAATAAATGGGATTAAATACCCCTGCAACTCCAAAAAAGTACTTAATAGCAATACTTCTATCCTCAGCAGTAAAGAACTCAGCTAACAAGCTGCACTAGTTCTGTAAACAGTCTTAATCACTCAATCCACTTCTTCCTTTCCCCTCATCGAATCTCTTGTGCACCTTTCTCAACTTAAAAAATTTCACAGGGTAATGATTGAATAACCTCATGCTAAATTCAATGGATAGATATATGCATGCCTAGGTATTTTTGGTCAGTTTTCCAATTAATGAGCCACCTGCTCTGTTCCACTTTCTTGGGGAGCATGAACACAAAATTAGAGAAGTTTCCCCCTTGCAATAGCTAGAAGTGGTTGAGGATGCTTCCATGTGTCATCTTACTCTCACCCTAGTCTATTCCTCCTAATGGGTCAGTGGACACTCATTCAACAACCTCCTTAGGCCATTTGTCTCATATTTTATTTATTAAATAAGAAAATATTCAACATAATTAATTACAGTCATCCTTGACCCCACAGGGTCAATAGTCATAAACTTTACGATAAAAGTAAAATATAATGTTTTCTTAATCATAAAATGTTATTGAAATTGGGGTACGTGACATTGACCTAGTTGTTTAAAATGGGCTTTTATTAGGGTCTTTCTCTGTAATTATTATTAGATCTAAGGTTCTAATGAGAGTGTATATGTTCATATTTTATGTTTATTATTGTTGGTTTTTGGGATCTTTGTAATATAAATGAATGCACACCGATTATAATGGTGGGGCTGTAGTGGAATGGTCATTATTTTGGTTGTATTCTTGTAGAGTTGTCCAAAGCGTTTTGGTAAATTATTTTATCTATATTGAGAAGTTCATGACTGGTAGATTTTTTATTCGTATTGCCAAATTCATCAATTTGATTTGTGTCCTAAATTTGTCAGTTTCAGTACTTCTTTTACAATATTTTGTTTTTTGTAAGGGTCATTCATAAGCAAAATGTTTTTCAGTGATTTGTTTTGACGTGTAATTTCTATTATCATCCAAAATTGGATCTAGTTATATATGATAAATATATGATTTAGTTGGAACATGATACTTCATTTCCATCATGATTGTATATAATATGTACAGGGCATGTTTGACCTGAGATATAGACATTATGTTATTTGATATCTAGTCTTTTGCATTCAATGAGGGTGTTGAAACAATTTTACTGCATTTTGCATGATTTCAAAAATTTCATGGACATGAATACAAACACCTCCTCAGTTTATCTGAGAAAAATTAGTCTTTAACAAAGTAGTTCTAATGATAAGTGTGATGATGCATTAATGTGTTTTCTATTCTTGTTAGTGTATGTTTTTATTTCTAATAACCATTGCAAGTTTATTATTAACTCTAAAAATTCTAATTCAAATGACATAATTCCTATTTTGATTGTCAACAAAAGAAATGAAAAGGTGGCATCCATATCTATAAACACATAAGCGGGTTATTTTTTCTTAAAGGGTAGCTTAAAAACAAGAGATTTGGAAAATAAGCTAATTGGGAATTCATACAGTATATTAAGGTTGTGGGTCTCAATAATACTTGGCGTTCTAATAATGGGTTGTGGGTGTCATAATCACTCCACAGTGTAAAGTGTTCAATTCTATCACTTTGTCAGTATGTCAAGATTTGGGTCCCCACATTTTTGTTGGAAGATTAAGGGACGAGATAAAAAGTGGAGTCCTCACTTGCCCTAAATCTAGTTAGTGTAGATGTGTTTCACCAACACGTCTAGTTGTGAGTGACCCAATACTGCTTGTGAAATGTATAATTAAATCACTCCTCTCCTCATTCATGCATTTGTTCATTTGAGGGTCTAGGAGTTGAGATCTTGTATATGCTCTTCTATTGCACTACCTTAGTAATCTGCAAAATCAAAAGATGAGTCTTCCTAACAAAAGATTCACTAAGTTGTTACAAGGCTTTATAATTTGATGAAAGATTCCCCAAGTTTTTACAATAATTTATAATTCAATGAAATATTCACCAAGATTTTATAATATCTTATAATTTTGTGAGAGATTTGCCAAAAAATTTCAAGATTCTATAATAGAATGAAATATTATCCAAAACATTTATATACATATTATATTATTGATAAAATAACCTTCAAATTTTCATATATTTTAAGGAGATTCACCCAGTTATTATATATATAATTTTTGGGGTGCTCTTAAAATTATCCATGTACAAGAGGTATAAGTATCATTTATTTAAAAAATGAAGCTCAAATTTCTTTAATCATCTCTAGATTATGAAATTGTTGTACAATACAATGCACATTGCACACATAATTAGTGAAACTAGTTCATAACACACAATGCACTAAATCAATACCAAGTAGTGATTATGTTATTGTTCAAAGGTTTGAAAACAATGCGGCATTAGTTTATATAGAACCATATCACTTATAGTAGTTGACATCATGTCTCTTGAAGGGAGGATCTATTGGAACTTGCTCTTTGCTAGTGAGTTGGTTCATTTTTTAACTACTTAAACTAACTTACTAAGACAATGACCTTTTTATTGGAATTAATAGCACTCAACTACTTAACCCAATCTACTAGGATGGTGAACCTCAAAACTTGACCCAATGACCTATTGCTTGGAAATCACAACAGTCAATTACTTAAACTATATTATTATTGAATTGTTTTTGAGTTTGGACAAAACAAACACTGGAATAAAACTCAATCATAAGGATTCTTTTCAGTTAGGTTGAATTTATAGGAACACCCATGACTAGTGGACAAACATATTTGCATATGCTTTCATGTGTTATCTTATCACATATATCATATCTTCTAGTCTTGTTTTTTGTCTTTTCCCAAACCATCTCATAATCAAGCCTTTGAGTCTCCAATCACAATAAATATATATTATCAAGGTAGAGATAAATACAACATATGCCAAAGAAAAGTCAAAAGGAGACATTACAAACAACCTAATTATTTTGACACACAAAATTTTATATCCTTTAAACAAATAAAAAGGTGACTATACATTATTGACACCTAATACATAGCTATCTGTTGAGCCCCTGCTCAACAGCCTTCTAAAATCATTATTTCATCGAACAAAATCCCATTTTGTTTGATGAAATGTTTAAATTTTAAAAGAGATAAATTCGGCTACTGAAAGGAGGATGTTTCCTTAGCTACTGACTGATTGAAGTTCAACATTTATGAACAACCTTTGCAAGTTACAAGGAAATCGCTGCCTTTGAATTATTGGTCTGGATGAACTTTGACTAGGAAGATTGATTTATGAGTATTCATGGTTTTTATGCTCGCTGTTATCTATCCTAGTTTTGCATGTTCCTTTGAATAATAGACATTGGTTTAGTCGATTTCATTTTTATAAATATTGATGAGGTTGTTTAACATAGTGTTCATGCCAAGTAGAGCGATGGTGATTAAAATCTTAAGCTTTGAGATTATCTTTAAGCTTGGACGCATGATTTACATTGTCACATCCTAAGGTTTGTTAACCATGGGCTACGTTAATATTGACTTGCATTTGACAATATGTAAAGGGTCCAGTTTTAAACTATATGGTTTATCATTGTTCGCCACCTTTGATGAATGGATCGAACATAAGGTTGAGGTCGCGTATATTATGGTTGTATTGGAAGTGATTCATGGCACGAGTCACGTTTATCACCATTTCAGAGTGTTATTATGACACCCATTCTTACCTTGTCCTCCATGTACATACTCCCTGTCGTGGCTGTCCACCATTGAAGCACCTGTAACTACGTACACCTCGCGCTCTCTGGTTATTTAATGCAGGCTAGATGGGGTTAACATCAGTCTTTCGGGGATTCGACCGTCATTTACGATTATCACTCCGAGTAGTGATGGCTCTGATCATGTCGAACCCGCAAGGGTTTCGCCTGTATTTACCCATGGCTCACCCTTTGCATTACTTACTGTTGCTAAGTCTCGGTTCCAAGTGCTCTCAACCTATTCTTCTGTCGTTGATTCAGTGGTGGCGAGTGCTTGGTGCATGGTTTCGTATTCACAAACGATCAGCGATGGCTCCTGTTGTGAGAGTTGAACCTTACGAGTTAACCCTATTGGATTTGAACCCTGGGCTTTTGCAAAAAGTTAGGGACGTCGGGTGGTTGCCATTCGTAGAGAGGTTTTCTGATTCCAATCCAGAAGTCACCAGAGTATTCGCATTGTCCCTGGTAAATTATCAAGCTGAAGTTGGAGATTTGTGTTTTCGAGTTGATGAGAGGTCGGTTGCGAATGCAACAGGTCTCCCTCTGTCTGGACAAAAGTGGTTCAAGTATCAGAGGATGGAGATTACGGAATGGAGAAGATTGCTAAAAAACCCGACGCAAGATGTGTCCTTTCGAACAGGGGTTGCACGTAAGTATTTCTTGAAAGATTGGCGCCCTGTGCTCGATTTAATTCATCGTTATTTAACTTGCGAAGGTAGGTTGTCTTCGGCCTATGTGTATCACCTTCGTTTGATGGCTGCTTTCATAGGATTTCCCATCAATCTCCCTTATTATCTTCTTCACAGTCTGTTTAAAATGTCAAACGCCATTAAGAAGGGACCAAAACATGTAAGTCATAGTCTGTTTCACCACGGGCTAGTTCGTATGTTGATTGAGAATGAACTAATGAAATCTGGTCGCTCCTGGGAGCAATTCATAGAGGTAAATGGTTTCTCAGGGTTCTGTCATTGTATGTTCGATAGCCCAGATGATTGTAATAAACACAGGGTTTCAGGTTCAACTCCTCTGAGTAAATCTACATTAAACCCTAAGAGTGCAAAACCCTCTCAAGCACCTGTGTGTAATTCAAAGGATGATTCCCAGGCCTCTTTTCAGTCTCGACGTTTAAAGAAATCTCCAACCCTTTCGCCCGTCACTCCATCAAACAGTAGCGACAAAGCTGGAAACCGTCGGGGAAATTTACCTAAGTCCAAGTTGGGTAGAAGGTTAACCAGGAGCATGTTGAAGGCCAAGGTGGCACAAAACCGTGTGAATGATAAACTTCCAGTCGAAACCGTTGTAATTGATGACGAGGAAAATGTTACTCGTCCGCCTGTTAATGATGATGTGGTTCACTGTGAGTTTGTTGCTAATCTAGCTGAGCAGAGTAACCCTGCGATAGTTGAAGATATCTTTGAAACCCCTTCTCTGTCTGTAGAGGTTCAGCCTGTTGAGCCTGGTGTCGATGTCACTTTTGATGGTGATAGTCCTCCATCAGTCGATAAGAAAGTTCAGGAGGTTCAAGCTGATTGCACGATTGACTCTGTGGAAAAGGAGGAGTTTGTTAAAACAACCTCGGACGTTCCTCGTGTAATTGGGGAAACTTTTCAGCCACTGTTCATTAGTTGTCTGTTGGACAGGGTTCGCCGAATGGAAGAAAAGATGAACGAGATAGTGGCGAGTCGTGACTTGTTAAAAGTTGATAATGCAGGGTTAAAAGTAAAAGTCGATGAGAGCAATCAACATCTTTCACGATTAAGGAATCACAAAAACAAACTTATAAGGAGAGTCCTTAAATTGCAGGATGTGAATGAGAAAAGTGAGGAAAAGCTGCGTGAGCTCAATGCTCAGATCGCCTTAATGCAGTTTAAAGCTCCTTCACCAAGTCAATCTAGTGGAGTTAACATTCAGGTTTTCAATGCCCCAGTCGGTCTGTAGTGTTTGGTGATATGTTATTTAATTGATCAAGTTCAGGTATTAGTTTATTTCGAATTTATTTGTTGATGATTTTGTTTGCTATTATTTTAATTATGTTTTAATTATAATTCCTGTATGTGGCATTGCAGATAGTAATATCTTTTTCCCCGATTTTGAGGATTTCAGTTATGTTGGCGATCCCTGTATTTCTGGAGACAAATAGATTTTGGGAGGATTGCTTTACAGGTGCCACTCTTTGATTTTCGATCCCATGTGATGGATGGAATAGTTGTGCGTTGGTTGAAAAACGACATGTTCCACTTGTCGTTTTTATTTGATATTAGTTAGGGATCGCAATCTTGTTTATTAGCTTCTGATAATGTATTTTGGGAAAACTCAAGATGTATTTAAAGGGCTGATAGTGAACATCAGAGGGGTCGATACTTTGGGGAAGCAAGGACAAAATTGCTGGCTCGTTCTATTTGAGCTCCTAGGCAGTTACCTGTCAGTTGTTATGATGTTTGGGCTGGTGATGTTTTACACACATTTACAGTTTTAAAACTTTTTATGTGTCTTATAATATCTATTCAGTTTTGATATCTGCTTTCCTATATTATGATGTTTGCTATAATTTCCTTTGTTGAATTGTGCGAATATAATTTGCCAGGTATCGGCTGTTCCTGTTTTTAACTGTGTTGGTATATCATATTCTGTAGTTAATAATTGATATTATTATTACGTAATGTGTAATGAGGCTTGTATGATTTGCAATATTTGAATTTCTTTAAATATTAGCAAATGTTTACGTACAGTGCTTTTATCAACAACAGTTGGCTGCAGGTTAAATTAATTTTTGCTCCTGATCAGGATAGGTATTAGATTAGAATTATACTCTATTCAGTTTTTTGTCTTTGTACTATCTATCGAACCCTGTGGAGTCAGATCTTTTTCATTAATTATTTTCAGTTTATCCTTTTATGTAATTATTGTACATCTGTACATAAATATAACATGATTTTGTAAGTATATTAATCCTGTACAAATTTAGGCCTTATTTATGTATTTAGAGTTAATGGTTTTGAGTAATTTAACTTAACAGTTTTCAGTTCTTGTAATATATAACTTAGGTTAACTTTTGTAATTATAAGAATAGGATCGACACTAACTATCAGTAGCATTAATCGTAAGCATTAGTCTTCTAGGATCCCAGGCCAACAGAGCCTTTAAACCTGTTGGGAGCGGCTATTCCAAACAGCTTGGAGCCTGTTCTAAGGGTCCCGGACTGGGTCGTTTTCCCCCGTTGTGGGCTTAGTCAAATACGCCCATCAACACTATCCTATTGTGAAAAGTAGAATACTCTAATTCTAAAACAACAACTAGAAATTATTATTTTGCCACATAAAGAATGCTTTAGCTACAACAAAACACTACAAAAATAGGACCATATAGGAATGAAGAATTATTACTTCAATCTCGATAATATGATTGTTTTGGTCTAATTGGATTGGGAAATTGAAACACTTACATAGCTATTAAACCACATTTTTCATACTAGGAACAAAATCGAAGTGAAATCCATCCATACACAATGATTCAAACACAAGGGAGTGTGATAGTGGCAAACCATTAATCAATGGTACACCACAACAACCATACTGCTATAGCCAATGAGTTGATTGTAGGAAGACATAACCTACTAATTCGATTTGACATAACTTACTAATTTCAACCTATACAACTATGAAACTACCATATTGTGACCGATGCTCTAAGATAGAACAATCTTTCCATGCATGTAAGAATCAATATTATGACATAGATCTATTTCTTTGGATTCATGGCTCCAAGCATCTCTACTTCTTAGATCTAATGTAACACATATGGAGAATAATATCTATGGAATCCTAAGTAATTCTAAGGTTATTCCAGTTAATTAAGGTGAGCCTCCTCCTTATATTCTTTTGAATACTTAAAAAAACGTGTTTATGTTTTATTTTTTTAGATCTTCTGGGAGTACAAGTGAAAAAATTAAAGAAGCAAGGATACCTTGAGGTATACTCTCGTTTACAACTTATTCTAGCAAATCCTTTGTTGCTTTGCATTAATTCTTGAAAACTATGGTACACAAATCACTATCATGTCTTCTTTTAACACTACAAAATATACTTCTCTTTGCACTTCTAGTCCTTAGAATTCACTAAATTGCAAATTGTTTCAATAAAAATAGCAAATATAATATGACATGCATTAAGCATTTTGACATTTTGCAGATTTTATCAACTAAATTTACATAATCCCCTCTACATAAGTGACAAGCAAACCTACTAAAAATTTCTGAAGGTATAAAGACAAAAGACATCTCACCTTTTTTTTTAACATGCTTTATTTACATAAATAAATGAATTAAAAAAATAATAAAAACTAATCAATCTATGTTAATGCTCCTTCTCCATCCCATCCAAAAAAAATTGGTTGATTTAACACTTTTGAATATATCAAATTACATTTAATATGAATCACTGTATCATAATATTTATTTGTTAATAATTTTTATATAAATAATATTGAAAAGAAGATATTGAATTTTTATTATTTTAAAATAATAATAATTATTACTAAATATCAATTTTTTATTTAAAACACTAATTTTCATTATTTAAAAAATTATAAAATTTTAAATTTTAAATAAAATTGGAATTTAGATATCTTTGGATATTGAAAACAAAAAAATAGAAAAAAATTCCTAACAAACAAAAAATATGGCCCAAAAAAATTGGGTGCCACCAAGGTTGGAATTTCAAGTGAAGGACACCCGTCAAAATTGCCGGTAACAAACAAAATTTGAAACGTTTTCTGTATTTTAAGCCAGATTTTGATGGTCTTGACATATTAGCTGTATTTGACAGGTAAATTGACCCATGATAGTCATTTACCCATCAAATTCCATCCCTAGTGCCACCTAGGGATTCATTGTTAACAACATAGATCAAATGCATACATGCGTCGGCTCATTGCACATCGAACTCTGCAACATTTTAGCATTTTTTATATACACACTAGGTGATGTGTTGGTTACTAGATGGCCACACCCACTTTTTGAAATATGTGCCCGAGGGACAAATATTCCATACAGTGTCAGAACATTGCCACCCATGACACACTTCAAGGCCAAGTTAGTAGCCAACGTGCAACCAAATAATATGTGAATTTCCCCGGACCTTTCAAAAGTAATGGTGGGTTGTTCTATGCCCAATTCCATATACGTCTAGCCATTATGGGTTGTTCTATGCTCGATTCCATATACGTCTAGCCATTAGGAACTCACTTGTATTTGACAAGTGAGTATTTTTTATTTTATTCTTCTGCTTATACTTAGCCATTAGGAGCTCACTTGTATTTCACAAGTGAGTATTTTTTAGGAGCTTACTTGTGTTTGACAAGTGAGTATTTTTTATTTTATTCTTCTGCTTATACTTAGCTATTAGGAGCTCATTTGTATTTCACAAGTGAGTATTTTTTATTTTTTATTTTTTATTTTTGGTTTATTTGAATAGCTATTTATATGGATAGTAGTGAGGTGCTTTACAGCCTAGAATAGGAGAGATGTTGTCACAAATATAACCTAACAGTATATCAACATATAGGTTAAAAAAAGAAAAAAATATAGAAAAAAACATGTCCAATTTCTTAAATAATGATTAGATCAAATAATAAAAACTAAATATTAAAAACAATTGAAAAGTAATTAAAAAATCCATGTTAAAGTGGGATTTACCAAACACCAAATAGAACTAAATTTTTGAGGTGTAACTTTTTTTTAAATGTGTAAAAATTTAAGATAGAATAAATTTACACCTTAATAAATTGGATCCTTCCCGGTGCTTTGTAGATCTCCGTTTAAGAAGAATGTTAGATAAACATAATTTACCAAGAAAATTAAATTTGTTCAAATCTCAAACTTTGAACATCCATATTGTTTCCATTCACACAAGTAAATGATTTAACTAGCTTGTCTATAATGCACATGCTTATAATTTGCTTTAAAACATTAGACTCAAAAAATTAATTAAATTAATTATAAATACATGTCTCAATATTTCATCAACATGTAGCTATACTAATAAATTAAATTATATTTATTTATTTCAATTATATATTTTAAACTAAAAAGCTTTTGTTTTTCTCAAAGAAAAAATTGCTTTGCATTTTTCATGACATGGATTTTTTTTCTTATTCTTTTATAAGCATTTTGATTTTGATTTGACTTATAAAATGTACTTAAAAATAATATTATTCTATGGTCCGGAACCATGAGCTCTGATCCACTGAGCTACCAACCCTATCAAATGATCCATAAGATCAATGTAAAGGATGAATAAGATTCGTTATCGAATGCTTGACCCCCCCAAAAAATTGGTGTCAGTAAAAAGCATAATTGGTGTCAGTAAAAAAGCATAAATGGTGTCAGTAAAAAGGAATAAAGTGTTGCAACAGCATGTAATGCTTTTAAGTTAAGCCGACAGAGAAAATAATCAAGCCTCCCTAGAGCACAAAACTCACTCACTTGAGAACATAATAACTTTACATAATACAAAAAATCTCTACAATAATCTTGATGTCAGAATCCATTTTAGTATTTTACCCGCAATATGGAAAATATCATAATCGTCTATGTAAACAGAATCCAAGACAGGCAGATCTAAAGACTGAAAAATATGTCATAAAATTCGATGTTTAAAACTCATCTTAAAGAATAAATTGGTGAGGCCAGAGTGTGAAAATTTGACAAAGGTTAACAAAAAAATCGAAATACAGGCATGGAAATAAACTATAAATGATTGCTCCTTTGTTGTTGTGTTTATACAACACTAGATGGAAAAGTTATTACGAAACCAATATTGAAAAACTCGTCTGAGAAATGAAATAAATGTGAATCAGATCAGTGTCAATGGAGTAAAATAATGTTGTTGAAATGAAATGTTTTGCAATGTGTTTTGGTCAATTTTAATTATTAAATAATGAGTTGAGTTATGAGAAGGGGATTCTTGATATACTAAAAGTACTGAGAAAATATCTGGAAGATGATGAAAGTGGTTCCTCTCTTAGAAATGTGGGCTAAGTTGGAGTCTTTGAGAAGGTGTCGAACACTACACTAATAAGGATGTAGCCTGACTGCATCTCGAGGTCGCTACTCAGTGGTTCTCATTTCCTTTGAAGCATTTTCCAATATTTTTCAAATATCGTATGCTGGATATTCGTAATGTTTTTGGGGAGTTGATTTTATTAATGGATTATTAGATTAATGAGTAGAATTTAGAGAGTGACGAAAACATGTTTTGATTCCCCAACGACTAGGCAAAGCCCACATAGGGAAAGATCATACATGAGTTTATGACAAAATGTTTCTTCCAATTTGATGAAGGAAAGATGTTTGTAAAATAAAAAATACCAATGAAAAATTAAACCGCAACTATGTGTCACTTTGTGATCATCCACCAATAGTCGAAAAAAAGTTTGGTTGGTGGCAAGAGCATACTTGTGGCAACAAGTCAGGTATGAAATTTAAAGATGAAATCAAAGAAAAACAACTAAACTATAAATCCTTTCTAGAAGGCGGAGTGTGTGCAAGTGCTGATTAGTAAAATGAAAACCATGAAAGAGACTGTGAATCCCCCAGGGGGAATGGAGTGTGGGCGCTGTGTATCCCACTTGCTTTCTTTATTAATGAATTTACAATATGATAAAAATATGAATTATGATTGCACTTTGATCCTTGAAAAAGATCGAAAGGCTTACAATGCTTCCAGGAAAGAAAAAGAAAGAAGAGAAGGGATGGAGGATGGAGTTTTTGATGTCCCGGGTGACCCGATACTCGAAATTTGAACAGTATGTACAATTCCTCCTTTTCTCAAAACCTGTTAAAAACCATCGAGTTAAATATGTTAGAATTTCATAAATTAATCAAAACAAATGCATAATCTACACTACTCAAAATGCTAAAAAAATTGTAATTTTTATTATTATTAAAAAGACACGTTGAGAGACTAAATAGGATCTAGTTTAAGATGAAGCTTTAAAAATGAATATATATATGATATATATTCCTAATTAAAATCATATTTCAGATATCAGAATGATCTCTCCAATTTTACTAAGCATCAAGTAGTCGTAACCAAGGAGAAAGATTGAATTTTTTTAGAGAAAAAGAGTGAAATTCCCAAGCCCGTGCTTGAAATAAGTGAAGGAGAGAGGGATATGCAAGAAAACAATGTTAATCACAACAAAATGTATGTTGTAAAAGAGAAGTGGATGCAACCGAGCTCCACGTTCCTTCTACCTGAGATAATCCTGAAAAAACTAGACAATTTCTCATACAAACAAGGTTAATCCAGTCAATCTCATTAATAAAAAAACAGGAGAGCATAAGTATAACCAACTACAGTCTGCTACTCATACAAAATTATGATAATAAAAAACACATAAGTAAATTAACAGCAACAAATACTTATTTGAAAATTTATCTGGATCTAAACACATCATTTGACAGAAATAAAGCATGAGATTCAGCTGATTTCACCTCAAATTTGACCAAGTCGCAAGTTCACAATGCGATCACAAAGACTAGCCTCCAAATCCTTCAATATTATTAAAAAAAATATCAGCAACAAAAGTACAATGGGCAGAGGTTCAATACATCTTCTTGAATGAGGAGATGAATTCGCCTTTATAGCAAAAATAGAGCTCAAACCCCAAGGGAGCGCAATTCCAAATGAGGAGGTGGCTCTAGTGGTTGAGAAAAAGGTGGGATAAAGTTTGAATGTATGGGAGGGGAGGCTACCACCTCTCTTGAGGTATCCCACTTGGTTTGGGAAGCCTCCACCTCCTCTAATCATTTCATCCAAGTGGCAAGACACACCCTCCATGAGAGAATGTGCCCCCGTTTTGTGGAAGTGAGTTGGAGCTCCCCCTTTGATGGTTGAAGATGCTCATCCATGCTCATAGATGTCCCAGACAAAATCTTCAACAACTTTAACACCTCAAAGATAAGTTCCAGACAAACTGCCTTTGATTTAGGAATTGGATTTTCTCCAATTTTCTTATTTATTTGACCCTCTCAGTCATTTTGGATAGAAAATCAAATTTAATAATTGAAAATTACTAATTTGATTCTCAATAGTGGGTTTAGGGATTAAGTGGGGGCCCTGTGTCCAAAAACGAGCATCCCCATGACCAAATTGGTTCCCTAGTCTCAATTTTATGACCTTTTGAACTTTTACAATTAAAATACACCTTATCGATGATTTTATTAAAAATCTAAAAATAAAAAATCCTATAAATAACATAGCGCATGTCCACGAAACTTTAGGACTATCACTAGCATGGTATGATCCATAGACCCTAGGATTTAATAACCTTTAAGACAAAATCAACAATTTCACCATCCCAAATTTAGAGGATTTTGAGTGGAAAACACAAAAAATTATGTGTTGCTTAAAAAGTGTCACATGATTGATGAGGAAAAAAACACTCGAAGATGATGACCTTGATGACCAAATCCTAAGAAGGCCAAGCCTTTTACAAAAAGAAATCATCACGCTATGTCATTTATTACAATTCCCCCGAGGGGTGTGAACATGCGAAAAGAAAGACCGCAACTGGCCCTAATGAAACCACAGAACTTCTTGAACACTGAGTAAGAACAATTGATTTGTTTTGATCCTTGGTGGCTTACTTGAAAAATACCCTAAGTGCTACTTAGTGGTTAACAATGTGAATGATCTTCCTCAAGAATGCATCAAACAAACTAAAGAATACCATGTTCCAATAATATATATTGAAACATCACGTATTTTCCTATAATTTAGCTTATAAAATTCCTTAATCCTAGAAAAAAATTCATATCATATAATTTTGCTTACTCCTATCACAGTCAAGATATAGAAGAAAGCAATGAGTAACCCATTTTTAAGTTTCTTTCTCTATATATATGAGTGAGTATGTTTAGTGTTTAATGCATTTTGTTGGGTTATCATTTGGAAGTACCTCATAATAATGATTTATCACTTATTTTTTTGTTTCTATTTTTATTGACAGTGTATTGAAGTCGTCTCTTGTTGTCTTACCAAGTGTTAAAATTTGATGGTTAACTAATCGTCAATTGTCATTTTACAAGTCAAAGTACTACTACTATTTCATAAAATTATACATCATCAATAAAGTATGAATTTTCTTTTCATTAGTCATTTTGATTTTTGTGTTGGTCTCATTGTCTCCTCCCTTTTTCTTAGGACTCGATCTTTGTTTTATATTGTTTGGTATGATGTGTATGCTTGGTTTAAACATTATATTTATTATGTTTTTGTTTGTTATATTTTGTAAACTTTTTATTTTGTACTATATAAAATTATTGTAAATCTTATTTAAAAATAAATTATAAATAAATAAATTATTGTAAATCTTATTTTGTACTATATAAAATTATTGTAAATCTTATTTTGTACTATATAAAATTATTGTAAATCTTATTTTTGTACTATATAAAATTATTGTAAATCTTATTTTGTACTATATAAAATTATTGTAAATCTTATATAAAATTATTGTAAATCTTATTTTGTACTATATAAAATTATTGTAAATCTTATTTATAAATAAATTCAATATTTCATAAAATTATTGTAAATCTTATTTAAAAATAAATCATTTATTATTATGATAAATAAAATTAAGATTTAAACTTCAAATTAAAGTGAATATTAAAATTAAAACTTCAATATATTTACCATCAAAGTCCTTCAAATTTCTAACGTCAACTCACTTATTTGTTTTACTTATATTCTCTCCTCGAGTCAAGCTGTTTGGCTGGATACAATCATTTCGTTTCTACGCAATTGCCAAATTTTTCGTGTCCCTATGCAGGAGTAAAGTCTTGCCAACTTACACGGCTTTGAAAAGCCTAGGAGTCTTGATTTCTATGGAATTCAAGCAATACGAACATCTTAGAGGTCAATAAAGGCTTCTTATTAATATGAACGGTTTACAGGTCAATGAATGCCTTTTATTTATTAATCTCATGTAGGAAATTTGGTCAGAGAATTCTGGGTCTATAGACGATTCCTACTTTCTTTCTGAAAAATAAATTTCCAAAAGAAATTTCCTGGTCAATTACCTCTTTTCGACATTTTTTTCAAAAGAAATTTCCTGGTCAATAAAGGCTTCTTATTAATATGAACGATTTACAGGTCAATGTTGTAGAGTAAAGAATAATTGTAATAGAGTTAAAAAATTTCATTTGATTTGGGTATAATACTTTATATATTTTAGTTTAAAAATAATATATATTTTTATTATGAAATTTGGGTTTGGTTTATGTAAATGAAAAAATAAGTGAAACATTTTTATTTTGGTTTAGTTAATAAAGAATGTAGTCAATTTTAGCTAGCTCATTTGGTTAAGGTGTGAGTTTTGTTTGCAAGACTACGTGAGTTTAGGTTTGGTGTGTCGTCTTTTGATTCTGTAGGTTTTTTTTGTTTTAAATAGAAATACAATCAAAATATACCCTTATTCTTTTACTTAAATTTTGGGTTAATAATATTACAGAAAATTATTATTTGAATTATATATATATATCCAAAATCTTAATAAGTATCTCTTTCTCCTTTTACTATTTTACATGCATAATGTAATATAAACTTCATACAATTTAAAAATATAAACTTAAATATTTAATATAAAAATAATAAAAGGAATTTAGGAGTGATAACTAGATTAAACTTATTTGTTTTAGAGAAATTAGATTTTCCAAAAAACTGGTTTATTTGGGCAAGTCCACGAACCACCAAATAGTAGTCTATATAAAAACATTTGATCTTTCTATTTTAGGAGCCATTCCTGAGCCAAGTCAGTATACCTTTCGGTTTCTCTTAACTAGATGTACTTAACAGAATTCAACCACTTTAGCTCTACTTAAAAACGATAATTTACTCTCAATACTTTCCACACCTAACAAATGCACCGGTCATAAGAGTGCGCATGCTCCATCTAACACATACAATGTGCATAAAATAATCTTAGTATCCTTTGTTTATGTTTGTCAATATATCAACATTTACTCATCCATAGGATTGCATTAGATATGCACTCATAGTCCATGCCTCATATAACACTTCCTATTACTATTTAGTATGATAAAAGATAGTTCCATACATTACACTCATTTAGATCGAATTTGAACAATTATTGGAACAACTTTACTATAAAAAATAACATCAATGGTTCACAAACACAAGGGAAAAATATCTTCCTCTTTTTCTTTTTGTTTCTTACTCAAAATTCACAATTCACTCACTTAGTAACTAGTGAGTATAAAATTTTCTTTCCAATAGCTCATAGTTGATTTTATACCAATTGATTCTCTCCTCCCTTTCACTCATCAAATCCCCCACCTTCAATATGGGTAGCAAGAGTGTTCTAGTATGACTCCTTTTTGTTACTAAATGATTGGAGGACACCTTGTGGCTATATTTTAGTAAAGGGATTTCGAATACTTCTTCATTTATGATAGTATGGTTCAGTGAGTTGACACATGGACTTCTAGAACTTCATTATTTTTTCCACTAGTGGTATCATGGTATCTCTTTATGTCAATCTTGTGGGATGCATTTTATTAAATGTAAATTTGAGAAAAAAATAGTTGAATATAGAAATTATGATTAAGTAGGTTATAGAAATGATAAGAGTTCAACTTTTTTCTGTGTGTTTCATCTTAAAATTGCTCTAATTGTTTGGTTATGTAATAAGCAAAATATACTATTTCCTTATCAACTATTAAAGTTAAACATATCGACAAAATGAATGCTAGAACTAAGGTTGTGTGGATTCACAACTTAACCCGTGAGCTTAGATTCTCTTTTATGGAATAGACTATCTTGTATTGTTACTTGACTAAACTACAATAAAAATGGCTACTGGCCTTGTTTCTTCCATTGTCATGAAGCATGTGTAGCTTCATTAGACAATTGGTCTAGTAGAATGTGATGTCTATGGATCATATTGTTTAGATTTTTTCAAAGTCGTTCATTATAGCTTAGTTAATGAAGATTTAATCATTACTTTGGATTTAGGAAGATTTTATCACAGTGAGGAGCAAGAAGTAATAATGTCACCTCCTAAATCTCCAAAGTGTGGTGTTCAAAAGGGGTGTTAAACCTAAGGTTAAACCCAACTTTAGAGAACATAAGCTTAAATAATCAATAATTTCATTTATAGAAGATGTCAACTTATTATATTGAAATAGTCTCAACCAAGCTGAGTAATATACTCAAAAGAGAACAAAGCCAAAATGCATATTTACTTAAGGATTTTGGCCACCTTTGATGATCTAAGGTGACCACATCAACCTAAATTTTGATGTCAACTTATTAAATTGGAATTACTAAGTCCCAACCAAGCTCATTAATATACTCAAAGGAGATCAAAGCCAAAATGCATATTTACTTAACGATTTTGGCCTCCTAGGATGATCTAAGATGACCACATCAACGTAAATTTTGACAAATTGGTTAAACACTCAACTATATATAAATGATCCCTTAGATGTAAATTATTCTTTTTAATGTGTTTTGATGTGACTTGTATTAGTTAATATTACCTACACTTCTTGGATTCTTGGATTCTCAATTCTCTAGTATTTTTTTTTCCTCAAAAAGGTTCGCAATAAAATTACATTGCATTTTATATAAGTTTGAAGTAGTTATTTCTTAGACTTTTTTAATGAAATTGTCTAATTATTTTATATTTAATATAATATTTTAAAAAAAATAATATAACTTATTGTAATGGTATATAAATCAAATAAAAAATAATTAAAAAACTTAAAAACTCATAAGTAAAAATTGACCTAACTCGACACAATTATAATAATACAAATACAACTATATAATTTATGCTGAATGTTAAGAATCCAAATAATTTATGCTGAATGTTAAGAATCCAAAGGATGTTACATGAATCCATTATGTAAGAGCACAATGTGAACCTAATCAGGATCATCCTTTGAAGATGTGTGTTGACATACCAACTCTTAAAACTTTATTAAAAGAGAGTTCAATATTTGTGGCAGAGGTAGAAAGGAAAGAGACATTACATATTTCTGTGAAGATGCGAGGAACCATCAATAAAATATACAGTAATGGATGACAAAAAATTCATAGAAAGATCTTTGCATTTGCGAGGGAGTCCCTGTATTGTGGGGTTTGACTATGACTCGTATCAAATTTGGAATTTTAGAACCGTTGTGTGAATGCCTGGCCTCAAATTTCTTCAACGGTGACCGATGAACGAATTTGTCCTGTTGAAATCCTGGTGTTTATATTTGTGTCTCATATTCCATTACGAATTCGTGATAGCAAGAAAGTCTTTCGCAGGATCGATTCTTTGGATATTTGGGTGCAATCTTCTCTGCTCGTTTTGTGCATTGCTTCTATGGTAAGAAATCTGTTTATATTGGACCTTGCATCTATTAGCGATACAATCCATATTGAAGATATATCACTGTCCAGAGTTTAGTAACCTTTAAAGAACTGAGGACTTTCATTATTTCGAGAACGCTCAATAATTTCGAGGCAGCCCAAGGAATATTCAGCATATATTTTCCCTGACAACATCTGAATGTACCGTTTTTTTCTTTTTCAGGCGCTTGCAGACATGTCAGAGGAACAACTCAGTAACGTTAGATATGAAGAGGTGAATAACACAACACTACCATTATACTGATAAATAGCGAGGTTGATTCGTTTCTAGGTTCATGTTCGTTAAACCCAATCCTGATACAGGAATTCATTCAAAGCTCGCGAGGAGTAAAGCTATTTACATGCAGATGGATACCGGCAGATAGAGAACCTAAAGCCCTTATATGTCTCTGCCATGGTCAGCATCAAATAACTTTTCAACTCGCTATATTTTGATACGACTTTAATCACGATTCCATCGATTCGTGATTGTGTAAATTTGTTAAAGATTGAGGGTTTCTCTTGTTTAATTGTTTTCTTTTTGTACTTGTAGGCTATGGCATGGAGTGCAGCATTTTCATGGAAGGTACTTGGACTGGGTCTATCCGTTGATATCTTGGTTCCATGGACTATACATGAAAATGAACAGGCTGTGAATTAATCAAAAATATTTTGTAGAGTCTCCTTACTGGAATATCCTTTCAAAATTTATCTTCTAAACTAATTAACCCACTTGGACATATTTACAGACACTGGAGTGAGGCTTGCAAATGCCGGCTACGCAGTATTTGGTATAGATTACGAAGGACATGGCAAATCT
>LPNX011078490.1:0-10077 GCA_001517045.1 Pseudotsuga menziesii
ATATATATATATAATTATGAAGTATTAAATTTTAATATAATCATTAACTCAAATATTTAACTTTATTGAATTAAATTAAAATAAGCTTAAATAAAATTATTTGATGTATAAATTTTTGGAAAGAATTTATTTTTGTTTTCTTAACTATTAACTATAAAAATTAAATTCATCTTTAAATGGAATGCTAAATTTGTAAATTAATCTACTACATATATGATTTCTCTTTTATATATATATATATAACCTTTCATAAATATTAACTATTGTATTTTTGTTTTTTTACTAAAATATATTTAATAACCACATGTTTTACCAACTATATCATTTTTAATTTTAATCTTAAAACAAACAACTATATTATTGTTAATTTTAATTTTAAAACAAACAACTATATTATTTTTAATTTTAATTTTAAAACAAATAATTATATAACTAACTCTTAAATATATTTATTTTTCATCATTTTTAATTTTAAAAAAACAACTATATATACATTAAATATTAGTTTAAAAAAATTGTATATATTATATATTTTATTATTTTTTTTATTAAATTAAATATAAATATATTTCTGTCTACCAATTATAAAAATTTTAAACATATTTATTTTTTTAATTCATAATGATAAACAAAATCTTTATATATTAACTATTAAATATTAATTTAAAAAATATACATTATGTCTTTTATTTTTCATTAATTTAAATAAACTAAGAGTATGTTTCTTTTATATATTTATTTGAAAATATTTATGCTTTGAAACATACTTAAATATCCATGAAGAATAACCGAGCCTCTAATTAGACCGTTGAAATGTACAATAAAATCATTTAAGAAATATCAATGAAAATCAGTTGAATGTTATAAAGTCATTTCAAAAATAATTTGAAGATTGAGAAATTAAAAGCAATGATGTCAATTGAAAACTTAAGAAAAATTAAATTTTGGTTTAGCATAAATATCCATAATCATAAACTATTTACACAGAAATGAAAAATCTCATAAATTTGCGCTATCCTTTTTTGTTTACACAGAAATGAAAAATCTCATAAATTTGCGCTTGACATTAGTTTTTACGCTCTATGGCTCCTTGATATAAAAATTGATGATTGAGACCTTGTAATCATTGATCCCATACATGTTATTGATGGATGAGTACCAATCCCCAACAACCACATGTCTATGACCCAATGTTGGGTTGCCAACATTTTTATAAGTCACAACTAGAAAATAACGTGTGTGCGATAAAGATAAATAACATTTACAATACGCTAAAGTTGTGTTTGTTTTATGTAATCACATTAGTGTTTTGACTTTATCACAGGTACAATAGTAATGTTGTTACATAATGATGTTGGCAGATATGTGTGGTTGAGTTTCACATGATGTATTGATGTTAAGTCACACAATGTTCACAAAACAAATTCAAATCTTTCTTTTTCCAAAGAAAAAAAAGTAACCCATAGGATGAAAAGTACATGTTACATTTTGAACTTGGTTAAGGCATAAATATATAATTCTACAAAAAAATCCTAAAAGAAAGTAGAGATTTGATCCTAACAACTCAAGGGTTGAACCTACAAATGGCTATCATGGCATATTATTTACGTTTCCAAAAGAACATAACCCCACACCTTCATGAAGTGCCTTGACTAGCTCTATCAAAGAAGCCCCATAAACTTATGAAGTCAATACTGGGTTCCATTAGACTTCTTGGAATTTTTTGTTTTTAAGTCTTCCTTCCTTCCCCAAACGAAAGTTTTATCTGATGAATTAAAATGATTAACTAAGCCTCCTTCCCTTCAAATATCATCATGTTCCTTGTTAATTATGATTCCCATAAAACATAGTAAGCAAGAGCCTTGTACTCATAGGAATATATGTCTAAGATCAAGGATTCAAAGCACTCCAACAATGATAATTTGTTCCATTGCTTTTCAATATTATAATTCTAACAGACATTTGGACAAACTGCTTTAGAAAAAGGATGGATTGCTAAAAGGTGATCCACCTACTCATTTGCATTCTTATATAAGTAACACCAACTAGATTCTATCCAATTCCTTCTTTGACAATTGTCCTAAGTTAAGATTTTGTTTTTCAATGCTAGCCATAGGGAGATTCTTGTTTTTAAGGGGCATTCTGACTTCCACGTTGTTTTCCACCACCGGTGTCTCTTCTCTCCAACTTCATCACTTATTTTAAGTTCATAACCAAATCTAGTTGTAAGCACCCATGTAGCTTTATTCCACGACCATGTGTGTGTGAGAGAGAAAGAGAGAGAGAAAGAAGGATAAATATCACTTACAATGTCTTGAAGTTACATTTGTTTTAAGTGATAACATTAATGTTTTGATAATATCATTTGTACAATAGTCACATAGTTACATAATAATGTTGGTATATATGTGTGGATGATTTTCATATGATATATCGATGTTATGTCCCGTATTGTTTTTAAAAAAACACCATTTTTTGTAGTTTCCACCATCCTTTTTTGTTTACACATAAATGGAAAATCTCATCAAGTTGCACTTTACATTAGTTTTTACACTCCATGGCTCTTTGATATAAAAAATGATGATTGAGACCTTGTAATCATTGATCCATACATGTTATTGATGGAAGAAGGTCAATCCCCAGCAATCACGATGATCTATGACCCAATGTTGGGTTTCGAACATTTTTATAAGTGATAGTTAGAAAATAATGTGTGTGATAAAGATAAATAACATTTATAATATGTTAGCATTTGTGTTTTGACATTATCACAAGTACAATAGTAATGTTGGTAGATATGTGTGGTTGAGTTTCACATGGTGTATTGATGTTACGTCACACAATGTTCACAAAACAAATCCATATCTTTTTTTTCCAAACAAAAAACATAACATTGTTATTTCATAGGATGAAAAGTACATGTTACATTTTGAACTTGTTGAAGGCATATGTATCCATATATAATTCTATAAAAGAAATCCTATTAAAATAATAGAGATGTGATCCTAACAATTCAAGGGTCTAACCTCCAAATAGCTATCATGGATATTGCTTACGCTGCCCAAAAAAAACAATAACAACATTTTTTTTGTTGTAAAATTCAAAGCTATATTAAATAAAAAAATAGAAAAATTGTACATGTAAGCTAATTCAAAACTACCTTGAATCCAGATGGCATAATCAAAACATAGGTTTATAATCAACAACTTATAGCAAAACCAATCTAAAACAACAAAGTTTAGCAGAGTTTGATGAATCATGCCAAGGATGACGAGAAAGATCTCTCATTGGCCGTGGGTTATGGCCTCAAAATTTAAATTGAGGGAAGGAAAAACTATCCACTACAGAGATTGATACTAAAATAGAGAAATTTAAAACTAATCTTCATCGTATATGACAAACAACAACAACAACATTTATTACTCATTAAAACAACTTTTCCTAAAAAGACAAGAGGGGGGGTTTCAATAACCACCCCTTCCAAATCCTTTGATATATGGAGGAGACCAACTTTTGTTAAAACACCAAGTTTGAATTGTCGGGATACCTTGCGATGTGGCTCCCTGAGCACATGCTTAAAATAGATGAAATTGAACCTTGCTCTTTGGAGGAAAACAAGGTCCATGATACCTACAAGACTCATGTCTTGGAAATTAAAAGGTGTCTTTCATCCATTCAATTAATGAGTCAAGACTCATTAAATAATTGGAAGAACTCCATACCCTTTTCCAAACCAATTTTTGGAAAAGATACAAAGGGCACATAATTATGCCCAATTGTTTGTGCCATGCCCCAAACCTAGGTGGAAATAGTAAGAATAAGAGCCATTTAGTAAAATTATGCTCTCTATGCCACACATATTAGGGATGAATTGGGATACCCCATCAAGAAAACCCCACACCATATCCTTTGCAACCTCCAAAGAGCGTAATTGTTTAGCAATTTTAGTCGTCACTTGGATGTCAAATCCCTAAAGGAAATATTAAACTCTCTAGAAATCCTGGAGAATAAGAAGCACACTATCCCAAAAATAATGCTTCATTCATTAATAGTCATAAAGCTTTGATAACAATCAAATGAAAGGCCCCAAGGTCTTGAAATATGGGTCCTCCCAACATTCTTTAAAAGCTTTAGATATAGATATGCCACCCCAAACACCCATACTTCCATTTAAAGATTTTGATAAATATTGAACCTCTAATAAAAAAAGAATTAACTAGTAGATGTGTGATGCATTCACCTTATTCTTTGCGTAGGAAACATATCCAACAAAGGTTATCGAGATCGATTTATCTATTTTTTTCAAAACTTTAGAGAAAAATCTTCCATGGAATTTCCTTCCAAATAAAACTTTATGTAATGCATGATCGTATCCAAGGAAACATTCTCCTTAGGGTCTAAAATCAGTATAGTATCACCGCCCCAAACCTGTTTTTAACTTAGCTAGGGCTACATAAGCCCTAAAATGAGCCCCCTTTTATCATCAACAAACCCTTTCCCTACTTTTCTTTCCTCTCCCCTTCTTTTCCTCCCTCGCCTTCACTTCCATAGCTCCCTTAAGCCCTCACCTTCCTATTTGATTTTCCTTTTCTCCCTCATGGCTCACCTCTCTTCCCACACCCTCGGCTTGCTCTTTAATGGGCTCGTTGTCCCTTTACTAGGTCACGTCCTCTTCCTAAACCCTTTCCTTCTACCCTCGGCTAACTACTCCCTACTTCTCCCACCTTCCCTCTACCTTGGGTTTTTTTCCAACTTTT
Organism: Pseudotsuga menziesii; assembly: GCA_001517045.1. Classification (NCBI taxonomy): domain Eukaryota; kingdom Viridiplantae; phylum Streptophyta; class Pinopsida; order Pinales; family Pinaceae; genus Pseudotsuga; species Pseudotsuga menziesii. The sequence goes on from LPNX011078490.1 coordinate 4,758, forward strand.
CTTCACCCCCCAAGTGACCTCGACCTACTCTTTACCATCCTCTATACCTCATGGGTCACTCCTTTGTTTTCTCTTTAGCCCACGACCCTATCTCCAGGTTTGGAGCAGACCTTTGTTTGCTCGTCTCAAGGCTCTGTCCAAGACCTTGCCAAGCGTAAGGGTTGCTCTTACAGTGGCAACCCTCCCTATACACGGTCGGTTGTACATCAGTCCTTAACGCGTGCACACTATCAAACAAATACGAGTTAAAAAGGTTAGTGATTGCTAGTTTAAATTGCAATTAAGAATGGACTATCAATGATCTTATTCACACATTGTTATCAAATTGTATATGCACACTCTGTCTGAAATATAATCATTGCTTGAACTCTGAAACGTTGTGATACATCTGCTAATGAATGCTTAAAACTCTGTTTCAGACCCGATTCAAAGGCTTACTAACTGATTGGTTATGTATATTGTTGCTTATACAAAGTCTGGAATTGATATATGAACACATAATAGATTGTTATTGTTGCCTTCATAACTAATATATCATTGAATTTATGTCATACTATTGTACATTGGGATGAATTAATATTGTTGTTACAAGTGTGGTTACATTTTCATTATGAATGAGTACATGTAACAATTGCTTCCACCTTTTTCCATTAGTAATACTTATAACAAGTGACATATCATATTTGTTATCGCTTAGTTAGCGAATCATACTTTAGACTGGGTTATATGGTATATGCATAAACTAAGACTAAAATTGGGTATTTGCTTATCCTAGTGAATGCATTACTGAAGTGGATGTACTAATTGTATTGACACAACTCATATACACACGTATAGTATATCTTCTTCATTTCTTGGTTTAACTCAAGTAAGGCACTAGTCACTAACAATCTTCAAAGAAGACATTATTTGGTGTTCAGTGTCCTTGCATACTTACATTAGGGCTCTCCCCTAGGAGGTTTTGACTTCCAAAGCAGTTTTGGGAAGCGGCTGAGGTGACAGTGGTTACATTCCCCTTCATATGTTGGTCGATGACTAGTCCTGCTAGTTTACCCAGTAAAAGACCCCAAGCAAGGATGAGTCCTTGAACAACTCGGGAAAAACAATCGACGCTCCAGGAAGCAATGCGGTGCCTACCCTAACAGGGAAGACATTGTTTGGAAGTTACATTTGGTTCATAGTGTTGACTAAATTGTCATTGATGCCAACATGTGTGTCGGTGTGTCTTGGTGCCTCTTGAGGATCCCTTGAGGGTTAAATAGTTGTCAGTGTCAAAGCCCAAGTCCAAGCCCAAGTCTGAAGCCCTTGGAGCCCGTGGTACAATGCCAAAATCCCTGTACACCATTTACAGTGTTTAAGTTCTCCTAAGTTGTTTCTTTGGTCCCCCGGTTGTTTCTTTTGTTCCCCAGTACCTCAACCCATGCCCTAATACCCTAAAAAGTGTCCTTGGTGGGTTAAAGAAGTTACAATAGACCAAATGACCCTTTCAGTGGTCATTTGTGTTTTATTGAGTTCATAGTACCCTAGGAAAAGTCTAGGCACCCCCACACCTTGTGTTGAGGTTCTTGGTGGCTAGTAAAGCACACCCTCACTTGTAGTGACTTTGATGGCCTATTAATAAACCCTAAAAATTCTTACCTTTGGTCACTAAACCCACAACCTAGGACTTGACCCTAAAATATATGCCTTGCCCTTAAAACACTAATAATACCGTAATGCTACATAGTGATGCATATTGCACCTTTACATTAGCACTTAAAGCCCTCAGTTGGTGACCCTTAAACCCACAATCCATTAAACCCTTACCATTAAGTAATGGCATGTTAAAACTTTTTTTAAAAAGTCAACACACACTAGACCTCCCTATGAAGTCGGCCCCTTAAGTGTTAAAACATTTTAAAATTTATAAAAGTTTTTATTTCCCTCTCATAAGTCGACCCCCTTCAAGAATTAAAGTTTTTTTAATGGCCCCCTTCAAGAATTATTTTTTTTAATTAATAAAACTTTTATTTTTTACCTCTAGAATTTGGCCTTATTATTCACTCTCTCAACGACTTGAAGGTGTATTTATACACCAAACCTTTGTCATAATCAAACATCAACGAATGTAAGATAAAGAGGAGTTTGGACTGGGTTTTTCAGATAGTTTAACTCGTTGGTCTGAGGAAGAAAAGTCGTGGGGAAACATAGTAGCAACAAACCCGCCTTTTTTTCAGTGAAATTTTTTTGGGGTGTAACAACATACAAACAGTCTCGAAATTCTAAGGAAGGACCCTTGCACAGTCCGAGTTCTGGGAATGTACAGTCCAGTTTTTGCAAGAAGTTTACAGTCTATTTTACACAACATGTACTTGTGCATGATGATGATATTACTCATAATATTTTTGGTCCTTCATAGATTTCGGTCTCTATTTAATATTTCTCATAAGATATTTCGTGTGTTTAAAATTTATATTAATATTTAATGGTCTCTATCTAATCCTTATCTATATTTTGGTGTGTAGGATGTTCTTGGTTGGCCACAGATTCCATTAGTATGTATGTATGGCTAAAGGCAGAGGTATGTATGGGAGAATTTACTTGTTCATTGCTACATAATTTTATGATTTTAGGGTTCCATGTTTTCATTGAACTCATTTGTTGCTTCTCAATTTTATAATGTATGCTTTTTTTTAAATTCAGAGGCAATGTGGGTAAAGGAAAGTAATTGGAATCTCAATACATCAACAAAAGTTGCCTTCTAATTGAGTAGAGTTTCGGGCTTTGTTGGATATTTCTCCTAATATATATCAAGTATTTGTTTAATAATTATTATGAGATTTTTTGCTCTCTATTTAATATTTTATGGTTTTTGTTGGTTTAGTGGTTCGGGAAATTAAAGCTTCTCCAGACAACCTATATTGTGGATATAGACAAATTTAGTGCGTGAAGGTGAAGACTGAGGTGGTATGTATGGTTCCATGCATGTTTGTTAAATTATAGATATCTTACATTATTTGTCATTTATTTAATTATTGAGTCCAATGCAATGCAGGTAAAAAATGCAATGATTCATGAATGAAAAAACTATTAAAGTATCTTTGTGAGAGAAATTGTAGTACACTGTGTAGAAGCAAATGCATTGGTGAGTTCTCTTTTATTTTACACAACATGTACTTTTCATAATATTACTCATAAGATTTTTGGTCCTTCACATATTTCAGTCTCTCTTTAATATTTCTCATAAGATATTTTGTGTGTTTAAAATTTATATTAAGATTTAATGGTCTCTATCTAATGCTTATCTATATTTTGGTGCGCAAGGTGTTCTTGGTTGGCTACAGATTCCACCAGTATGTATGTATGGATAAAGGCAGAGGTATGTATGGGATAATTTACTTGTTCGTTGCTACATAATTTTATGATTTTAGGGTTCCATGTTTTCATTTAACTCATTTGTTGCTTCTCAATTTTATAATGTATGTTTTTTTAAATTCAGAGGCAATGCGATTAAAGGAAGGTTATTGGAATCTCAACACATCAAAAAAAGTTACCTTCTAATTGAGTAGAGTTTCAAATACGTGAATTTTGGTCTTTGCATAAGTTGTACTTAATTCTGCGTAAGAGTTTCGGGATTTGCAAAATATTTCTCGTAATATATATCAAGTATTTTTTAATAATTATTATGAGATTTTTTGCTCTCTATTTAATATTTTATGGTTTTTGTTGGGTTCAGTGATTGGGAAAATTAGGGAAATTAATGCTTCTCTAGACAACCCATATTGTGGATATAGACAAGTGATGTTGGTGAAGGTGAAGACTATTGTGGTATGTATGATTCCAATGCAAGAGTTAATGTGGCATGTATGATTCCAATACATTACTTGTCATTTATTTAATTATTGAGTCCACTGCAATGTAGGTAAAAAAATGCAATGGTTCGTCAATAAAAAGATCTATTGAAAAATCTGTGTGAGAGAGATTGTAGTATACCATGCAGAATCAAAGGCATTGGTGAGTTCTCTTTTATTTTACACATGTACTTGTTCATAATATTACTCATAAGATTTTTGGTGTTTCTTCAAATATTTCGTTCTCTCTTTTAAATTTCTCATAAGATATTTCGTGTGTATCTAAAATTTCTAATAAGATTTAATGATTTCTATCTAATGCTTATCTATATTTTGGTGTGCAGGGTGTTCTTGGTTGGCCATGTATGCTTTTTGGTGTTGTAGAGCAAAGTCTATGCTTGTTACTTCCCTTTGTTTTTTCCTTTTGTTATTTTTTGATTTGTTCTTGTTATATCTCTTTGCTTGTTTTCTTTTTGTCATTTTTTTTTGCTATTGTTGTTTGTATCATTTTCTATTGTTTTGTTTTTTTTGTTTTTCTATTTCTATGGGTGTTAAATTTTTGCATTTATGAGCATGGCCATGCTAATTTGTCGTTTGGTGTTATTTTTTCCTTGGCTTTCTCCTATGTTTTTCTCATCTTTGTGAATAGTTTTTGTTTGGGTTAAATTGGTGTAGAAATTAAGATAGCTCTTAAAATCTCATATTGTGGTTTTATGGCTCACATTATGGGGGGAGAATTTGAATACCTTAATTCAACTGCCTAAGAAGGTATTCAAATTATTCAATGTTGTATTATATATTCACCCATAATGTGAATAATCAATTAATGGAAGATTTCTCATATTGTTCTTCAATTATTCTCCTCTTTATTTCTCTTGTACAATTTATGTGAAGACTCTTTTTGGCCCAAGATCTACTTGCTAGAATCTAATATTGAAATCGATCGAGGGTCAACTCAAAATCGGAATCGGACTCGGAATTGGTCAAGGGTTAACTCAGAATCGGAATCAGTAATGAATCGGTCATAAATCGACCGATTTGAATTTAATGACTCGGTTTACTAAAAAATACATAAAATATTTAAATTTTAAAGAAAAACAACATTTTCAAGATTTTAATCTATGATTCCAAACATTAAAGGAAAAATATCTAAAGTCTGCTCATGTATATACCATATAAGAGTGTATATTTTAAAATCACTCAAAGTGTATTGTGCAATACATATCTAGGAGAGTGGGACTGAAGCAAAATAAATAATCTGAGGCCTATTGGTTACCTATAGGATATATGGCCTATAGAATCCAAAAAACATGTTAGATAGTTAACTACATACTACATAGTCAGTTGTCATACACCATGAACTACATACTATATAGTCCACTATCCCCATGGCTTCCCCTCACTCACACAATCACACTGTTTGCAAATTGCTACTGCTGCAGCGTTGGTCCACAATGAGAGTAGGGAATAGGTGTAGGGAAATAAAGGGT
>LPNX011078490.1:10164-29015 GCA_001517045.1 Pseudotsuga menziesii
GTCAAAGACGTTCATTAATTTCAAGAGAAGTGATGATGTGGCCGTTGAGTATGGTAATTATTGATGTCAAAGAGTTTCAATAATGGCAAAGGAAAAACCTAGGATAAATTGTGCATAGATAAAATCAGCATGTTGTCCCCCATGCTCAGGATACTTCATCTTCCAAAGTTGGCTGAATCATCCATGTCGGCGTAACTCATCGAGTCGCTACGAAAATAGTCAGTGTAACTCATCTAGTCATTGTGAAAACAGTTGGCGTAACTCATCCAGTCGCGGTGAAACGGTCGGCGTAACTCATCTAGTGGCTGCAAAACAGTCGGTTGAATCATCCATGCCAGTGTAACTCATCCAGAATCGCCGAAACGATTGGAGAGGTTGGGAAAATATTGTTTCTGCATAACTGAAAGAAATCTGTCGACACCATCAGAGGTGACTCGTGAGTGGGCATCGAAATGATTGGAGAGGTTGAGAAAACATTGTCGATAACAAAGGTTGTCGAGCAACTGAAAGAAATTTGTCGACATCGTTGGAGGTAAATCGCGAGTGGGCGTTGAAACGATTGGAGAGATTGGGAAACCATTGTCGATAACAAAGGTTGCTGAGTGTTCAAGTCAACTCAATTTTTTTTGTCGAAACGGTCGATCGATGCGCAGATTCGTCGATACATTGAGAAAAGGTGACAATGTCGCAATCTCCAAAGGGTTTGTGAAAAATTAACAAGGGTTTATATGACCACATGGGTTTAAAGAAGGCCGCAGGTGCCTAATATGCTTGCAAAGAGGGCTGAGGTTAAGCCCGCAAGTGCTTGGTTATGCTTGCAGGGGCAAAGGTTAAGCTCATAAAAGGTTTAAGGAATCCTGTAGGCATGTGATAGAGGAAGCTTGCGTTTTGAGAAAGATGAAGCCCAAAGGCCTGAGATGGAAGTAAACCCGTAGATAGAAGAAGATGCCAACAAAAATGGAGGGTTTGCAATGAATATAGAAAAAGGTCACAGGCCTCAGATGTCCAAAGATTTTTTAATTAATTAAGTTGATTAAAAATCTGTAACGTACCCATACCCCATAATGTGGATTAATTAAAAATTTTGCTTTAAGGACCTTTGTTCTCCTTTCTAACACATGGCATGGGAATTCACACACTCTTCAACATTCCTTTTTAGGCTGAGAAACCCCTATAAGAGTTGTTCCACCCTTCACTTATCCATTCTACGCTCAGAATGGCCATTTCCGCACTAACCTTGCCCTTCCCGCATTTCCGCACTTCTGACCTCGGAACTTGGAAATTGGAAACATAATGTGCAAAAGGAATGCTTAACAACTCTTCTGCCTTCTGTCTTCCACCCTCAGAAGTCGAAAATTGAGTACACGACAAATGATGGAAAATACTCCCCCACTTTCCATCTCCCGACTTTCGCCTTCCCCCTACGTTGCGGAACTCAGAAATCATGAAAACAACAAACAACCTTAACCTTTCCTGCACTTTCGGCTTCCACTTTTCGACCTTGAAACTCAAAAATCAGAAAGTTATCTTTTTCGCCTTAGAATTCTTCTACGCTTTCGGCTCCCGCCTTCCGCGGGAGGATCCCAGGGTGCGAAAAACCCACATTTTGTTTTGTCCAACTGCTCCTTTTCGATTTCTGCCCTCCGCTTTCCCCAGGCAAATTCCAAGGGGCGCAAACATTAAGTCAGATGTAATTTGACTCTATAATAGGATTCTAGCCTTCATCAACTTAGGCAATTGCAATGCAAAACACAAGGCATGTACAGGAGTAAAATGAAGGCAAACATAATAGAAGTAAACTTCTACTTAACCATCAATAAACATTCAACACAAACTTAGCAATTCACAAGCAAATACATTGTAGAAATAACATAACAGAGAATACTTATCTTGGATGGTCAAGCTATCTTGCAACTAAGTATGTCACTGCAATGTTCCACCCAACCATAGGCCAGTTTGTTCATTAATCTCTCAACACCGCTGCCACCCTCGAGCTGGGCATGACTTCAACAAGGAACTAGGGAACGACAGACTCACACACAGCTAGAACTCATAACACATAGTCAAGCCAACAAATGGGTTTCACAGGATACATAGCCAAGCCATCTTACTTTTGGGTTTATCAAACTGTCTAGCCAAGCCAACACCAAGTTGGGTTTATCAGGCTGCATGCTTACATGCCAAACATTGTTGGGTTTATCATCCTTACTCGGCCAAGCCAACAGCTGTATCAAGGACCAGCTAAGCCAACATATGGGTTTATCAGGCATTCAACCAATCCATCATTAACAATTGGGTTTCACAGGCTGTCCAACCAAGGGTTACACATGTGGCCCAAAGAACAACAAGACACCCAATAGATGGGTTTCGCAGGTTACTCGACCAAGCCATCTCTATGCTGGGTTTCACAGGCTATTCAGCCAAGCCAGTTAGTTGGGTTTATCAGGTTGCTAAGGCAGTGGATAGGAAGAACCGCTTTGTGGAATCATGCCCCCATCTATTTCATGTTGCAGTTCCATACCTAGTTGTGTTATTTTATTAAATGTGTAATTACATGATATACACAATATATATATTGTGCTTGACTTAGCACAATGAACAATAGGCATCAACCTTGACCACCTATACACAAAACACCAATTGATGGCAGGTCCTTGGCCTTGAGGTCCTTGACACAATTCAATACAATATTACATCATGTACAATCAAAATACCATGGGGTTAATATTGGGGTATTACAATCCCCTCCCCCTACAACAACACAATCCTCAATGCTCTACAAAATTGATAAAAAATGCTACACTGGCACTACCTCAGTGCTCCGCAAAATTGAACAAAAATGGATGTGCCAATCGCATGGCATCCTCCATCTCCCAAGTAGCCTCCTCGGGACCGTAATGCTCTCATTGTACCTTTACATGTCATATGGCTCGATTCCAGAGCATTCTGACCTTCCTATCGAGGATGCGCATTGGCTCGGTTTGGAACTCTCCCTCAGGTTCCACCTAAATCACATCCCAACTTATCATGTGGTTAGGGTTATGTATATACTTCTTGTTTATGCCAAAAATTGTTCATAGACTATAAGAGAACAAGCCAACACAATCTCAAATATCTCAATAAAACAAAATAGGGTTTTTTTAGGGTTTTCAAGGTTTTTTGGTTGAGAATTTTGATGACAAGAGGAAATTCATTCATAAACCTAAATAAACACTAAATCATAAGCATAGAAAAACTAAGATGCATAACATAATAACCATTATCCAACAGAAAACAACACTGAGGTTCATCCACAAATGGCAAGCACTACAAGTTACAAACTTTAAACCAGCAATGAAATTACCAACTGAGTAGCTAAAACAAGCTATAAATGAATCCATAGAACAAAATAAAGGGTAAATAGAGCATATATTTCATAATCAGTCTTTCAAATACACATAAGAGTCATTTACTTAGCTTATGAACAAGTCCGAAGACCTCCTCTTGCTAGCCCAAAAAATCAAACCCCTTACCTGTACCCTTGTCCATCTTTTATAATTACAAAGAAGTAGTTCTATCTTCCCTTCATTAGGTTGAATTTGAAACTACCCAGCAGTTACATTAACTAACTTTCAACTAATTGACTAAAAATAGCAAAATCGGATTCCTGGTAAATATGGCGAATTTCTGAAAAATAGGTATCAAATAAGCTTCTATATCTCTCAATCCGTGACACCAGTGTAAAAACTAAGAGAGTTTTTTGTGAATAGGTCCGTGATGGACAAAAACCTCTCTTTGTTTTTAAAAACTCATCTCCAATCAATCAGAATATGCCCCGCAAGATTAACACTAAAACAGGAAAATATTAAATATTTTTAAAACCCTGAAAAATAGGCTGTAAAGATTAAATCGAATCTTTCAAACCTTGACACCTGTTGCAAAAATGAGAGAGGTTTTTGTGAATGGTTATCTTATGAACAAAAACCTCTTTTTTTTCTTCTAAAAGTCATCTCCATCAGCTTGTGGTCTGCATTCAATTTCAATAACCCAAAATAGGAAAAACATAGCATAATTCTCAATAATCTTTTCATTTCAATATCCACTTTTTCATCTGAAATTGTCTCTGCAGGTACAAAATTTTCAATAGGATCAACTTCCTTAATATCTAACTATAAATTATTTCTCTCATTGTCATTAACTTGTTGTTTGAATTCAAAGTTTCCATTTGCATGATCTGAAACTTCCTCTAATTCAACCTTGTCTTCATCCTTGACCTTTACCTTTTGAACCAATTCTCTCTGTAAAAATATATCTTGCATATCTCTTTCTTTCCTTATTTCAAGATCTGAGTCCCTTACTTCTAAATTCCTTTGTATCTGCTTGCACTGCTCCTTTACTTTTCTCTCTAATTCATTCCTTTGCATCTTGAATTCTCGAACAAGTTCATGATGCTTGCCATCCTTCTCAAGGTTTTCTTTTGTACTTTAATTTTATGTTCCTTATTTTCACAGGACTGCCCTGCTTTTATCAAGGAGGTTAGTTTTGCCTGCAAGCTATTCTCTGATTTTTTATGTTTTTCAGCATGTTTCTCCAGTTGTTTTTCCTTTTCTAACAATTCATGCTCTTTAATTTGGATATCAGCAGCCCTCAACTCAGCTAGACATTTCTATTTTTCCAATTCCTCCTCTAAAGACCTGTGGCACTTTTCCATCTCAGCTTCAAACACTTGTTTTTCTGCTTCACGTTCCTCATTCTGTTAAGCAATGAGTCTTGGAATCTCAACTCAGAGTAAAAAGATTGATGTTGTTTCTACAGTGCATCTTCAAAAGCTTCAAGCTCCTTTAACTTTCTCTGTGCCTCTCCACAATTTTTATTTTGTTCTTCAAAAAGCATATTGGCTTCCTGCAAAGCTGACTCTACGGTAAGATTCCTTTGCTCAAAATCATATACCATATCCTGGGCTTGAACCAACTTAGCCTTGGATTCACACTGGATTTCTTCCAATTCAGAATGCATAGCATGCAAAGACTTCTCAAGAATGATTAAAATTTCAGTTGGAGTGAGTAATAAAAATATTGTTTCTATTTACTGGTCGGTCCTGGTATGTCTCCCACAGCAACCAGTCATCTTCAAAGGAGACAAAACTTTGTAAACACGATATTTTTGAGCTTCGAAATCTCTTTTCAAACTTTCCTCATGCTTTTTAGCTTCTGTTAAAGAAATCAAATGTTTAGATTGCTCGTGCTTCAACTTGTCCTTTTTTTCTATTGCAACAACTTCCAACTGTTTATAATTTGTTGTCCAATCATTGCACTGCATCAAGAGGAGACCCATGTTATGCTGATACTCATGCAGTTGTTTAGAAGACCAATACGAGCACTGGAATGTAGTTATTTCAATGGTTAAGTGTCGAATTTCATGCTCTACCTGTCTCTAACTGTCCAGACCACTCCAAACAGTCGCTACTGAAACGCCCTAATTTCTTGTTCAGTTCAAAAATCCCGATTTCTGGCACTGTCTTCGCACCACGATCTTTAGTATTCTTCGTGTCCTTCAGATGAGAAATATATTCCCAAAAAACTTTTGTCTCATTCTACTCACTGTCATCATTTTACCTACTCTGCATGAAATCCCACGATCTCGTCCTTATGATGATCATCCACCTGTTTCAATGATTAAACCATGGAGGACACGTATCAAATGCACCAAATAATGTGATTGACAACTCAAAGATAAGAATCCCGAAGAAATCGGACTGAAAAAATGATGATTTTAGCATTCCCGACTTTCTTGTAGCGCTCCTGTGTAACTTTTTATGGCTAGCGCTACAGGAATCCATGTTTTATGATTTTTTTAACCAAAAATTCAAACAAAGTGTTGTTTTTTGGTGAATAACTTTAAGTAAGGTCTTATGATATTTCTTTAGAACCTTTTAGAAATATATACATCCTATAAGTCCATAAAAACCATGAAATTAATTAAGTCAAGCAAAAATTAAAAAGAAAACCTGTTAAATCAACTATAAACATAAGGCTAAAATCAAAATATTTTAAAGGAAACCCAAGGTCAAAACTTTAAAACAATAAGAAAAATCATATTTTTAAGACAAGCAAATGGTTCGAAAATAGAAAACAAAAACAAGCTATAACACTTCTTAAGCAAAGAAACATGAAAAACATTCTGAGATCTAGTGCTAGTAGGCAATGCAAGTCTATATGCAACTGGCCATATTCTTTCAATCACTTCAAGCGACCCACAGTATCTAGGTGACAGCTTGGCACAACGTCCAAGATTCAAGGAACTCTTCCTTGCCCTCACTCTGAGGTAAACATAATCCCCAACACTGAATTCTCTGTGGACTCTATGCTTATCGCATAGATTTTCTGTCTGTCTTGAGCTGCTTTCAGATTATCATGATCTTTGCAACCTCTTGATCCATTTCCTTGAGTAATTATGGACCAATCACAACCCTCCCTGTTCAGTGGATAATCCCATGTCACAGGTGTCCTACACCTTCTGCCATACAAAGCTTCATATGGAATCATCCCCAAGGATTCTTGTTGTCCATTGTTATAGGCATATTCTACCAAGTGTAAATAATCCTCCCACTTGGTTGGTTTGTCAATCACATACATGCGAAGCATGTCTTCAAGAACTTGATTCACTCTCTATGGCTGACCATCAGTCTGTGGATGGTAGGCAACGTTGTAGTTCAGCTTTGTACCTAAATTTGCAAACAGACCCTTCTAAAAATTGGAAGTTAACTTGGCATCCCTTTCAGAGACTATTGCCTTAGGAAATCCATGCAATTTGAAAATATCCTTCATGAAAATTTTTGCAATGTCATGTGTCTTATGTGTGGACTTAACTAGTATAAAATGAGCCGTTGTTGTCAATTTTTCCACCACAACCATGATGGAATCGTGTTGTCTCCAGGTCATTGGAAATCCTTTAATAAAATCCATGGAAATAACTTCCCATTTCTTTTCTGGAACTGAAAAAGGCTACAACAAACCTACTGGGTGTTGATGCTCAACCTTTACATGCTAACATTTCGTGTACTTTGAAATAGACTCACCAATGTCCTTCTTCATTCCTGGCCAAAAGTACTGCTTTTTTGATGTAGCAATTGTCTTATGATATCCTAGGTGACCAGAATATGGAGCTTGATGGATCTCATCCATAACACTTCTCCTCAAACCTGCTACATTTGGAATATAAATTCTATTTTTATAGGTAAGAATCCCATCTTCTTCCAATTTATATCCCTCATACCTCTTCTCAATACTTTGTTGCTGCAATTTGTCTTTTACCTGCTCATACAATTCTTCTTCAGCAACATGATTGACAATTTGTTGTCTCAAATCTGATTGGAAAATACTAATACATGCCACATGCATTTCCTGCATCTTCCTACTAAGTGCATTAACCACTTTATTTTCTTTTCCTTTAATGTATTTGATCTCAAAATCAAACTCACACAAGAACTTCAGCCATCTAGCTTGCCTAGCATTTAAAGTAGGCTGATCAAACAAATATTTCAGACCACAGTGGTCTGTCCTTAACTCAAATTTTCTGCCCATTAAGTAATGCCTAGACATCTTGAGAGCATGTACTATGGCTGCAAGTTCTAAGTCATGAGTGGCATAATTCTTCTCATGATCTTTCAACTTTATGGACTCATAACACACCACGTGGTTGTCTTGCATAAAAAATCCTCCAAGTCCTTGACCACATGCATTAGTACACACCACAAAATCTTTCTCCGGGTCTGCAATTTTCAGAATGGGTGCACTTGTGAGAAGATGCTTCAACTACTGGAAACTCTCTTCACACCTTGGGGTCCATTCAAATGTTATCCCCTTCTTTTTCAAAGAATTGATTGAATGTGCAACCTTGGAGAATCCTTCAATGAACCTCCTGTAGTATCCAGCAAGTCCCATAAAAGATCTTACATATATCACATTCCTTGGAGTTGGCCAATTCATAATGGCTTCAATCTTTTCAGGGTCTACATATATGCCTTCATCTGATATGGTGTGGCCCAAGTAATGAATTCTATATTTATTGAAGTCACATTTGCTCAGCTTGGCATACAGCTTATGTCCCCTTAACAATTGCAACACCATTCTCAGATGTTCTTCATGCTCTGCTTCATTCTTAGAATAAATAAGAATGTCATCAAGAAAGACAAGAACAAACTTGTCCAAATACCTACTGAAAACATTATTGATAAGGCACATAAATGTAGTTGGTGCATTTGTGAGACCAAATGGTACCACCACAAACTCATAATGTCCATACCTTGTCCTGAAGGTTGTCTTATGAATGTCTTCATCCTTTATTCTTACCTGATGGTAGCCAAACCTTAATTCAATCTTGGAAAATACCTTTGCTCCTCTCATTTGATCAAAGAGGTCATCAATCCTAGGCAAAGGGTATTTATTCTTCGCACTGACCTTGTTCAGTTGTCTGTAATCAATACACAGCCTGAGTGTACCATCTTTCTTTTTCACAAACAGAACTGGTGCTCCCCAAGGAGACACACTCGGTCTGATATACTTCTTCTCCAGCAACTCTTGTAGCTACATCTGTAGCTCTAACATTTCTAGTGTACTCATCATGTAGGGTGGTTTGTACATTGGTGTTGCTCCTGGCACAAGTTCAATTGTGAAATCAATGTCCCTCTTTGGAGGAATCCCTGGAATTTCATCAGGAAAAACATCCCTGAATTCCCGCATTATGTGAAAGTCCTCCACCAACCTCGGAGTTTCATTCTTTGTTGCCTCCAACACATGAGCTACATACAACTGACAACCCTTCCTACAGAACTTCTTCAGCTGCATTGTTGAAATATGCCTAACAGAAATCACTCTAGGAATGCCTCTTACAACCCTTAAGTTGCCTTTCTCATCTATGCACTCAAAAGTCTTGTTATAACAATCAAGATTTACCCTGTGTGCTTCCAACCAATCCATTCCAATGAGGATACCATAGGAATCAAGTGATAGAACATTCAGATCTGTATAAGTGACCAATCCATCCATAACCAATGGGCACTTTTCTACCACTTCATTAACATTTCTCTTAGTCCTAGTGGCTAGTTGAACTAACCATGATTTGTTATGCTTTAGTTTCTTAAAAGCACAAATCTCAACTACTCTATAGGTAACGTAACTGTGAGTAGATCTAGGGTCAATTAAAACATAAACAGATTGCTCAGCAATCTTACCTGCAACTTTAGTTACCGTTGGCTGATGATATCCCTAGCAGTCCTCCAGTGCTGCATAAATCCTAGGGATAGTCCTTGCAACTTGACCCACTGTTTCAGCTTCTTGAATGTTATGAGCTTATCTCACAAACCCATCCTCAAGTGGACAATTCCTGTGCAAGTGGGGTCCTCCACATTTCCAACATTGGAGAGGTTCTCTGTTCTGTTGTGTATCTCTTGGCTTTTCCCCCATCACTCTAGCTGGTTGATTCATAGCTTGTGATGATTGCCTCTGCTAATTTATGAAGTGAGAAGGTTTGAAACGTTTCTTGCTCTGATTAAAATTTTCATTCTTCTTATCCTTCCAAACCTTATGGATATCAGGTTTTCCCTTGCTTTTCTCATAGCAATACTTAGCTTTCCGTATTGCTTCTTCCAGGGTTCTAGGTCATAAAACTCAATCCTATCTTTGTAGGCTTGAGGTAGCCCACTCAGAAAACGTTGGATTTTCACTTTATCATCCCTGATATACCTGACATACCTTAATAGTTCCAAGAACTTATTTGCACACTCTTCCATGGTCTATTGTCCCAATCTCAGCTCATGAAATTCCTTAATCTTGTCATCATAATACATGTTAGAGAGGTACTTTTGCTTGAAATATTTCTTGAATTGTTTCCACATAATTTTTCTATCATTAATCTTCTTTACCCACCAGAGGTGCTCCCACCCAATGGATGCCCTTCCATTCAGGTTGAAGATGGCTACCCTAGCCTTCATATTTCCTGAATAGTCTTGGACTTGGAAATATTTCTTCATCTCAAGAAGCCAAGCTTCAAACTCTTGACCAGTCTTTATCTCACCATTAAAGGTAGGAGGTCTTGCCTTTTTAAACTCATCATGTGAGTTGTTCCTATAACACCTCTTTCTCTTATCTCTGTGAGATGAAGAGCCCAAACCCCAAGTGGATCCTTCAGAGTCAAATGTTCCACTAGAAGATCTATTTCTCCCTCTGGCACTGCTCTTACTAACTTCTGGTTTTTCAGTATGATTCCCAGAGCTCGTCCGCCTTTCGGTGTCTACCAAACTCTGCAACATGGCCTCATTCAGTTGATTCTACTCTTCGTGAGCTTTAATCATGCTTCTTATGGTGGCTACAATGTCTGGTAGAGTTTCTTGAAATCTCCTTCCATTAGACTCTATATCAAAATTTCCAACTCAAATGTTTTCCCCCATAGCATATTCCTCGTGCTCATAGGGATTCTGTGCATCACACATGTCGTAGGTTCTCATGGCTGAGCCAAAACCCACTTTTTTAATCTGAACTATGACTCTGCAAAATGTGTTGACATCATTTGTTAGTGGCATAGCAATTTTGGGATTAAAAACCATTTACTCACTATCACCTGGCCCATCTACGCCCAATGTTGCAACTAGCAGCTTTGATACCACAATGTAGTGTACTACAATGTTGGTATCAGAGGGTACTCTTATCTCTTTCAATTATTCATTCTATCCCATCCAGGCCCAATGCTGCAACTCGCACCTCTAATACCACAATGTAGTGTCCCCATACCCCATAATGCAGATTAATTAAAAATTTTGCTTTAAGGACCTTTCTAACACAGGGCATGGGCATTCGCACACTCTTCAACATTCCTTTTTAGGCTGAGAAACCCCTATAATAGTCATTTCACCCTTCACTTATCCATTATATGTCCAGAATGACCATTTCTGCACTAACCTTTCCCTTCCCACACTTTCGCTTTCGCACTTTCGACCTCAGAACTCGAAAATCGAGACCTCAAGGTTTCGACGAAGAATAATTCAACTCTCTTCTGTGTTCTACATTCCGCACTTCCACTTTTCACCTTCTGCCCTCAGAAGATGGAAATTGGAAACAAAATGTGCAAAAGAAATGCTTAACGGCTCTTCTGCCTTCCGCCTTCTACACTTCTGCTTTCCACCTTCTGCCCTTGGAAGTAAAAAATCGAGAACATGACAAACAACAGAAAATACTCACCCACTTTCCACCTCCCGAATTTTGCCTCCGCTTCGGAACTTGGAAATCGGGAAAACAACGAACGACCTTAACCTTTCTTACACTTCTAGCGGAAAACCCACATTCTGCCTTGTCCAACAATTCCTTTCTGATTTCTGCCCTTCGCTTTCCCCAGGCGAATTCCAAGGGACAAAAACACTAAGTCAGATGCAATCTAACTCTATAACAAGCTTCTAGCCTCCTTGAACTTAGGTAATTGCAATGCAAAACACAAGGCATGTACAGTTTTAAAATGCAGGCAAAGATAACAGAAGTAAACTTCTACTTAACCATTAATAAGCATTCAACACAAACTTAGCAATTCATAAGCAAATACATTGCAGAAATAACATAACAGAGAATACTTATCTTGAATGGTCAAGCTGTCTCGCAACTAGCTATTTCATTGTAACATTACACCCAACCATAGGCCAGTATGTTCATTAATCTTTGAACACCACTGCCACCACCAAGCTGGGCATGACTTCCACAAGGAACTAGGGAACAACAGACTCACACACAACAAAAACTCATAACACACAGTCAAGCCAACAGATGGGTTTCATAGGCTATAGGCTACACAACCAAGCCATCTCACCATTGGTTTTATCAGACTATCTAACCAAGCCAACATCAAGTTGGGTTTATCAGGATGCATGCTTACAAGCCAAACATTGTTGGGTTTATCATGCTTATTCGGTCAAGCCAGCAACTGTATCAAGGACCAGCCAAGCCAGCAAATGGATTTATCTAGCATTCAGCCAAGCCATCATTCACAGTTGGATTTCACAGGCTGTACAACCAAGGGTTACACATGTGGCCCAAAGAACAAAAAGACACAGCCAAGCCAACAGATGGGTCTCATAGGCTACTCGTCCAAGCCAAGGCCTCTAAGGCAGTGGACAGGAAAAACCGCTAAGCTATTGAGCTCATCCATAGAGCTAATGATACCTTCAAGAGATCTATTTGTCTTGGCATCCACGTTTCATGCACACCCAACACAAGGAAGTGTCCCCTTCTCTTCTCCTTAGCCCCTCGGGCTACACTTTCCCTCCCAGTGCTCTTCAAGATGTGCAGAGCATATTCACCAGCCACTCTTATCTTATTGTGATGTTCCACACTAGGTTTATCAAGCACATTCTACGTCTCTTCCACTCCTAAGTAGTCTTGCATATAGTTCAGACCTGAACCAGGGTGCAAAATAAAACAAGCCTAAGGGAAAAACACAGCCTCATTGGCTCCCCTCCGTAACACAAAGAGGCATCCACGTTGATTGTACACCCAACACAAGGAAGTGTCCCCTTCTCTGCTCCATAGTCCCTCGGGATACACCTTCCCTCCCAGTTCTCTTCAGGATGTGCATAGCATATTCAGCAGCCACTCATATCTTATTGTGAGGTTCCACACTAGGTTTATCAAGTGCATTCTACATCTCTTCCACTCCTAAGTCTTGCATACAGTTCAGACCTAAACCAGGGTGCACAAAAACAATAAACTTCACAAAAAAACACAGCCACATCGACTCCCCTCCGTAACACGGAGACAACAGGGTTTACTTGCAATGTCACTCAGGCAGGCACTACGGAACCACGCTTATGTGACTCAAGGTAGTCGAACAACAACAACGCCCACATGAATGAATGCTTTGCGTGAATGATCGAAAATACCAAGCATGAACAAGAGTGAGAAAATGAATCCCCACATCCCAAACTACTCAAGAACAACAAAAACTTCTATACGTCTAGGAGAAAGGATAGACTGGGCACGCACCATGTGGTTACTTGCTGCAAAAGCAAGAATGTGACCTCCCAGACTGTAGACCTACAGGTTTGCTCAGACACACAATCGGACTTCCATGCCTTGCTCTGCCCAAGGCATTAACTGCCTCAACCAACTTCTGGAAAAAATTGATGATTGAGGATAGAGGACAAAAAGGTAACTGAGGGTACATGGGTTTCCCCATTAACACCTGGTCACAGCCTATTGGCTCAAGGGGTTTGACTAACTCCCCACCCTATCCCTTGTGGAATCATGCCCCCATCTCTTTCACGTTGCAGTTCCATAGCTACCCGTGGTATTTTATTAATTGTGTAATTACATGATAGTACAATATATATAGTACTATGCTTGACTTAGCACAATGAACCATAGGCATCAGCCTTTATCACCTATACACAAAACACCAATCGATGGCAAGGCCTTGGCCTTGATCTCCTTGCCACGATTCCATACAATATTAGATCATGTACAATCAAAATACCATGGGGTCAAAACTGGGGTATTACAAAATCTACTATGAACAGAATTACGAATTTAAGAGTAATTAACAGAGATTTGAAGAGGCACGAGGATGAAAGAGCATAAGTTCATTTTGTAAAGGTGCGATGGTTAAATGATAAAATAGAATATATAAACAGAAGTACGAAATGAAAATAATGTGTCTCTGGTGTCTAGATCAATGTAGGAAGAAGAAAAGTCAGAGACCAAGGAAGTGATGAAATATCAGTGACAAAATTGAAGAACCAAGAAGATTTGGAAGTCTGAAGAAATCAAACTAGGGTGGTGCTAGGGCAGGATACAAGCCTGCAGGGGGTTGTAGCTTCATTCCAGTAGTAGCTGGTAAATAGGGTGTTGTAGCATCCTTTCAGTAGCAGTTGATAAAACTAGGGGGCCATGGCCTCCTTCCAGTAGTAGCTGGTAAATAGGGTGTTGTAGCATCCTTTCAGTAGTAGTTTGATAAAACCAGGGGGTTGTAGGCTCCTTCCAGTAGTTGCTAGTAAATAGGGTGTGGTACCATCCTTGTCTGTTGAAGCAGGAAAAAACTATTTGTAAATATAATTTTGCAGTAATAGGACCTATTGTTGGTTTTCCCAATTGGGTTCCATGATAAAATATGTGTTATATGTTTCTTGTTAATTATGTTTGTTAACAATTAAGTGGTTTTAAATTAAAAAAGTTAACAATACTGATCCACCCCCCCCCCTCAATATTGTCTAATATTCTAACAAAAAAAAAAGCAAACAATGAAATTTCTATGTTTTTTCAAGTCTATAGACCCCCCCATGTTAGAGAGTAAAAAAATCATACAGTAAAATATCGACTGATTTTTTACATAAATCGACCAATTTTTTACATAAATCAGCCGATATGACCGGTTTGGTGCTGGTCGATTCGGTGTTTGAATACCAAACCATTGGCTGAACCTATTTCCAAACCTATTCAGTTCATTTTGCCTTCAATGTAGTGAATCAGTCGACTCCAAAACTGATTTCACCGAATTTTAAAACTATGTTTTAGATAAATTCAGAATAAGAATAATAATAAAGGCTGTAAATACTGAAAACCATAAAAATAACACAAGTCGCCATGATAAATCATCATCTGAAGCATGAATATGTCTAATGGACACTGATAGACCACAAATAATCATCATCCACCACCATAGGCCAAAACTCATCTCAGACCTTGCTGTTGACTTGGTCAAACTGGGTTGACCAAGTCAAAAGTGATCAAAATGATGACCTAAATGAAAATCGTTGATGCTGTAAGGTATTGTTGGCCGGATTTTCCGACTTGGCCAACTTAAGGAGATTAATCCCACACAAATTGCTTAAAGCAGCTTCCGGTGTGTTTGAAATAGCAAAATCTCGTAGGTTTTGGTCCTGCTACAAACTGAATTTATTCTGAGAACTTAAAAATTCAGTAAAAATTTATCTTAATTCTTTTACTGCTTAAAATAAACCCTGGAGTTAGTTTCCTAAGGCTAAGTCATCCTAAAATGCTTTCTTAAGGAAAGTCTCAAGTTTTAGGGTTTTGTTTTAAATATTTTAACTGAAAAAAACTATTTTAAATTTTATCAAACTAATCTAATTCTATTTAACAGCTATTGAAATAAACTAAACTAAGAAATAAAAACCAACTAGCTATCCTATCTCAGCTGAGAGCAACTTGGAAACTTAAATTAATTATCAATTAATGATTCAAATAAACAAAGAGATAGACCATAACAATTCAAATGAAATATTTAAATCATTATCATAAAATCACTTTGTTGAACATTCACAGCAACAGAAAATGAAAATAGATAGCTACTTTTAATTTATTCTGTGATGCTCTATTAATTAATAACTAATATTCAATACTGAATATTTGAATAACAAGATGATATTTATTTATGAAAACATTGTAGAAAATACAAATGAAATCAAAAATAAATATGAAAGGTTTATATTACCAAATTTCAATTATCAATACAAATATTGATTAACAAAATTCAATAATATTCTCAATCAAACATCAATATTGTGCAAACATAGTATAATTTCAGATGATAAATACAACCATATCACAGTACTATTGCATAAAATATATGGTGAGAAAATAGTATATAGAAATATATATATTAAGTTTTCAAGAGAGTAACAAGTAGTGATACCAGTTTGAGAACTCTAGTCACAATCCTCCACGACGGTAAAACTTCAGTAAAAAAATTAAAACCAAACACTGTAATTATATTTCTAATAAGTCTTTTCCTTCAATACTTCATCCACCTACTTTACATCGAGCTTACTAGCTTATATAATAAGACTAGTAACTCCTTCCAGTTTCTATGTAACAAACATTCCAAAAATATCCCTTCACTTTCTAACAACCACTACATAATAAAGACAAAAAAATTATCCCTATTCGGTTGCATCGAATTTCTTCCAAGAAGGCACCTGGAAGATACGTTAATCTTATGAAACAAAAATGTCAATTAAATGACTGGCCTGTATTATCTTCTGCTTAGATGAATCGACCTATGACGTGGCTATCTTTAGTATCCAATTCTTCCAGAAGCACCAGCGAATGCCAACGACGAGCAAAAATAGTCTTCATTCTTTACATCATGTCAACAATATGTACACCTGTAACAAAAATTAATTTCTCATTAAAATCATGATAACAGAAAATAAAATAAAATAATACAAATTATAAGCATACCTGCAAAATCTATGATTTTGCAGGTGTGCTAATTAAAACATTTTATTACCTATCAAAATTGAAATTAAAATAACTAAAAATAGACTAAGTCGTTGTTATCTGTAACTTGATTGCTTTCCTGGCTTCTGACAACTTGGCCCTAAGTTTCAAGATTTTTTCTTCATGGACTCTTTCATCTTTCAGTAATTTCTCATTAGTTGCAGCTAACAATTTCTTTTATGCCTTGTATTTGTCTTTCTTGGCTTTCATTTGTTGACATCGGTCTACCCACATTAGCAATTCATTTTTTTCTTGTTGTAACTCTGCTTTCAACCTGTCACGAGCTTCTTCAATGTCCTTGAACCGATCATCCTTATGTTGTTTGGAAAGCTTAATCGACTCCTTCGCTGCTTTTAAAGTCTCTGCTAGAGAAACTTCATCATTTAAAGGTGAATCAAATTGAGCTTCATGTTCAGACTGTGCTGGTAATGGTGAACTGTCTTTCACGAGCCTCTTAGGAGAAACCACCACATCGTTGTGACTATTACTCTGTTCATGTTCAAAGTCATTGATTGGGGTTTCACGAGGAGGAGATTCATCCTTTTTATCACTATTATATTCAACAACAATGGGTTCACGACTTTGTTCTATGGTTATTGGAACCGAAAGACTAATCATACTCTTAGTAAGCCTTCGATTAACCGTCGCAGATTTTCTCATGCTCGGCTCAAGAGTTTTATTGTCACCTTCCAGATTTTTCCCTTTTACCTCATGCTTCTTTCTCTCCTCTATTACCTTAGAATATAAATCACCTGTCGATTTAGCAGGGTGCATCTGAACAACCATTTTACTTCCCTCTTCCACTTCGTTTTCTCTCTTGGATTGTTCAGGAGGGTTCGAAGTATAAAATTTCCCATTTTCAACTATTAGACAGAGCTTATCCAGCCCCTCATGATCAGTTATATGATCGGTCTCTTCTTTTACTTCTCCTTCACAAGGTCTTCTTCGTTTTGCATGAGTCTTAGGTAAGTAGGTAGGCCAAAATTGGGTTAACCCGAACTCATTTTCTTTTAAGAATTCATCCCATGTTTTTCCTACTATAACTAACTGATACTGAACTAACATTTTGATCAAGCCGTGATGGAAAAGACTACGGTCTTGATTACCAATGGTACGTTGAACCATAACAGCCATTTTATGCAAACTATAAAGTCAAAAATAGGGAAGATTTAATTTCAAACCCTTAAGAGCCACTAAAATTCTCAGATGATATAATTGGACATTTGAATACTGACCATCACAAGAGATGTACTCGAAAATGACTTCAAAAGGAGTACGCCATTGATTCCTCAAATATTTTACAGGAAAACTGAATTTAAGGTGTGCATCTTCTTTTGACAATGGAAGAAGGAACTTCTTAAACGTTTTCTTGTCAATTCGTGACCCTTTGAACCAGCATTCACCAGTCCGAGGCAGCTTTGTAGCTTTCGCAATAAATTCTTCATCTATGACTAGCTATAAATCACCTATCTGAGCAACATTTCCATCAAAAGACAATGCAAATCGCTTGGTAACTTCCTCGTTGTGTCCACTGAAACCCCAAAAGAAGAGTTTCCAATTTTCTCAAATAGGGCAAGAACTTCAGGGTCGGCTTCTAGCATTTCTGGACCAGAAAGCTCAAAGCGACTTAAGGGAGCGATCTGTTCAACTATCAGTTCTTTCTGTGACAGAGGATTTAAAGGGGTTGTAAAGACTAAAGGAATAGGGATACGTGAATACACAGACATGTTATGAACCTTCAAATGATTCTAGAGGAGCTAATGAGTAACCCTAGACTGGTTCCTACGTGTGAGAACTTCACCATCAAACCACCGCAGGTATTCATCAAACAAATTGAGGTGATCTAAAATCATTACGTGATATTCGAAATCAAATAAATTCATGAATGTAAAACGACTGTCAGATAAGATGGTGCTAATATGAACACACCTGACTAAGGTAATCATCACATATTAAAATCCTTTTCAACAGGTGTCCTCAAACCAACAATTCGTATCTTATACCATAAACACAACTGTCAACGTTAACAGGCAAGGATTATACGTGGAAGGTAATCATGCTGTTGAACCAGGTGATGTAAAGTTGTCATTACAAGCAATGATGTCTCCTAGGGTTTCGTAAATCCAACCAAGTACCAAGATCAACTTTGGATAATAATTTAAATGCTCAAAACCATATTTATGCATGTAATCGATTCAAGGAACAAATAATATAGTTTTGAATGAACTCATAGAATCCAAATCATCATATGACCTATTGCAAAGTATGATCGGATGGAAATTTTATTAAAGACTAAACACTAGATCAAAAATCAATTACTATGATTATAATAGAATGGACATTCGAAATGATATATAAAAATACACTTTAGCTATTTTGGGAAATACATATACACTTTCTACAATTTGTAAAATTACATAGTATTAAAAGATAAAGTTTTATGTAAAAATATATTATTAGGGTTAAAATAAAATATTTCAATTAATTCATCAACCATAATCATATAAATTACAACTAATAATGAATACTTTGTCCAAAAGAAATTAATAAAACCAAATTGTGACAAGTTCAAAATGCGTTTTCATTTCAATTCAAAGA
>LPNX011078512.1:0-16680 GCA_001517045.1 Pseudotsuga menziesii
ATATATATATATATATATATATCGCATCAACGTTTAAAAGTGCCATGGACGATGAGTACCACCTATATATATATATATTGGTACTCGGTGGGACTTTTAAGTGAGGTGGAAGGATTTTAATAAAAAAAATTAATTAAAGTGTTTTTTTTTGTCGAAATAAAGTTAAAGCTGGTGGCATGGACAGTCCAAGACCCAGAGGCATTTGGCAAGAGTGGAATTCTACCTTTCATTGACCACCAGTGAGTTATTCTAGGTGTCTCGGTTTTCCTTGAATATGGGTAATGAGTCAATTCACATTTTCCGGTAGAAAGCAATGATGGATGTCCTCAAATGCCAATTTGACAACGTTTGCATCTTCCAAAGAAAAGAAGAAAAAAAAGGTGATCTACTACTCATTATTTTTCCTATTTTAGGTAAAATAAGTTATATAGTAATCTACAAGGTTTAGCTCAATTGATTTGTGTGGGATTTAATCCTCATATATTATAGGTTCAAATCTTATGAAAAGAGTTGAAGGCAGCAGCCTCTTAATAATATAGATTTTCAAAAATGGCTTCAAAAAAATCATCTTGAACCCCTCTCTTTATCGAGTTCAATATTGGGTTGAATCTATAATGTTTCAATGTGCCTTTTACAATATATTTTCACATTGTTTGGTCCCCCTATGCAAACCGTTTTTCTCACAAAGATCAACAACACTTATTTTGAATAATGGAAATTTACCATGGTTTCCCCTAACCTTGGTGACAAGTACCAACTAATGTTTGAAACCTTAATCATTGTCTTAGAAGGAGAGAATCACAAAAGTAGTAGAAGCCCTCCCCCGTATTATCCTTCTTACCAAGCTTGGCATTGAATTGAGGGAGTACCATCAGTAAACCAAAGAATCCCCCAAAATGGCATAGAAAACCCACATTCAAGAGAAGATGTTGTCATCGTAACTATTCTATAGAGCGCCCGTGGAGTAGCATGGATGTTGCTTCAAGGGTGGTGGGACTACTCACACTTACTTCCCCTTACACATGCTTGATACAATAGGTGGTGTGAGGTGGCATTGTCTTCCTCAATTCCTTACACTAGCATGGGAAGGGGAGAATGGAATTATGATTGGTTGACCACTAGTTACCATTATTTACAAGTATACTCTACTATGAGAAATCATTTTTACGTACCACTACTACAACAAATCCCTATGATTAGCTCTCTTTTTAGCTTTCTTTTTTTGCTTCCCATGATTGTTGTGATACATATTTCTATATATTTTTGGAAAAGTCGGCGTTATTTATCACGATGGCTCTATTATTGGATTTTTTTGTGCCAACCACAACTCGTCGACGTTAAATAGCACCACTTTTACCGCCGAATAAAAATTCCAGTTTAACATCCAATTTTGCTCCTTCCATTTGGCGTAGACTTTAGCTGCAAATAAAAATTCCATTTTAGCTTCCTAGTTACCTCCTTCTTTAGCTCATTTTTTAATTCCCTATTTTTCTCCTCTTTCAATAACATGTTTAGCTCCCAGTTTTGCTTCAAGTTTAGCTTCATTTGTAGCGTTAGTTTTAGATTCCTTTTTAATGTCTAGTTTGGCTTCAAAGTTTTTGCATAATATAACTAAATAGTTAATGTTGATTAAGTTTTCATTGATGCCAACGGTGTTTGGTCATTAATACCAACTGTTGAGTCCTTGGTTCCCCTTATGAAGCCGCTGAGGGTTAGTGTTTAGTTTGTGGTTGTTTGTGTCAGAGGAGCCCTTTTAATCTTGTCCAAGCCCAATCTTGAAGCCCTTGGAGGCATTGGAATAATGAAAAAATCCCTGGTTGCCCATTGAATTGGTCAAGTGCCCCTAAGTTGTATCTTGGTCCCATTTGAGTCCATTGTCGAGTTCCTTACTCATGGTTTATCTTTGGTTACTCGTATTTTTGCTGCTTGTTATGCTTGTACTTGTTTTGCTCTCTTGATTGGTTGCTCGATGGATGATGTGGCTCATGTGTGTAAAGTCCTTGATGTGTTGATGGTGAATCCCATTTCTTGTATTAGATGGTCTTGATGTTGTTAAGTTGTTGTGGGGTCCTTTAGTCCACAAGCTTAGATCTTGATCCTCTTGCATGTGGAGACTTAGGTCTTGGAACCCACACTTAGGGTGGTATGTTGGAACCCATTTTTATGGGGTCCTTGGTGTTCTTGAAATTTTAGGTCTTGAACCCACATATATGGTGGTTTGATGTCCTTTGGACAATATATGGTCATTCACATGTAGTAGCCTTTTGATCATGCATATGAAGCCCATAAGGTGCTACAAACTAGTGCTGAGGTCTGTGTACCTCTCTTTTGGGGTGCTGGTACTCTTATGGTGATGAATATATATATATATATATATATATATATATATAGTGGAACCATTGGATATTTTTTTAATGATATGGAGACCTTGAACATGATAATGTTGAATCCCTTGAAGTCCTTAGAAAGTATATTGTTTAAATATTATATGATATCTTTGAAAGAGTCCTTGAAACCCTTGCATGTGGTGCCTTGGGTCTTGAACCATTATGATGTATGGTCCTATTTGTGGTTATATGGATATTGGGATGTAGATGGAGGCAGATCCCACATATGTGCCTTCGATATGTTGAAGAATACTTTGAATAAGACTTTGAAACTCCTGTAGTTGGTGGTATGGTCTTTGGCACCCTCATATGTGGGGTCTTTGATGTCCTAGACATATTGAAGAATTTAAGGGTATTAGAACAAGAATTTGCAGATAAACCCATTATACGGAGATAGTCATCATAAATCCTTTTCCATTGATATGTGGAACATATTCTAACTCCTTACGGTTGAAGAGATATGAACTTTTGAAGTAGGTGTACCCGACCTTTTTGGGGTGAGCCGACCAAACAAAACATAATTGAATTATTTGTAATTTTGAATTGCATGTCGGCCCATGGTAATAAATTTTCTCCAAAACCTATATAAATATAATATCAAACATTTGATTTCTTCATCATCAATTCTCTGAGAAAGTTTGCAACTCTTGGAGAAAAGTGCGAAATTTTGTGACAAAAATTTCTCGGCATCTTCACTAAAAATGGCATAAATTTCTCATACGGAATCGAAATTACAAAATTCTTGGCTGATTGGAAATATTGTTACGAGGGCTATGTGATGACATGATATAGACTTTATGTTGGTTTTTCTACTGTTTCTTCATCTTATGATCTTCAAAAAGGTACACAACCATCTTGGTATAGGTTGGTTTAGTTGAGTAAGATTGTCACAATTTCCCTTATGTGGAGTTGTTTTGACTTAGATTGGCCAAGTTGTCTGAGCAGTTGGTTTGACCCAGGTGGCCTAAGTTTGACATGTAGACTCAGATTGACAGAGTCGGATGATTGATTGGTACAACGTAATTGGACATGTTACTAGTTCAAATCTGATGCAATGATGAGCAAGTGATGAGTTCATGAATAATGATAAGATGATGAGCAGTGTGATACAACAGATAGTGATCAGTTAATGAGTAGTGTGATACAACATGAAGTGATCAGTTGACGAGTATTTATCATATGATGAACAATGGTTAGTAGTGGTATTAGTTGTGTAGTGTGGTACAGATTATGCAGTGTAGTACATGTGTTGATTATAAGGTCCATAAGATCAGTGTAGTTGTGGTTCAGTAGTTAAATGTCTATTTTCTTATCAGAGTGGCATGATGGGGAAAGGAAAGGATATTGTAGCCTCCTTCTGGTTGAAGTCGAAGAACTAGGGAGTTGTAGCTTACTTTAGGTTGTATCTTGTAAATTAGGGGGTTGTATCCTTCTTCCAGTTATTTTTGAAAAAACTATTTTAAAAAGGCTTATGTGGTTTCCTCCCCAGGACTTTGGTTTCCCCATAAAATCTTGTGTACATTGTTGCTATTATTTCTATGTGATGATGATGATATGATGATTATTATAACACTATTGATGATGATATAATGATAATGTGATAATGCATAATATTGAATAATTTTTGTATTGTTAAAGTTGAAAAGGTAATAAAGACTGCACACACAGATTCACCCCCCTCTCTGGGTGCCTGGTGTGTCCAACAATTGGTATCAGAGCAGGTCCTTCACAGAAAGCCTTATCAGCTCAAAGGAGATCTTTGACACACCATGGGGTTCTCAATGAATGGAGTGTCATTGCTTTGTGGAAGAAATTACTTCTATTGGAAAAGAAGAATGCAATTTTATCTTGAGGCAGAAGGAATTGGTATTTGGAAATAAGTTCTTACTGGATATACTCCTCCAAAGAAATTGAAACAACAACTGAGAAGGAAGCAAAGAAGAATAATTCAATGGCTATGGAAACCATCCCTGAAGGATAAACATATCACCAAAAGAAGAAGATATGAAAGTGCATCTTAGCTAAGGAACTATGGCTCAAAATAGAATTGATATACTCCATGAAAGAACAAGAAGAAGAGGTTATGAAACTCATGATTGAAGATCTAACAGATCTCCAAAAGGAGAAAATATGAAAGTACAACTCAATTGAAGAATTGTAGTTCAAAATAAATCAGCAAAATGAAGAACAAGAAGCAGAAGAGAGGCCAGTACAAGATCTAGGTAAGTATGAAGGTATGTCCCCTAAACACTATGTTTGTAATGGTTTTAAAGAGATATGTTTATCAGGTATAGCAGATAAGAGCCATTTTGAATTCATATAATGCAATAATTCATATTGTGATGAAAATCCTTGCTCTCTGATAAGTGCTAGAAATCTAACATATACTATGATAGACAATGAAATTACTAATGTTTCGCAAGAAGTGAAAAATATTTGTGAAAAGAACTAAGTATTGCAGGAGCAATTGCACAAATCTGATAAGAAGAATCAAGAAGAATCTAAGAAGGCCACACAAACTATAATTGATCTAAAAATATGAGTTGAAGAAGCAACCATAATCAAAGAACACATATCCAACTCTTTGAAAGATAAACTTGAGAAGCCGACTACAAAAATAGAAAATCAAACAGAAGAAATAATCAAGCTCAAAAGACAACTAGAAGATATGGAGAAAGAATTGATTTGCAAGCTACAAGACAAAGATAGTGAGACAAGTACCTACAAGACTCAAGAAATATTGGTAGAGAAATTAAAAAGAAAACAAGAACTTGAAATCAAATCCTTGAAGGTAGAGTTATAGAATGTATGTCTCACAAACTTTGAATTTGAAAATGATCTCTCGGAACTCAGAAAAGAGAATCATCCACTAAAATATCAACTGCAAAAAATTCCATGAGGATGATCAGAATTCAAAAGGATAGATGGAAGACAATATCTTTAATTTGAACAAATAGGTAGAAGAAGTCAAGAAAATAGAAGAATATATAACAAGACAACTCTAAGAAAAAATAGAAATTTGTCAACAACAAGGATTGAAGATCCTCTCTTTGAAGGAAGATCTAGACAAAACAACTACTCAGTTAAATACAAACTCAAAGATCAGGAATAACATTGAAGAAAGTAAAATCTCTATAGTAAAATAAGAAAAGGATAACAGTAATACATGTATTCTCAGAAGATACCATGATCAAAAAGAATCAAGAGAAGTTACTACTCTAGATATCCTATAAGGTTCCATGGTCACTGCTACAAGTGTAACAACTATGGTCACAAAGCCATTCATTGTAGAGCTCATGACAAAATCACTCCAGGAAGAAATCAAGATGGGTTTCTCGTTCAGTGGTACAATTGTTATCATTATGGTCATTTCACAAAACATTACAGGATGTAAGGATAAGTTAAAGTTTGGAGAAGAAAGAAAGACCAATCAAATGACATGAACAACCATCAACCGACTAAAGTATGGAGAATAAAGTTAGTAGATCAAAACAAAAACGATGGAAATATTTGGAAAAACCCAATGCAATTTTAAAGACTATCGACCAATAATATGAAGTGTACAAAGAATGTGTAAAAGGGTATATGTACCTAGTTATCATATTTGAGTATCATATAGTAGTTGGTTCCAGCGGTATTCATGCGACAGAATACAAGTTCGTCAAAGTAGCATCGGTGATAGGAGAAGTAGTATTGGAAAAAGAAGTTCTTATTCCCATAAATGCAAACTTGAAGAAAAGTAAAAAAGGAATAGAATTTGATGGCAGGGGGAGCATGCCCTGGGGAGGAGTAGTATGGTGAAAGGATGTTCCCTTTTCCATTGATTCCAAAGGGGGAGATAAGTTTTGTTGACAGGGGGATCTTGTTCTGAAGACGAGTTATGGTGTCGTCATCAATGACAAAGGGGGAGATTGTTGATTAAGTTATCATTGATGCCAACGATGTCTGGTCATTAATGACAATTGTTGAGTACTAGGTTCCCCTTGTGGAGCCCCTAAGGGTTAGTATTTAGTTTATGGTTGTTTGTGTCAGAGGAGCCATTTGACCTTGTCCAAGCCCAAACTTGAAGGCCTTGGAGGCCTTGGAACAACGACAAAATCCTTGGTTACCCATTGACTTGGTCAAGTGCCCCTAAGTTGTATCTTGGTCCCATTTGAGTCCATTGTCGAGTTCCTTACTCATGGTTGATCTTTGGTTACTGGTCTTTGTGTTGCTTGTTATGCTTGTACTTGTTTTGGTTTCTTGATTAGTTGTTGGATGGATGATGTAGCTGATGTGTGTAAAGTCCTTGATGTGTTGATGGTGAATCCCATGTTTGCATTAGATGGTATTGAGGTTTTTAAGTTCTTTTGGGGTCCTTGAGTCCAAAATCTTAGATCTTGATCCTCTTGCATGTGGAGACTTAGGCCTTAGACCCCACACTTATGGTGGTATGTTGGAACCCATTCTTATGGGGTCCTTGGTGTCCTTGAAATTTTAGGTATTAAACCCACGTATATGGTGGTTTGATGTCCCTTGGATGATATATGGTCATTGGCATGTAGTAGCCTTGTGATCATGTATATGAATCCCAAAAGGTGTTGCAAACTAGTGGTGAGGTCTTTGTACCCCTCTTTTGGGGCGTTGGTACTCTTATGGTGGTGAATATATATAGTGGAACCATTGGATATGTTTTTCATGATATGGAGACCTTGAACATGATGATGTTGAATCCCTTTAAGTCCATGGAAAGTATCTTGTTTAAATATTATATGATATCTTTGAAAGAGTCCTTGAAACCCTTGCATGTGCTGCCTTGGGTCTTGAACCATGATGATGTATGGTCCTATTTGTGGTTATATGGATATTGGAATGTATATTGAGGTAAATCCCATGTGCGTGCCTTGATATGTTGAAGAATACTTTGAAGAAGACTTTGAAACTCTTGTAGTTGGTGGTATGTACTATGGTCTTTGGCACCCTCATGTGTGGGGTATTTGAAGTCTTGTACATATTGAAGAATTTAAGGGTATAAGACCAATAATTTGAAAATAAACACATCATAGGGAGATAGTCCTCATCAATCCATTTCCATGATATGTGTATCATCTTCTAACTCCTTACGGTTGAAGAGATATGAATTTTTGAAGTCGGTGTACCCCACCTTTTCGGGTGACCCGACCAAACAAAAGAGAATTTAATTATTTGTAATTTTCAATTGCATGTCGGCCCAAGGTGATAAATTTTCTCCACAACCTATATAACTATAATATCAAAAAAATTATTTGTTCATCATCAACTATCTTGGGAATTTCGCAACACTAGGTGAAAAGTGAGAAATTTTGTGGCAGAAACATTTATGGCCATCTTCACTAAAATTGGCATAACTATCTCATACAGAATCAGAATTACAAAATTCTTCACGCGTTGGAAAGATTGTTATGAGGGCTATGTGATGACATGATATAGATTTTCTTTTTGTTTGTCTACTATTTCTTCATCTTATGATCTTCAAAAAGGTACACAAGCATCTTGGTACAGGTTGGTTCAGTTTAGCGAGATTGGCATAAGTTGCCTTATGTGCAATTGTTTTGACTTAGATTGGCTGAGTTGTATGAGAAATTGGTTTAAACTAGGTGTACTAAGTTTGGTGTGTGGACTCATATTGACTGAGTCAGATGATTGATTTGTACAACGTAATTGGATAAGTTATTGGTTTAGTTTTGGCGCAGTGATGAGTTCATGAATAATGATCAGATGATGAGGAGATAGTGATTAGATAATGAGCAATGTGATACAACACACAATGATCAGTTGATCAATAGTGTGATACAATAGATAGTGGTCAGTTGACAAGTAGTGATCAAATGATGAACAATGGTTAGTAGTGGCGGTGCTTGTGTAGTGTGGTATAGATCATGCAATGTAGTATAAGTGTTAATTAACAGGTCCACATGATTAGTGGAGTTGTGGTTCAGTATTTCAGTGTCTATATTCTTATCAAGGTGGAAATACGGGGCAAGGAAAGGAGGTCGTAAGGCTCCTTCCGATTGAAGCCGAAGAACTAGAAAGTTGTAGCTTCCTTCAGGTTGTATCTTGTAAATCAGGGGGCTTTATCCTCCTTCGAGTTGCAACTGGAAAATTGAATTCGTTGTAATAAGGGTCTTATTTCCTCCTTTGAGTTATTTCTAAGAAACTATTTTGAAAAGGCTTCCGTGGTTTCCCCCCCAGTACTTGGGTTTCCATGTAAAAATCTTTTGCACTGTGTTGTTATTCTTTCTATGTGATGATGATGATGATAATGCATAATATTCAATAAGTTTTTGATTATTAAAGTTGAAAAAGTTATAAATACTGCACACATAGATTCACCCCCCTCTCTCTGTGCCTCGTGTTTCCAACAGTTAAATTATTGAGGAGTTGGGGGTTAAGGGAATATAGGATTTAGGGATTTGGGGTTAAGGGATTATGGATTTGTTGAGGCCTGGAAAATCGCAAGCGACAACAGCAAAGGATTCTCCCCAGTAAATGTTCCCAACTAGCCCGTTACCGTTTGGTATGGGGAATCCATCTGGTTTACGATCCGGCTACCATAGGTCAAGTAACAAAAATAAAGGGTTTTATCGGTTACGGCCCGGTCCACCGTGTGTATTTATTTTAGTTTTTTACAATTAAGTATGAGATGCAGGTGCCTATATAAGAATGCAGATTGATAGAGAATACGAGGAGCGATCACAATGTGATGCACAAGTTCTTACCTCTCATCGTAACTCTCTCGCATCTAAATCACACACATCAAGAAAACTAACTTAACTATCTAAACAATCCCCGGGGAGCAAGATTAACATTTATCAACGAGTAATGTATTTATGTGCATGCATTAAGAAAAATCACAGATAGTTATTACTTATTTCAAAATACATGAACATTAATAGATAGATGAACAACCAGATAGCTAATTGTTAATGAACAACATTCATTACTCATAGTGGAAATTTCATGAAATAAACTAGAGAGCATTCATACAAGAACATAGGTTCAAAAAGTTAGAACGATCTCACAGTTCATGGACACAAAGTTGAAAACGAAATAGTTCACAAATGCCAATTTGACAACGTTTGCATCTTCCAAAGAAAAGAAGAAAAAAAAGGTGATCTACTACTCATTATTTTTCCTATTTTAGGTAAAATAAGTTATATAGTAATCTAGAAGGTTTAGCTCAATTGATTTGTGTGGGATTTAATCCTCATATATTATAGGTTCGAATCTTACGAAAAGAGTTGAAGGCGGCAACCTCTTAATAATATAGATTTTCAAAAATGGCTTCAAAAAAATCATCTTGAACCCCTCTCTTTGTCGAGTTCAATATTGGGTTGAATCTATAATGTTTCAATGTGCCTTTTACAATATATTGTCACATTGTTTGGTCCCCCTATGCAAATCATTTTTCTCACAAAGATAAACAACACTTAATTTGAACAATGGAAATTTACCATGGTTTCCCCTAACCTTGGTGACAAGTACCAACTAATGTTTGAAACCTTAATCATTGTCTTAGAAGGAGAGAATCACAAAAGTAGTAGAAGCCCTCCCCCCGTATTATCCTTCTTACCAAGCTTGGCATTGAATTGAGGGAGTACCATCAGTAAACCAAAGAATCACCCAAAATGGCATATAAAACCCACATTTAAGAGAAGATGTTGTCATCCTAACTATTCTATAGAGCACCCCTGGAGTAGCATGGATGTTGCTTCAAGGGTGGTGGGACTACTCACACTTACTTCCCCTTACACATGCTTGATACAATAGGTGGTGTGAGGTGGCATTGTCTTCCTCAATTCCTTACACTAGCATGGGAAGGGGAGAATGGAATTATGATTGGTTGACCACTAGTTACCATTATTTACAAGTATACTCTACGATGAGAAATCATTTTTACGTACCACTACTACAACAAATCCCTATGATTATCTCTCTTTTTAGCTCTCTTTTTTTGCTTCCCGTGATTGTTTTGATACATATTTCTATATATTTTTGGAAAAGTCAGCGTTATTTATCACGATGGCTCTATTATTGGATTTTTTTGTGCCGACCACAACTCGCCAACGCTAAATAGCACTGCTTTTACAACTGAATAAAAATTCTAGTTTAACATCCAATTTTGCTCCTTCCATTTGGCATAGACTTTAGCAGCAAATAAAAATTCCATTGATGCCAAAGGGGGAGATAAGTTTTGTTGACAGGGGGAGCTTGTTCTGAAGACGAGTTATGGTGTTGTAATCAATGACAAAGGGGGAGATTGTTGATTATGTTGTCATTGATGCCAATGATGTCTGGTCATTAATGCCAATTGTTGAGTCCTAGGTACCCCTTATGGAGCCCCTGAGGGTTAGTATTTAGTTTATGGTTGTTAGTGTCAGAGGAGCCATTTGACCTTGTCCAAGCCCAAACTTGAAGTCCTTGGAGGCCTTGGAATAGTGAAAAAATCCCTGGTTACCCATTGACTTGGTCAAGTGCCCCTAAGTTGTATCTTGGTCCCATTTGAGTCCATTGTCGAAATACTTACTCATGGTTGATCTTTGGTTACTGGTCTTTGTGTTGCTTGTTATGCTTGTACTTGTTTTGGTTTCTTGATTAGTTGTTGGATGGATGATTTAGCTGATGTGTGTAAATTCCTTGATGTGTTGATGGTGAATCCCTTGTTTGCATGAGATGGTCTTGAGGGTTTTAAGTTCTTTTAGGATCCTTGAGTCCAAAACCTTAGATCTTGATCCTGTTGCATGTGGAGACTTAGGCCTTAGAACCCACACTTATGGTGGTGTGTTGGAACCCATTCTTATGGGGTCCTTGGTGTCCTTGAAATTTTAGGTATTGAACCCACATATATGGTGGTTTGATGTCCCTTGGATGATATATGGTCATTGGCATGTAGTAGTCTTGTGATCATGCATATGAAGCCCAGAAGGTGTTGCAAACTAGTGGTGAGGTCTTTGTACCCCTCTTTTGGGGTGTTGGTACTCTTATGGTGATGAATATATATAGTGGAACCATTGGATATGTTTTTAATGATATGGAGACCTTGAACATGATGATGTTGAATACCTTGAATTCCATGGAAAGTATCTTGTTTAAATATTATATGATATCTTTGAAAGAGTCCTTGAAACCCTTGCATGTGGTGCCTTGGGTATTGAACCATGATGATGTATGGTCCTATTTGTGGTTATATGGCTATTGGAATGTATATGGAGGTAAATCCCATGTGCATTCTTTGATATGCTGAAGAATACTTTGAATAATACTTTGAAACTCTTGTAGTTGGCGGTATGTACTATGGTCTTTGGCACCCTCATGTGTGGGGCATTTGACTTCTTGTACATATTGAATAATTTAAGGGTATAAGACCAATAATTTGAAAATAAACACATCATAGGGAGATAGTCCTCATCAAGCCATTTCCATTGATATGTGGATCATCTTCTAACTCCTTACAGTTGAAGAGATATGGATTTTTGAAGTACGTGTACCCCACCTTTTTGGGTGACCCGACCAAACAAAAGAGAATTTAATTATTTGTAATTTTCAATTGCATGTCGGCCCAATGTGATAAATTTTCTCCACAACCTATATAATTATAATATCAAAAAATTTATTTGTTCATCATCAACTGTCTTGGGAATTTTGCAACTCTGGGTGAAAAGTGCTAAATTTTGTGAAAGAAACATTTTTGGGTATCTTCACTAAAATTGGCATAACTATC
The DNA here is from genome assembly GCA_001517045.1 of Pseudotsuga menziesii. NCBI lineage: Eukaryota > Viridiplantae > Streptophyta > Pinopsida > Pinales > Pinaceae > Pseudotsuga > Pseudotsuga menziesii. Next base: position 12,127 of record LPNX011078512.1, read on the forward strand.
TCATACAGAATCGGAATTACAAAATTATTCGCTCGTTGGAAAGATTGTTATGAGGTCTATGTGATGACATGATATAGATTTTATTTTTGTTTATCTACTATTTCTTCATCTTATCATCTTCAAAAAGGTACACAAGCATCTTGGTACAGGTTGGTTCAGTTTAGCGAGATTGGCACAAGTTGCCTTATGTGCAGTTGTTTTGACTCAGATTGGCTGAGTGGTATGAGAAATTGGTTTGAACCAGGTGTACTAATTTTGGTGTGTAGACTCATATTGACTGAGTCAGATGATTGATTTGTACAACGTAATTGGATAAGTTACTGGTTTAGTTCTGGTGCAGTGATGAGCAAGTGATGAGTTCATGAATAATGTTCAGATGATGAGAAAACAATGATTAGATAATGAGCAGTGTGATACAACAGACAGTGATCAATAGTGTGATACAATAGATAGTGGTCAGTTGATGAGTAGTGATCAAATGATGAACAATGGTTAGTAGTGGCAGCGGTTGTGTAGTGTGGTACAGATTGTGCAATGTAGTACAAGTGTTGATTAGCAGGTCCACATGATCAGTGGAGTTGTGGTTCAGTATTTCAGTGTCTATATTATTATCAGGGTGGAAATACGGGGCAAGGAAAGGAGGTCGTAGCCTCCTTCTGGTTGAAGCCGAAAAACTAGGGAGTTGTAGATTCCTTCAGGTTGTATCCTATAAATCAAGGGGTTTTATCCTCCTTCGAGTTGCAACTGGAAAATTGAATTCTTTGTAATAAGGGGCTTGTTTCCTCCTTTGATTTATTTCTAGAAAACTATTTTGAAAAGGATTCCATGGTTTCCCCCCCAATACTTGGGTTTCCACATAAAAATCTTGTGCACTATGTTGTTATTCTTTCTATGTGATGATGATGATGATAAAACTGCTAATGATGATATAATATTGATAATGTGATAATGTATAATATTCAATAAGTTTTTGATTATTAATGTTGAAAAAATAATAAAGACTGCACACACAGATTCACCCCCCTCTCTCTGTGCCTGGTGTGTCCAACAGTTAAATTATTGAGGAGTTGGGTGTTAAGGGAATATAGGATTTAGGGATTAGGGGTTAAGGGATCATGGATTATAGGGTTTAAAGGAATAAGGGTAAAGGGACTATGAGTTTGGGGCTCATGGGTTAGTTAGTTTAATGGTTAATGGATTAGGGATTGATGTTTAAGGGATTAGAGGTTATGGGTTAGGGGTTAGGGATTATAGGTTATGGGTTATGGGTTAGGGATTGTTATATTTTCCAGACTAATCTTGTGTTTACAAAATCAAAGCAACATAAGAAAAGTGTACTTGTGGTGTCAGAGTGCTTACATCGGGATGTGTCATAACTTCTAGCGGAAGCTAGCACTTATCTATGAATATGTAATTGTTTCATTACCCATAGGTTTATAAGGTATCCACAAATAGGTACCATGGGAATAAGTAGTTTTTACACACCCACCAAATGGATTACTAATTAGAAAATCTATTGCACGACATAATGAGCTTGTCACATTGGTGACTGAATATTTCACAATAATGCAATTAATCTTAGGATATATACTCTTTTAATTTGAAACATATCCATGAAACTTCCAGAATGTGCCAACAATGATACATGGATCTCGCTTGTAGAATCACTGTAAAATTCTCAAATCAATCTTGTAGAAGAAGCTCCTGCAGGAAAATGACCTTCTGCAGTTGGAATTCTCACCAAATACGCAAAGCACATAAGAAAATACTAGGTTTCCCATCCTATGAAAAGGAAAACCAGGAACAACAATCAACCCTTAAGCATTATTCAGTTTCCTTATGTAATACCTAATAAAATGCTCGAGGAGCCAAGTTCTAGAAAGGGAATTGGATATTTATTATAACATTATGAGGTTGTTGCAAATATGACACTTCCAAATGCTTAATACATTTTTCACATTATTATGTTTTCAATGTTCTAGATAGCGGACTTGAGCTACTTTAGTATTTTGAACACAATTGAATAGTATGTATCAAAATGTCTAGCTTTAAATTTTCTAAACACAATTCAAGTCTATTAAAAATAACACACATCATAAGAACAATAGTTCAGAACAATGGAACCAAACAACCAACCCAAAAACTTGCAAAATTAAAGAAGAAAATAAAAGTAACAAGTGCACTAGAGAAGTCCAATAATGAAATAATGTTGTTCATAAGCTAAAGAATGATGCAACTAGATGATATTACACAGGTTTGAGTTATGTGTTTATACACTCAAGTAGAGCATCTTAGCAAGAAGAATTATAGCTCCATGCTAGTAGGGCACACTCCTTAAGAGATTATAATTGCTACATATAAAATTTCCTTTTATTGACTTTTAACTATAATCAAATTTATTACATTAAGCACAATATGAGATGATCATAATCACATAATTATCACAAAAACATCTATCACATTGAATAATATAACCATTAAAATACATCACAATGCAATGACCTATCCATACTAGGTATATCACAAACCAATTGGAATTACCAACATAGAGAGCATACTAACATTAACTATACAAAATGCATCACTAAACCAATTGGAATTACCAACATGCAAAGAGCATAAGAACATATCAACCATTATAGTAATCTCAGAGGTTCATAGTCTACCAAAATCCCTGTACATGTTAAGAGTATTTTCTTACTCAGAAATCATTTATCACAGGTCCTTGATATGGAATAAATATGAATGTAAGAATATTTGAAGTGTCATTAAGTTGTCAGATTGCTGCAAATCACACTATGGATATCCATATGGTATAAATGTGAATGTAAGAAAATTTGAAGTGTCATTAAGTTATCAGATGGCTACACATCAGCCTATGCATCTCCATATCCCCCACTTGCTGAGCTATATGGTGTGACGCCCATTCCATACTCATTGTTTTTTGCTGCATAACCGGCATAGCTTTCATTTGACTGCCCATTGTCAGCTTGAGCTACTCCATGGTGACTAATGCCCCCACTCCTAGTAGTTGGGCCTCCATATCCAACAGAGCTACTTGTAGTATCTTTACCATAGAATCCTAAATTCCATGCATTGCCTTCTGCATAGGCAACAAGAACTACATAGTTGCTCCCAGTGTTATTGCCATAACGAGGACCATAGCTAGGAATATTGTTTACAAAAGTAGTGTTGTCATGGCCACCGCTAGGGATGGCAGCCGGTCGATATCCTGCACCAGTTCCAAAGCTATCTGAAGAGTAGCTATCTATCCCTCCCATTGCAGCACTATAACTAGTGTTCATTAGAGGAGCATAGCCCCCTACATGAGTTGGAGTGGAATTGAAAAAATGCCCATTACCGCCACCAAAATTCCCTCCTCTACGAGCGGGAAATCGAATATGGCAACTAGATCGTTCCTTGGCGACTGCTCGCTTGACTTCTACCATTTTTCCATTGAGGTCGTGAATGGGCATTTGCACAACAATATCCACAACATATTCTGAGTCAAACGTGACGAAGCCAAATCCTCGACCATACATTACAATCGCTTCAGTAATTGTGCCAAATTGCTCAAAATATTTTATCATGTCATTCTCAGTAACAGTGCGGGCTAAGCCACCAATAAATATCTTCTTTGTCCTACTTAGATTTAGGGCGCCATTAACAACTGAATTATGGCAACTCCTACTTGCGCTTTGTTGCTGATTTCTGGAAATTGCTTTTTTAATTTCCACCTAGATATTTTATGAAAAAGATAGAAACAAGAACTAATCATAACTTGTAACTTGTAAATCTTCAGACCTGTCAAGTTGATAGAATATAAAAAAAGAGTGTTAAAGAACAACGAATTACCATTCGGCCATCAATGTTGTGCTTGGAAAACAGGAGAAGACGGTCTGCCACAGCTGGATCTGCAAAAACAAGAAAACCAAAGCCCCACGACCTGCCTGTGAACCTATCCTTCATGATCACCGCTTCCACTACTTCTCCGAACGTCGTAAAATAACCTTTGAGCCGCTCCTCTGTTGCTTGAAACAATATGCCACCAATGAAAACCTTCCCCTTCTTGGAATCCATATTTCTCCAAATGAATACAACCCTACAAGTCTGCTTCATGCAAACGAAAAATATCACACACCAACCAAATTGATATCACAAAAACATCAAATCTAAAGTATACCACCAGAAAACTGAACAACAATCGAACATATCATAGAATTAAAAAGTACGACAATAAAATAGATTATGCTTTACTCACAGTAAAAGACAACAAATTTGGTCATAAAACTCCAAATCTCCAAGAAATAGGAGGAACGGAGATCTGTTAATCAAAATCAGAGTAAAAGACCAAAAATTTGATTATAAAGCTCCAAATCTCCAAGAAATAGGAGGACCAGCGATCCCTCAATGAGGTGCAAATTAAACCACGATCTGATTATTGTATCTAAGCGAACTATAGAAAATCGTCCAGACTCGACGATCTCTTCACCGAATGTATGCGTTTTTCACAAGGATGATGTCTATCTATCTATCTATCTATCTATCTATATA
>LPNX011078512.1:16741-36846 GCA_001517045.1 Pseudotsuga menziesii
AGGATTTTAATAAAAAAAATTAATTAAAGTGTTTTTTTCTTCAAATAAAGGTAAAGCCATGGCATGGACAAAGATTTCTGGTCTTTCTTTTGTCTTTCTTAGACATTGGGAAACACTTTGACCCATGACATCTGGCAGTAGTGGAAGTCTACCTTTCACTGATCACCAACGAGTTATTCTAAGTGTCCCGGTTTTCCTTGAATAAGGGTGATGAGTCAATTCACATTTGCTAGTAAAAACCAATGATGGATGTCCTTATATGCCAATTTGACAACTTACTTATGATAGGTTTTGCATCTTCCAAAGAAAAGAAGAAAAAAAAGGTGATCTATTACTCATTATTTTTCCTATTTTAGGTAACAATAAGTTATATAGTAATCTACTAAGGTTTAGCTCAATTGATTTGTGTGGGATTTAATCCTCATAGATTATAAGTTCAAATCTTATGAAAAGAGTTGAAGGCTGAAGCCACTTAATAATATAGATTTTCGAAAAAATCTTCAAAAGAATCTTCTTAAAACCCTCTCTTTATCGAGTTCAATATTGGGTTGAATCTATAATGTTGCAATGTGTCTTTTACAATATATTTTCACATTGTTTGATCCCCCTATGCAAACCCTTTTTCTCATAAAGATCAACAACACTTATTACAACAATGGACATTTACCATGGTTTCCCCTAACCTTGGTGACAAGAACCAACTAATGTTTGAAACCTTCATTGTGTTAGAAGGAGAGAATCACAAAAGTAGTAAAAGCCCTCCCTCCATCTTATCCTTCTTACCAATATTGGCATTGAATTGAGGGAGTACCATCAGTAAAACAAAGAATCCCCCAAAATGGCATAGAAAACCCACATTCAAGAGAAGATGTTGTCATCGTAACTATTCTATAGAGCACCCCTCGAGTAGCATAGATGTTGCTTTAAGGGTGGTTGGACTACTCACACTCACTTCCCCTTACACATGCTTGATGCAATAGGTGGTGTGAGGTGGCATTGTCTTCCTCAATTCCTTACACTAGCATGGGAAGGGGAGAATGGAATTATGATTGGTTGACCACTAGTTACCATTATTTACAAGTATACTCTAGGCTGAGAAATCATTTTTACGTACCACCACTACAACAAATACCTATGATTAGCTCCCGTTTTAGCTCTCTATTAGGATGGTGCTATTATTGGACTTTTTTGCGCCAACCACACCTCGTCGGCGCTAAATAGCACCACTTTTAGCGCCGAATAAAAAATCCAGTTTAACTTTCCATTTTGCTCCTTCCATTTGGCGTAGACTTTAGCAACAAATAAAAAATCCATTTTATCTTCCTAGTTATCTCCTTCTTTAGCTCATTTTTTAATGCCATATTGTTCTCCTCTTTCAATAACATGTTTAGCTCCCAGTTTTGCTTCCAGTTTAGCTTCATTTGTAGCGTCATTTTTAGATTCCTTTTTAAAGTCGAGTTTGGCTTCAAAGTTTATGCATACTATGAATAAATAGTTAATGTTTATTAAGTTGTCAATGATGCCAACGGTCTTCGGTCATTAATTCCAATTGTTGAGTCCTTGGTGCCCCTTGTGGAGCCCCTGAGGGTTAGTGTTTAGTTTGTGGTTGTTTGTGTCAGAGGAGCCCTTTTAACCTTGTCGAAGCCCAAGCTTGAAGCCCTTGGAGGCCTTGGAACAATGAAAAAATCCCTCGTTACCCATTGACTTGCTCAAGTGCCCCTAAGTTGTATCTTGGTCCCATTTGAGTCCATTGTCGAGTTCCTTACTCATGGTTGATCTTTGGTTACTAGTCTTTGTGCTGTTTGTTATGCTTGTACTTGTTTTTCTCTCTTGATTGGTTGTTGGATGGATGATGTGGCTCATGTGTGTAAATTCCTTGATGTGTTGATGGTGAATGCCATTTCTTGCATTAGATGGCTTGAGGTTGTTAAGTTGTTATGGGGCCCTTGATTCCACAAGCTTAGATCTTGATCCTCTTGCATGTGGAGACTTAGGTCTTGGAACGCACACTTACGGTGGTATGTTGGAACCCATTGTTATGGGGTACTTGGTGTTCTTGAAAGTTTAGGTCTTGAACCCACATATATGGTGGTTTGATGTCCCTTGGACGATATATGGCCATTGGCATGTAGTAGCCTTGTGATCATGCATATGAAGCCCATAAGGTGTTTAAAACTAGTGACGAGGTATTTGTACCTCTCTTTTGGGGTGTTGGTACTCTTATGGTGATGAATATATATATAGTGGAACCATTAGATATTTTTTTAATGATATGGATACCTTAAACATGATGATGTTGAATCCCTCGAAGTCCATAGAAAGTATCTTGTTTTAATATTATAGGATATCCTTGAAAGAGTCCTTGAAACCCTTGCATGTGGTTCCTTGGGTCTTGAACCATGATGATGTATGGTCCTATTTGTGGTTATGTGTCTATTGGGATGTAGATGGAGGTAGAACCCAGGTACATTCCTTGATATGTTGAAGAATACTTTGAATAAGACTTTGAAAGTCTTGTAGTTGGTGGTATGGTATTTGGCACCCTCATGTGTGGGGTCTTTGATGTCCTAGACATATTAAATAATTTAAGGGTATTAAAATAAGGATTTGGAAACAAACCCATCATATGGAGATAGTCATCATCAATCCATTTCTGTTGATATGTGGAGAATCTTCTAACTCCTTATGGTTGAAGAGATATGAATTTTTGAAGTAGGTGTACCCCACCTTTTTGGGTGAGCCGACCAAAGAAAACATAATTTAATTATTTGTAATTTTGAGTTGCATGTCAGCCCAAGGTAATAAAATTTATCCACAACCTATATAAATATAATATCAAGCATTTCATTTTTTCATCATCATTTGGAGAAAAGTGTGAAATTTTGTGCCAGAAAAATTTCTGGGCATCTTCACTAAAATTGTCATAACTATCTCATACGGAATTGAAACTAAAAAATATTGGCTTGTTGGAAAGCTTGTTATGAGGGCTATGTGATGATACGATCTAGAGTTTATTTTGGATTTTCTATCATTTCTTCATATTATGATCTTCAAAAATGTACACAAGCATCTTGGTATAGGTTGGTTCAGTTGAGCAAGATTGACACAAGTTCCCTTATGTGGAGTTGTTTTGACTCAGATTGGCTGAGTTGTATGAGCAATTGGTTTGACCCAGGTGGAATAAGTTTGGCATGCAAACTCATATTGACTGAGTTGGATGATTAATTGGTACAATGTAATTGGACAAGTTACTGGTTTAGTTCTAGTGCAGTGATGAGAAAGTGATGAGTTCATGAATAATGATGAGGATATGAGCAGTGTGATACATCAGATAGTGATCAGTTAATGAGTAGTGTGATACAACATACAATGATCAATCGACTAGTAGTGATCAGATGATGAACAATGGTTAGTAGTGGTAGTGGTTTTGTAGTGTGGTACAGATTGTGTAGTGTAGTACAAGTGTTGATTAGTTGGTCCACAGATCAGTGTAGTTGTGGTTCAGTAGTTCAGTGTTTATCTTCGTATCAGGGTGGAAGTCCAGGGAAAATAAAGGATATCGTAGCCTCCTTCCGGTTGATGACGAAGAAATAGGGAACTGTAGGTTCCTTCAGGTTGTAGCTTGTAAATCAGGGGTTTGTAGCTTCCTTTCAGTTATTTCTGGAAAACTCTTTTAAAAATGCCTATGTGGTTTCCCTCCAATGACTTGGGTTTCCACGTAAAATACTGTGTACTATTTTCCTATTCTTTCTATGTGATGATGATGATATGATGATGATGATAAAACTATTGATGATGATATAATTATAATGTGATAATGCATAATATTGAATAAGTTGTTGATTGTTAAAGTTGAAAAAGTAATAAAGACTGCACACACAAATTCACCCCCCTCTGTGTGTGCCTAATGTGTCGAACAATTGGTATCAGAGAGGGTCCTTCATAGAAATCCTTATCGGATTGAAGGAGATATTTGACACACCATGGGGTTTTCAATTAATGGATTGCCATTGCTTTGTGGAAGAAATTAATTCTATTGGAAAAGAGGAATGCAATTTATCTTGAGGAAGAAGGAATTGGTATGTGGCAATCGGTTCATACTGGATATACTCCTCCAAATAAATTGAAAACAACATCTTAGAAGGAAGCAAAGAAGAATAATTCAATGCTTTTGGAAACCATCCTTGAAGGATTAACAGATCACCAAAAGAAGAAGATAGGAAAGTACATCTCATCTAAGGAACTATGGCTCAAAATAGAACTGATATACTCCACTAACGAAAAAGAAGAAGAGGTTATGAAACTCATGGTTGAAGATCTGGAAGATCTCCAAAAGGAGAAACTAGGAAAGTGCAACTCAATTGAAGAATTGTAGTTCAAAATAAATCAGTTAAATGAAGAACAAGAAGTAGAAGATAGGTCAATATAAGATCCAGGTAAGTATGAAGGTATGTCCCCTGAACACTCTGTTTGTAATGGTTTTAAAGAGATATGTTTATCATGTATAGAAGATAAGAGCCATTTTGAATTAATATAAAGTAATACTTCATATTGTGATGAAAATCCTTGCTCTCTGATAAGTGCTAGAAATCTAACAGATACTATGATAGACAATGAAATTACTAATGTTTCCCAAGAAGTGAAAAATATTTGTGAACAGAACCAGGTATTGCAGTAGAAATTGGACAAATATGAGAAGAAGAATCTGAAAAGGCCACACAAACTATAATTGATCTAAAAATCCAAGTTAAAGAAGCTACCTAAATCAAAGAACCCATAGCCAACTCTTTGAAAGATAAACTTGAGAAGTCAACGACTAAGATTGAAAAGAAATCGGAAGAAATCATCAAGCTCAAAAGACAACTAGAAGATAAGGAGAAAGAATTGATCTACAAGCTACAAGACAAAGACAGTGAGATAAGTACCTACAAGACTGATGAAATATTGGTAGATAAATTAAGAAGAAAACAATAAATTGAAATCAAATCCTTGAACATAGACTTACGGAACATATGTCTCACAAACTTTGAATTTGAAAAGGATCTCTCAGAACTCAAAAAGGAGAATCATGCACTAAAATATCAACTTCAAAAATTCCACGAGGATGATCAAAATTCAAAGGATAGATGGAAGAAAATATCTTTGATCTGAACAAATAGGTAGAATAAGTCAAGAAAATAGAAGAATATCTAACAAGACAACTCCAAGAAAAGATAGAATTTTGTCAACAAAAAGAATTGAAGATCCTCTCTTTGAAGGAATATCTAGACAAAACAACTACTCAGTTAAATACAAACTCAAAGATCACAAATAACATTGAAGAAAGTAAAAGCTATATAGTAAAAGAAGAAAAGGATAATAGTAATACATGTATTCTTAGAATATCCCATGATCACCGAGAATCAAGAGAAGTTACTACTCATAGATATCCTATAAGGTGCTATGGTCACTACTACAAATGTAACAACTATGGTCACAAAGCCATTCATTGCAGAGCTCATGAAAGAATCACTCCAGGAAGAAATCAAGATGGTTTTTTCATTCAGTGTTACAATTGCTATCATTATGGTCATTTCGCAAAACATTGCAGGATGCAAAGACAATTCAAAGTTTGGAGAAGAAATCAAGATCAATCGAATGACGTGAACAACCATCAACCTACTAAAGTATGGAGAATAAAGTTAGTAGACCAAAACAAAAATGATGGAAATATTGGGAAAAACCCAATGCCATTTTGAAGATTATCGACTAGTAATATGAAGTGTACAAAGAATGTGTAAAAGGGTATATGTACATGACTATCATATTTGAGTATCATATAGTAGCTGGTTCCAACAGTATTCGTGTGACATAATATAAGTTCATCAAAGTAGAATCAGTGATAAGAGAAACAATATTCACAAAAGAAGTTCTTGTTCCCATTAATGCAAACTTGAAGAAATGTTGAAAAGGAAGAGAAGTTGATATCAAGGGGAGCATGGCCTAAGGGGAAGAATCCCATGAGGAGGAGCAGTATGGTCAAAGGATTTTCCATTTTCCATTGATGCCAAAGGGGGAGCTAGTTCTGAAGAGGAGTTATGGTGTTGTCATCAATAAAAAAGGGGCAATTGCTGATTAAGTTGTCATTGATGCCAATGGTGTCTGGTCATTAATTCCAACTGTTGAGTCCTTGGTGCTCCTTGTGGAGCCCCTGAGGGTTAGTGTTTTGTTTGTGGTTGTTTGTGTCAGAGGAGCCATTTTGACCTTGTCCAAGCCCAAGCTTGAAGCCATTGGATCCCTTTGAACAATGACAAAATCCCTGGTTACCCATTAACTTGGTTAAGTGCCCCTAAGATGTATCTTGGTCCCATTTAAGTCCATTGTCGAGTTCCTTACTCATGGTTCATCTTTGGTTACTTGTCTTTGTGATGCTTTTTATGCTTGTACTTGTTTTGGTCTCTTGATTGGTTGTTGGATGGATGATGTGGCTCATGTGTGTACATGTGTGTAAAGTCCTTGATTTGTTTATGGTGAATCCCATTTTTTGCATTAGATGGTATTGAGGTTTTTAAGGTCTTCTAGGATCCTCTAGTCCAAAAGCTTATATCTTGATCCTCCTGCATGTGGAGACTTAGGTCTTGGAACCCACACTTATGGTGGTATGTTGGAACCCATTCTTATGGGGTCCTTGGTGTCCTTGAAATTTTAGCTCTTGAACCCACATATATGGTGGTTTCATGTCCCTTGGATGATATTTTTTCATTGGCATGTAGTAGCCTTGTGATCATGCATATGAAGCCCAGAAGGTGTTGCAAACTAGTGGTGAGGTCTTTGTACCCCTATTTTGGGGTGTTGGTGCTCTTATGGTGATGAATATATATAGTGGAACCATTGGATATGTTTTTAATGATATGGATACCTTGAACATGATGATGTTGAATCCCTTGAAGTCCATGGAAAGTATCTTGTTTAAATATTGTATGATATCTTTGAAATAGTCCTTGAAACCCTTGGATGTGGTGCCTTGGGTCTTGAACCATGATGATGTATGGTCCTATTTGTGGATATATGGATATTGGGATGTATATGGAGGTAGATACCACGTGTGTGCCTTGATATGTTGAAGAATACTTTGAAACTCTTGTAGTTGGTGGTATTGTCTTTGGGACCCTCATGTGTGGGGTATTTGACGTCTTGTACATATTGAAGAATTTAAGGGTATTAGACCAAGAATTCGCAAATAAAACCATCATAGGGAGTAATTCCTCATCAATCCATTTCCATTGATATGTGGAGCATCTTCTAACTCCTTACGGTTGAAGAGATATGAATTTTTGAAGTAGGTGTACCCCACATTTTTGGGTGAGCCGACCAAACAAAATAGAATTTAATTATTTGTAATTTTGAATTGCATGTCAGCCCAAGGTAATAAATTTTCTCCAAAACCTATATAAATATAATATCAAAAATTTCATTTTTTCATCATCAATTCTCTCGGGAATTTTACAACTCTTGGAGAAAAGTGCGAAATTTTGTGACAAAATATTTTATGGGCATCTTCACTAAAATTGGCATAACTATCTCATACGGAATCGGAATTACAAAATTATTTTCTTGTTGGAAATATTTTTATGAGGGATATGTAATGACATGATATAGAGTTTATTTTGTTTTTTATACTATTTCTTCATTTTATTATATTTAAAAAGGTACACAAGCATCTTGGTACATGTTGGTTCAGTTGAGCGAGATTGGCACAAGTTGCCTTATGTACAGTTGTTTTGACTCAGATTGGTTGAGTTGTATGAGACGTTGGTTTGAACCAGGTGAACTAAGTTTGGTGTGAAGACTCAGATTAACTGATTTGAATAATTGATTGGTACAACGTAATTGGACAGGTTACTCGTTCAGTTCTGGCGCAGTGATGAGTTCATGAATAATGATCAAATAATGAGAAGACAATGATCGGATGATGAGCATTATGACACAGTAGATAGTGATCAATTGATGAGCAGTGTGATACATGAGACCGTGATCATTTAACGAGCAGTGATAATATGATGAACAATGGTTAGTAGTGGCAGTGGTTGTGCAGTGTGGTACATATTTTGCAGTGCAGTACAGGTGTTGATTAGCAGGTCCACATGATCAGTGGAGTTATGGTTAAGTAGTTCAGTGTATATATTCTTATCAAGATGGCGATACGGGGCAAGGAAAGGAGTTCGTAGCCTCCTTCTAGTTGAAGCCGAAGAACTAAGGAGATGTAGCTTCCTGCAGGTTGTATCCTATAAATCAGGGGGTTGTAGCCTCCTTCTAGTTGCAACTGGAAAATTGAATTCTTTGTAATAAGGGGGTTGTTTCCTCCTTCAATTTATTTTTGGAAAACTATTTTAAAAAGGCTTCCGTGGTCCCCCCCCCAGTACTTGGGTTTCCACGTAAAAATCGTGTGTATTGTGTTGTTATTCTTTCTATGTGATGATGATGATAACACTACTGATGATGATATAATGTATAATATTGAATAAGTTGTTTATTGTTAAAGTTGAAAAAATTAATAAAGACTATAGACACAGATTCCCCCCCCCCCCCTCCCTGTGTGCCTAGTGTGTCCAAGAGTTAAATTATTGAGGATTTGGTGGTTAAGGGCATATAGGATTTGGGGATTAGGGGATTTATTAATTAGGGGTTAAAGGATTATGGATTATAGGGTTTAAAGGAATAAAGGTAAAGGGACCAAGGATTTGGGTCTTAGGGGTTAGGCAGTTTAATGGTTAATGGCTTAGGGATTGATATTTAAGGGCTTATAGGTTATGGGTTATGGGTTTAGGGGTTAAGGGATTAGGGAATAAGATTAGTCCTCAAGGGATTAATGGAAAAGGGATTACAGGTTAAGTGATTCAACGATTAAGGGTTACATGATTAGGGATTAATGGTTAAGGGAATAGGGGTTTAGATCTTAAAGGTTAAGGTATTAGGGATTATAGGTTTATGGTTTAAGGGATTACAGGTTTATGGGTTTAGTGACTATGGATTAACGGATTAGGCCATAATTTTTGAGATAGTCCATGTTTCCATCAAAATTCAACATGCACATCTCATTGTTATAATTCGTCATTCCTATCTATAAAATATTTGTCAGAAGACTCTTAAAATTTCATGTAAATCATAATTTCCCCATGAATAATTTCATCCATCTATCCCACACAATGATCAATGGAAATGGCTAATGTTGAAATTTCTTCAAAATGTGAATGTATCTGTTGAAATTTCACATTGTTAGACTAGGTGCATGCCTTAACATTATGGGAGGGTTTTGAGACTCAAGAACATCATTCTCATAATCATGTATGTAATTTCCATTTTCATCATAATCATAGTCACCATTGACCAATTTTTACATCCATGACAACAAATATCAAACCCCACATACCCATGTATGCAGCGGAATCGCTAATGAAGATACCAATTTCCATGTATTTTCCTTTTTCTTGTGGAATCCTTCGAGATGATTAAACCATGATTATAATAAGTTAATACATCCCACAAGAATTTTCTAAGGTCCAACATGCAATTGGTTCAATGAAGCGTAAAAACTTCTTAACACCCATAATAATTCTAAAATTCCCACAAGTAACTGGTATCCCACATCCTAATATGCAATAAAAATAAAATGATGATAGATAAGATGATTTTTACATTTACAAGCATTCACCATTTATTGGTCAATTGGGTAACCTTTCAATGGAACGATGTAATCTTTAAAATTTAAACTAATCTATTTAACTTATTAATATTATTTGTGATTTAACTAATATTTTTACTATTTAGATACACAACATTTCCTTCCCCTTAAGGGAATATTTGTCCTCAAATCTTACTTACCAACATACTCATCAATTATTCTTGTTCATAACATATTCTCATGGTTTTTTTTTAACTTGTAGCTTTGATACTTGATGAAACATGGAGAAATGTTGCAATTATTCGGAAGTGATCCATTCGAGATTTACTTTCATCGGAGTTGACTTTTGGTCGCCTTGCTGGATAAATCTTCCTGTTTTCTTCTTAGGTTGTATATTTTTTGTTTTTTTTGCTTCTGAAATCATAACTGCCATGTTTATGTTCATTTTTTCCATGTTGTTGGTCAAAATGGATTTTATAATTGGGGTGTCGATAAGGAGTTTTTATTGTTAGATTTTCTGCTAGATTGAATTCTTTTTGAACTGTGATGAGGACCGAATTTATTTTTTATTCTTCTTCATCAACTTGAATTTGTTTTTCGAAGAGTCTAGATGATTCCTTCTCAATTTGTGCACTCTGAATATCCTCTAACCTTTCGTCTTGTGACTTTTTTTCCTCTTTTAACTTCTTGATTTGTTCCTCTAATTCTTGATTAAAACTTCTCAGGTGTTGGTTTTCTTCCTCTCTATCTAGTAGTTTCCCTTCGGTGTCTTTGTTTGATTGTTCTGTCTTCTTAGTACCTTTTAACATTATGATTTTTCCAATTAATGTCTTTTTATGGTTTCTTAATCAATACATTTCTTCAGTGTTATTTGATAACGTCCTTTTGACAGCTGCAATCTCCAACTCATGCATATTTTTAGTGTCGCCCATTTTCTGCTGGAGTTCACCAATCTGTTGTTGAAGGTGGAAACTATATGCTTCTAGGCGTCTTACTTTTGGCTGAATGTGCCTGATTTTGTCTTTTTTCTCCTTGATGATTTTGTTTAAAATTTTTATTTCTTCTTCTAGATCATTATTGCTTCTATAAGGTGATTCTTCGACATTTTTTCAATTTTTGATTTTTTGATTCAGGTTTTGATTGTGATTTTTTAGATGTAAAATTTCTTTGTCCTTATCTATTAACCTTTTATGGAGCTCTTGATTTTGATCTTTTAAGCTATGATTCTCCTGTTATGCTAAATGATTTCACAATTCTTGCTTCATAATCTTGAACTGAAGATTTTTATTGGTCTCTTTATTTTTCTCTAACTCGTCCAATGTTGTTTGTAACTGTCATTTCATTTATGAATATGTAGGTTCCATCATTTGTGATTACAACTTTGGATTGAACTTTGTCTTCTATTCGAACTTGTTCCTTAGGAAAAAGAAAATCTTATTAACAAATCATCCTTTTCTTTTGACTTTTTTAGTTCTTCCTTCGATAATAAATGGTCACACCAAAGGTGTAATATTCTTCTCTTTGTAACTAATAATTGTAATTTTTTACAATTATTAAATAATAATAATTATTAATACAATGTATTATTAATAATAAAAAAGAATTATAATAATAAGTTTTAAAACTAAATATTTAAAAATTAGGGTTTTGGGTGTTGGAGGAGGAGAAAGGATAGCTTGAGATGGGAGATGGGAGGAGGAAGATGGAGGGATCTGCATGGAGTAGTTAGCAATGTAAGGGAGTGTGCAGGTCATGGAAGAGAGGGCATGGCATATGGGTTGTGAAAAAAACAAATGCGATGGAGGAGGAGTTAGAGGGTTGTGGGGTAACAATGGTGATGTAGGGAGCATAGTAACGACGATGGACGAGGAAAATGAATGTTAGAGGAAGGAGTGGTGTTGTGGCTGGGAGATGTAGCGAGATGCTAGAGTGGGGCAGGGGAAAACATGGAGTGGGAGGGCATATGGATTGGAGGCGGCTGGGAGGAACCAGCGCGGGGGGTGCATGCAGGAGCGTCGGGACTGGAAGAGAGAGGGATAGAGGTTGCAAAGGGGTGAGTTGATGAGCTGGAGAGAGCATGGCTGTGAGTGGAGCGTTGTTGGCTAGAGAGAGCATGGGAGAGTTGAGGGGATGAAGGAATATTCAACGCATATTGAAGGGTGTTTAGTAGGGAGTGCATAGGTATATGGGACATGTATGGTGTGCAGGGAATCGAAGAGTGAATGGGTAGGCATAAATCATGTGGGAGAGCATGGCATTAGGAGGAATGGAGATGGAAGTGGGAGAGCTGGTGTAGTGGGTATGGGAGAGTCACTATAGGCATAACATGTGTATGGAACAGAGGTTGAGGGAGTGTGGGAGCAACAATGGAAGGGAGAATAAAGGCCAAATGTATGGATATTGGAATGGGTGAAAGTGTCGAGTTATGAAGGAATGGGGTTGTATAGGTGGAATAAGATGGTGTGGAGGAGGGAATATGGAACTAAGGGGTGTGAGTGGGATGGTGTATTGAATGGCCAAAATCAAAAAAATTCCAGTGAAGGACAAATTTCTAGAAAAATTATGAAATGACGGCCACAAGCCTGATCAAGCTACATGGCTTTGATACCACATGAAGCGTAAAAAATTCTTAACGCTTGTACTAATTCTAAAATTCCCACAAGAAAATAGTATCCCACATTCTAAAAAGGGATAATAAATAAATTAATGATAGCTGAGATGATATTTACATTTACAAGCGTTGACCATTTATAGGTCAATTGGGTACCCTTTCAATGGAATGATGTACCCTTTAAAATTTAAACTAAGCTAATTAACTTATTAATCATATTTGTGATTTAAATAATATAGTTACTATTTATATAATGACATTCAATGGTTTATTTTTTAGGGATTATATCGAGTCAAGGGATAAACAACATCGATCGACCCTGTGCAGTGAGCAGTGAATGGGGCCAATGTTGAAATTTATTTAAACTAAGTTTGCATGCGTCAAGACTGACATGGTCAGACTAGACACATTCCTTGATGGTATATGAGGGCTTCAAGACTCAAGGATTTCTGATGTCTCCACATAATCTGATACCATCCACGTTTCCATCAATTTTCAACATGCACATCTCATCATTGTCATTTGTCATTCCCGTATATAGAATATTTGTCATAAATCTATTGAAATCACATGGAATTTCTAACCATCCCATGAAAAATTCCATCCTTCATCCCCACATAGTTAGAAGTGAATAGGGACAACGTTGAAATGTTTTCAAAGTCTAAATGTATGCATTGAAATTTTACATGGTTAGGCTAGGAACATGCCTTGATGGTATGGGAGGGTTTAAAAATCAAGGATAGAATTATCATAATCATGGATGTAATTTCCATCATCATCGTAATCATATTCATCATGTCCCAATTTTTCCATCCATTGAAACAAAGATCAAACACCACATACCCATCTCTATGACAAAATCGCTAATGAATATGCCAATTTCCATGTCTTTTCCTTTTTTATTGTGGAATTATTCAATATGATTAAACCATAATTATGTTAAGCTGAGACATCCGAAAATAGTTTTATATGTTCTAACATGCAATTGGTTTAATTGTTGATTTCTTAGGGATTATACTGGGTCAAGGTTTAAACGACATCAAACAACCATGTGCAGTGAGAAATGAATGAGGCCAATGTTGAAATGCTAAACAAATGTCTTAATGGTATGGGATGGTTTCAAGACTCAAGGATGTCTAATGTCCCCACATAATATTTGATATCATCCATGTTTCCGTTACTGTTCAAAATGCATGCCTCATTGTTATGATTCACCATTCCCATCTGGAGAATATTTGTTGGAAGTATATTGAAATGTCATGGAACTTCTAAGGTGAACATGAAAAATTTCATCCATCCACCCCAGACAGTGAGTAGTGAATGAGGCCAATGTTGACATGTCTTCAAACTGTGAATGCATGCTTTGAAAGTTTACATGGTTAGACTAAGCACATGCCTTCATGGTATGGGAGGTTTTTAAGACTCAAGGAAATAATTCTCATCATCATGGATGTAATTCACATCATCATCATAATAATATTCATCATTTCCCAATTTTTCCATCCATGGAAACAAATATCAAAGACCACATACCCATCTCTGCAGTGAAACCGCTAATGAAGATGCCAATGTCCATGTGTTTTCCTTTTTCTTGTGGAATTATTCAAGAAGATTAAACCATTATTATATTAAGCTAATACATCCCAAAATACATTTATATGGTACAACATGCAAGTGGTTTAATGGTTATATTCTTAGGGATTATATCAGGTCAAGGGATAAAAAACATCGATTGACCCTGCGCAGTGAGTAGTGGATGGGGCCAACGTTGAAATTTCTTCAAATTGTGCCTACATGCATCGTTGAAATTTCTTCAAATTGTGCCTACATGCGTCATTGAAATTTCTTCAAATTGTGCCTGCATGCGTTGAAATTTGACATGGTCATACTAGAAACATGCCTTGATGGTATGGTATGGTTTTAAGACTCAAGGATATCTGATTTCTACACATAATATTTGAGATCATCCATGTTTCCATCAATGTTTAACATGCACCTCGCATTGCCATCATTCGGCATTCCCGTCTATATAATCTTTGTAAAAACTCTATTGAAATGTCATGGAACTTATAAGACTCCCATGAAAAATGTCATCAATCAACCCCACACAATAAGAAGTGAACGGGTACAACATTTATTCTTTTTCAAATTGTGAATGTATGCATTGAATTTTTACATTGTTATACTATGCACATACCTTGGCGGTATGGGAGGATTTTAATACAAAAGGAAATCATTCTCATAATCATGGATGTAATTTCCATATTCATCATAGTCATATTCATCATGGCCCAATTTTTCCATCCGTCAAAACAAATATCAAACCCCACATACCCATATTTGCAGTGAAACTGCTAATGAAGATGTCGATTTCCATATCTTTTCATTTATCTTATGGAATTGTTCTAGACGATTAATTAGTGAACAAGTTGTATGGTGTGGATTTTAAAACACTATGTATGGTGTGGAATTTAAAATGAGATTGATAAATAGAAAGAGGAAATGGCATCCATATTGGGGATGGAGGTAGTGAACAAGATGTATGGTGTGGACTTTAAAACACTCGCTAGATACATATAAAAATGATCTAGAAAAACCCCTAAAACATAGCAACCAAATCAATCATCTCAAAGGGAATCAATTGATTCCCAACCACTTTTGTATCAAGCAGAAGATCCAGGAGGAAATAAATAATAATAAACTCTAAGAATGTGGAACAAGTAGCAAAGACTTCCACTATCCCATTCACTCTTGGGACATAAACTTCTTCCACTATGGCATATTTTTCATCTTGCATTGGAATTTATGATACAAATATAGAATATGACGTGGTCTCAGGGTAAATATGAATGTCAAATACTGGAAAAAAAATTGAACAGGTTGAAGGAATCATTCCTTCAATGGTTCAAATACCATCTACATTTTTCATTCTCAAAGATACCAATGCACCTCTAGAAAGCAGTAATCCATGACATGGAGACTGAATTTGGAATAGGTTGGTCTATAAAGAAGCAAAAAAAATGTCTCAAAATTGCAAGAGATTCCGATGCAACCAAACAAAGAAGATAAAAAATACTTCCTAAGTAAAGGCTAAAAAAATGACAATTGATTTAAGTCTTAAAGTATGGAAAGAACTTGTAAAATCATATGAGAAGTCAAATGCACAGGGGAATTCTAGTGAGGAGAGTACCTAAGTAATTGAATTTGCTCATAATATTATGTCAAACTTATGAAACAATTTTTATAGTTGATTTGTGCATAGTTAAATTGATTTGGGATATGTTTCAGGACAAGGCCTCCAAGGTTATGCCTGCCAAAATTCATGCCATGCATTGCAGTGGCCAAAAAGGTCTACATGCCTTGATTTGTACCTTTCTAAGTATATTTATTACATGAAATAATATTTTTTTAATTCCTAGTAAAAGAGTAAATGATTGCATGATAATTATTTTAACTAGTTCATGTGCATGTTCCATGTTTTTTATACGAGGATAAATATGGTTGGAATCCAACACCATATGAAAAATAAAATTTGAAAAGAAAAAAGTGGACCGACTTTGTAATCTGGATGGAGAACGAGGTATCAATATTTGACTAATAAATCTTATTGAGAACTTTTATTAGTACATTGCTTATTATTTATTTGGGAATATATAATTTTAGGTGGTTTATCACATTCATTTGAGTTTAACTTAGGAACACTAAAACCTTCAAAATATAGAATATGGTGTCCCAAGTCATACCTCTCCTCATACCATTCACAACCAATAAGAAATTGACGACACATAAGGTCCATCCCTTTGTGGATCCATATGCTTAATAGTATACTTGGAACCATTTGTATTATCTAAGCCACTAGAAACATCATGAAGGAGTCAAGGACCAAGGTTGGATATGAAAATATCATACCTTTTATGGCTAGATACATAGGTGGCTTGAATGTGTTGGTAGTAACCTCTATTGCAACCCAATATTCTATTAGCAAGATGGTTTTATTTTTTAATTTTAATCTAAACAATGTTTTTGTTGGTCACTTATTCCATGGCATCCAATATCCCAATTTGTTGCATGAATTCTATTATTCCAACCTGATCTCTTCATGTCACAAATTTTCATGGGAATAAAAACTTAGACTTTGATTTTGCTTTTAGCTTATCCATTTTCCCTAGGCTAGTAAGGACTACTCTTCAGATTCATGATTTGGAAAATTTTCATTAAACCAATGACAATCTTCCCTATTTAATTGGTCCCCTGGTTATAAATGAATTGTATTGGACATTTGAACCTACAGAGCACATTCTAAATAAAACTTAGTTTCTGATTTAGATGGGCCCACTAAAATTTATAGGCCTTTACCCACTTAGCGTACATGGTCCTCACTATGATAAACTAAAATTATATTTTATTTGATGACAATTTTTTTTTGATAAAGTAAATTTCCCAATGCTCGAAAGGATACATTGGAAGGATTAGGTGGAGTTCATTATAAATCCAAATAAAAATGTGTGTTCTGTCCTTCTAGCATGGTGCACATCTATTGACCCATTTGAAAGAATCTATGAATAGTTCCATCCACCAAATTCCCAAATACAATATATATGTGGCATTCTAGTGGAAGGGGAATGTCCTCCAACATTTATTATATGGGATTCTACTGTCAAATACTCCATCTTATATGATGGTACACATTGATGATGAGTAACAAATTACTAGTATTCACAAACAACAGTATATAGAATAAAATAGGCACTATGAAAATCAAATAGATATGTTTTATGTATCTAGGGATCCACATTTCTATAACACATATATGAGCCTTGGATTGAAGCCATGTTATTAAGAAATTTAAGAGAAATTTCACATGTTGGAAGCATAAGTGGTTGAACCTTAATTGAAACTTTGTCTTGGTGAAGTTTTTCCTTTCCTCTCTTCTTCTTCGAAATCTAGGGTCTGTAGAAGTGATTAACTATGAATCCTAAAAGGGAGAGGTGGTGCTGAAAGTGTAACTAAATTCCTTAAAATGATGGATAATTAGTCCACTCTGAGCCCCTTAGTTGCACTTGATATTTAGGATTTCTACCTCAATTTTCACGCCAATAAAGATGGTTGGGATCACTTTTATCCAATATGATCAAGAAGTTGATCTTAATTTGTCTCTAGAATGGCATTGAATAACTCTATCAACTTTAGAGAGTGAGAGCTCCTTTTATGATAACACTTTACTCTTAGTACAACTCCCCTAAAGAGCTCTCAAACTCCTTACCCACGTATTCTCCCTCATTTTCAAATATTAGACATTTATAAGGTGGACCACATTAATGATCAACCAATGCTCTAGATTCCTTGAAATTTTCAAAGACATGGTATTTATTCTTCAAGTTCCAATAGAGTATTTTCTCTCCAATTGTTTCCTATCTAAAATGCAACCTAGTGACACTTTCTAGTCACACACTATTTACATACACCATTAGACGGAACTATAGTAAGGATTCCATCTTTCGATATTAAACTTGACTATCAATTTTATACTTTAGAAATCCACATGTCCAAGTATCTGATCATGCTCAAATTTTGCTCAATATTAATATGGGTGCAGTCGATCTTAGATCATGTTTAGGGAAATCAACATAGAAATTACATAATGTGTATTTAGGGTCAATGATACCATCGACAACAAGAAAATTACTGATCATCAATGAGTTATTCTAGGTGTCTCGGTTTTCCTTGAATAATGGTGATGAGTCAATTCACATTTGCCGGAAAATACCAATGATGGATGTCCTTAAATGCCAATTTGACAACTCACTTATGATAGGTTTTGCATCTTCCAAAGAAAAGAAGAAAAAAAAGGTGATCTACTACTCATTATTTTTCCTATTTTAGGTAACAATAAGTTATATAGTAATCTAATAAGGTTTAGCTCAATTTATTTGTGTGGGATTTAATCCTCATAGATTATAGGTTCAAATATTATGAAAAGAGTTGAAGGCGGACGCAACTTAATAATATATATTTTCGAAAAAAGCTTAAAAAGAATCTTCTTAAACCCCTCTCTTTCTCGAGTTCAATATTGGGTTGAATCTATAATGTTGCAATGTGTCTTTTACAATATATTTTCACATTGTTTGATCCCCCTATGCAAACCCTTTTTCTCACAAAGATCAACAACACTTATTACAACAATGGCAATTTACCATGGTTTCCCCTAACCTTGGTGACAAGAACCAACTAATGTTTCAAACCTTCATTGTGTTAGAAGGAGAGAATCACAAAAGTAGTATAATCCCTCCCTCCATCTTATCCTTCTTACCAAGCTTGGCATTGAATTGAGGGAGTACCATCAGTAAACCAAAGAATCACCCAAAATGGGATAGAAAACCCACATTTAAGAGAAGATGTTGTCATCGTAACTATTCTATAGAGCACCCCTCAAGTAGCATGGATGTTGCTTCAAGGGTGGTCGGACTACTCACACTCACTTCCCCTTACACATGCTTGATGCAATAGGTGGTGTGAAATGGCATTGTCTTCCTCAATTCCTTACACTAGCATGGGAAGGGGAGAATGGAATTATGATTGGTTGACCACTAGTTACCATTATTTACAAGTATACTGTAGGCTGAGAAATAATTTTTACGTACCACCACTACAACAGATACCTATGATTGGCTCCCTTTTTAGCTCTCTATTCGGATGGCGCTATTATTGGACTTTTTTGCGCCAACCACACCTCATCGGTGCTAAATAGTGCCACTTTTAGCACTGAATAAAAAATCCAGTTTAACTTCCCATTTTTCTCCTTCCATTTGGCGTAGACTTTAGCAACAAATAAAAATTCCATTTTAGCTTCCTAGTTATCTCCTTCTTTAGCTCATTTTTTAATGCCATATTGTTCTCCTCTTTCAATAACATGTTTAGCTCCCAGTTTTGCTTCGAGTTTAGCTTCATTTGCAGTGTCATTTTTAGATTCCTTTTTAAATTCAATTTTGGCTTCAAATTTTATGCATACTATGAATAAATAGTTAATGTTGATTAAGTAGTCAATGATGCCAATGGTATCCGGTCATTAATTCCAACTGTTGAGTCCTTGGTTCCCCTTGTGGAGCCCCTAAGGGTTAGTGTTTAGTTTGTGGTTGTTTGTGTCAGAGGAGCCCTTTTAACCTTGTTGAAGCCCAAGCTTGACTCGCCCTTGGAGGCCTTGGAGCAATTAAAAAATCCCTCGTTACCCATTGACTTGGTCAAGTGCCCCTAAGTTGTATCTTGGTCCCATTTGAGTCCATTGTCGAGTTCCTTACTCATGGTTGATCTTTGGTTACTGGTATTTGTGCTGTTTGTTATGCTTGTACTTGTTTTTCTCTCTTGATTGGTTGTTGGATGGATGATGTGGCTCCTGTGTGTAAATTCCTTGATGTGTTGATAGTGAATTCCATTGCTTGCATTAGATGGTCTTGAGGTTTTTAAGTTGCTGTGGGGCCATTGATTCCACAAGCCTAGATCTTGATCCTCTTGCATGTGAAGACTTAGGTCTTGGAACCTACACTTATAGTGGTATGTTGGAACCCATTGTTATGGAGTCCTTCGTGTTCTTGAAATTTTAGGTCTTGAACCCACATATATGGTGGTTTGATGTCCCTTGGACGATATATGGTCATTGACATGCAGTAGCCTTGCGATCATGCATATGAATCCCATAAGGTGTTGAAAACTAGTGGTGAGGTCTTTGTACCTCTCTTTTTGGGTGTTGGTACTCTTATGGCGATGAATATCTATCTATCTATCTATCTATCTATCTATCTATCTATCTATCTATCTATATATATATATATATATATA
>LPNX011078512.1:36937-61032 GCA_001517045.1 Pseudotsuga menziesii
TGATGATGTTGAATCCCTTGAAGTCAATAGAAAGTATCTTGTTTTAATATTATAGGATATCTTTGAAAGAGTCATTGAAACCCTTGCATGTGGCACCTTGGGTCTTGAACCATGATGATGTATTGTCCTATTTGTGGTTATATGTCTATTGGGATGTAGATGGAGGTAGAGCCCACGTACGTTCCTTGATATGTTGGAGAATACTTTGAATAAGACTTTGAAAGTCTTGTAGTTGGTGGTATGGTGTTTGGCACCCTCATGTGTGGGGTCTTTGACGTCCTAGACATATTAAAGAATTTAAGGGTGTTATAATAAGGATTTGCAAATAAACCCATGATATGGACATAGTCATCATCAATCTATTTCTGTTGATATGTGGAGAATCTTCTAACTCCTTATGGTTGAAGAGATATGGATTTTTGAAGTAGGTGTACCCCACCTTTTTGGGTGAGCCGACCAAACAAAACATAATTTAATTATTTGTAATTTTGAATTGCATGTCGGCCCAAGGAAATAAAATTTCTCCACAACCTAGATAAATATAATATCAAGCATTTCATTTGTTCATCATCATTTCTCTCTAGAAATTTTCAACTCTTGGAGAAAAGTGTGAAATATTGTGACAGAAATTTTTTTGGGCATCTGCACTAAAATTGGCATAACTTTCTCATACGGAATCGAAATTAAAAATTTATTGGCTTGTTGGAAAGCTTGTTATGAGGGTTGTGTGATGATAGGATTTAGATTTTATTTTGGATTTTCTACCGTTTATTCATCTTATGATCTTCAAAAATGTACACAAGCATCTTGGTATAGGTTGGTTCAGTTGAGCAAGATTGACACAAGTTCCCTTATGTGGAGTTGTTTTGACTCAGATTGGTCGAGTTGTATGAGCAATTGGTTTGACCCAGGTGGAATAAGTTTGGCATGCAAACTCATATTGAATGAGTCGTATGATTAATTGGTACAATGTAATTGGACAAGTTACTAGTTTAGTTCTAGTGCAGGTATGAGAAAGTGATGAGTTCATGAATAATGATCAGAATATGAACAGTGTGATACATCAAATAGTGATAAGTTGATGAGTAGTGTGATACAACATACAATGATTAGTCGAATAGTAGTGACCAAATGATGAATAGTGGTTAGTAGTGGTAGTGGTTTTGTAGTGTGGTACAAATTGTGCAGTGTAGTACAAGTGTTGATTAGTTGGTCCGTAGGATGAGTGTAGTTGTGGTTCAGTAGTTCAGTGTCTATCTTCTTATCAGGGTGGAAGGATGGGGCAAAGAAAGGATACCGCAGCCTCCTTCCGGTTGATGACGAAGAAATAGGGAACTGTAGATTCCTTCAGGTTGTAGCTTATGTGATTTCCCCCCCGGTTTTTGGGTTTCCACGTAAAATATTGTGTACTGAGTTGCTATTATTTCTGTATGATGATGATTATAACACTATTGATGATGATATAATGATAATGTGATAATTCATAATATTGAATAAGTTGTTGATTTTTAAAGTTGAACATTTAATGAAGACTCCACACATAGATTCACCCCCCTCTATGTGTTCCTGGTGTGCCCAACAATTGGTATCAGAGCAGTTCCTTCACATAAATGCTTATCAGCTTGAAGGATATCCTTGAAACATGATGGGGTTCTCAATGAATGGAGTTCCATTGCTTTGTGGAAGAAATTACTTCTATTGGAATAGAAGAATGAAATTTTATCTTGAGGAAGAAGGAATTGGTATGTGGCAATCAGTTCTTATTGGATATACTCCTCCAAACAAATTGAAAACAACAGCTCAGAAGGAAGCAAATAATAATAATTCAATGGCTATGGAAACCATCCTTGAAGGATTAACAGATCACCAAAAGAATAAGATAGAAAAGTGCATCTTAGTTAAGGAACTATGGCTCAAAATAGAACTGATCTACTCCACTAAAGAACAAGAAGAAGAGGTAATGAAACTCATGGTTGAATATTTGACAGATCTCCAAAAGGAGAAAATTTGAAAGTACAACACAATTTAAGAATTGTAGTTCAAAATAAATCATCTAAATGAAGAACAACAAGCAGAGGACGGGTCAGTACAAGATCCAGGTAAGTATGAAGGTATGTCCCCTGCACACTCTTTTTGTAATGGTTTTAAAGATATATGTTTATTAAGTATAGAAGATAAGATCCATTTTTATATCATATAACACAATACTTTAGATTGTGATGAAAATCCTTGTTCTTTGATAAGTGCTAGAAATCTAACATATGCTATGATAGACAATGAAATTACTAATGTTTCTCAAGAAGTGAAAAATATTTGTGAACAGAACAAGGTATTGTAGGAGTAATTGGACAAATCTAATAAGAAGAATCTGAGAAGGCCACACAAACTATAATTGATATAAAACTCAAAGTTGAATAAGCTACCATAATCAAAGAACCCATATCCAACTCTTTGAAAGATAAACTTCATAAGTCGGCTACAAAAATTGAAAAGAAATAAAAAGAAATCGTCAAGCTCAAAATACAACTAGATGATAAGGAGAAAGAATTGATCTGCAAGCTACAAGACAAAGGCAGTGAGATAAGTACCTACAAGGATGAAGAAATATTGGTAGAGAAATTAAGAAGAAAACAAGAACTTGAAATCAAATCCTTGAAGGTGATTTATAGAACATATGTCTCACAAAATTTGAATTTGAAAAGGATCTATCAGAACTCAGAAAGTAGAATCATGCACTAAAATATCAACTGCAAAAATTTCATGAGGATAATCAGAATTCAAAAGGACAGATGGAAGACAATATCTTCATCTGAACAAACAGGTAGAAGAAGTCAAGAAAATAGAAGAATATCTAACAAGACAACTCCAAGAAAACATAGAAATTTGTCAACAACAATAATTGAAGATCCTCTCTTTGAAGGAAGATCTAGACAAAACAACTACTCAATTAAATACAAACTCAAAGATCGCGAATAACATTGAAGAATGTAAAATCTCTATAGTAAAAGAGGAAAAGTGTAACAGTAATACATGTATTCTCAGGATATCCCATGATCAACACGAATCAAGATAAGTTACTACTCAGAGATATCCTATAAGGTTCCATGGTCACTGCTACAAGTGTAACAACTATGGTCACAAATCCATTCATTGTAGAGCTCATGATAGAATCACTCCAAGTAGAAATCAATATGGGTTTTTCATCCAGTGTTACAATTGCTATCATTATGGTCATTTCGTAAAACATTGCAAGATGCAGGGACAAGTTAAAGTTTGGAGAAGAAAGAAAGATCAATCGAATGACGTGAACAACCATCAACCAGTAATATCAAGTGTACAAAGAATGTGTAAAAGGGTATATCTACTTAATTGTCATATTTGAGTGTGATATAGTAGTTGGTTCCAGCAGTATTCATGTGACATAATACAAGTTCGTCAAAGTAGCACTGAGTGATAAGAGAAGTAGTATTGGCAAAAAATATTCTTATTCCCATTAATGGAAACTTGAATAAAAGTTGAAAAGGAAGAGAATTTGATGACAGAGGGAGCATAACCTAATGGGGAGCATACCCTAAGGAGGAGCAGTATGGTCAAAGGATGTTCCCTTTTCCATTGATGCCAAAGGGGGAGGGAATTTTTGTTGACATGGGAATCTTGTTCTGAGGACGAGTTATGGTGTTTTCATCAATGAAAAATGGAGATTGTTGATTAAGTTTTCATTGATGCCAACTGTGTCTGGTCATTAATGCCAACTGTTGAGTGCTTGGTCCCCCTTGTGGAGGCCCTGAGGGTTAGTGTTTAGTTTGTGGTTTTTTGTTTCAGAGGAGCCATTTTGACCTTGTCCCAACCTAAGCTTGAAGCCCTTGGAGGCCTTGGAACAATGACAAAATCCCTTGTTACCCATTGACTTGGTCAAGTGCCCCTAATTTGTATCTTGGTCCCATTTGAGTCCATTGTCGAGTTCCTTACTCATGGCTGATCTTTGGTTACTGGTCTTTGTGCTACTTGTTATGCTTGTAGTTGTTTTGGTCTCTTGATTGGTTGTTTGATGGATGATGTGGCTCATGTGTGTAAAGTCCTTGATGTGTTGATGGTGAGTTCCATGGTTTTCATTAGATGGTCTTGAGTTTTTTAAGTTCTTTTGGGTCCTTGAGTCCAAAATCTTAGATCTTGATCCTCTTGTGTGTGGAGACTTAGGTCTTGGAACCCACACTTATTGTTGTATGTTGGAACCCATTTTTATGGGGTCCTTGGTGCCCTTTAAATTTTAGGTCTTGAACCCACATATATGGTGGTTTGATGTCCCTTGGATGATATATCATCATTGGCATGTTGTATCCTTGTGATCATGTATATGAATCCCGGAAAGTGTTGCAAACTAGTGGTGAGGTCTTTGTACCCCTCTTTTAGGGTGTTAGTACTCTTATGGTGATGAATATAAATAGTGGAACCATTGAATATTTTTTTAATGATATGGAAATCTTGAACATGATGATGTTTAATCCCTTAAAGTCCATGGAAAGTATCTTATTTTTAATATTATATGATAGCTTTGAAAGAGTCCTTGAAACCCTTGCATGTGGTGCCTTGGGTCTTGAACCATGATGATGTATGGTCCTATTTGTGGTTATATGGATATTGGAATGTATATGGAGTTAGATCCCACATGTTTTCCTTGATACTTTTAAGAATAATTTGAATAATACTTTGAAACTCTTGTAGTTGGTGGTATGGTATTTGGCGCCCTCATGTGTGGGGTATTTGAGGTCTTGTACATATTGAATAATTTAAGGGTATTAGAACAAGAATTTGAAAATAAACCCATCATAGGGAGATATTCCTCATCAATCCATTTCCATTGATATGTGGAGCACCTTCTAGCTCCTTACAGTTGAAGAGATATGAATTTTTGAAGTAGTTGTACCCCACGTTTTTGGGTGAGCCGACGAAATGAAAGAGAATTTAATTATTTGTAATTTTGAATTGAATGTCGGCCCAAGGTAATAAATTTTCTCCATAACCTCTATAAATATAATATCAAAAATTTCATTTGTTCATCATCAATTATCTTAGGAATTTCGCAACTATGGGAGAAAAGTGCGAAATTTTGTGACCGAAAAATTTATGAGCATCTTCACTAAAATTGACATAACTATCTCATATGGAATCGGAATTACAAAATTATTCACTCATTGGAAATATTGTTATGAGGGATATGTGATGACATGATACAGAGTTTATTTTGGTTTGTCTACTATTTCTTTATATTATGATATTCAAAAAGGTACACAAGCATCTTAGTACAGGTTGGTTCAGTTGAGCGAGATTGGCACAAGTTGCCTTATGTGCAACTATTTTGACTCAGATTCACTAAGTTTTATGAGACATTGGTTTGAACCAGGTGGACTAAGTTTGGTGTGCAGACTCATTTTGACTGAGTTGGATGATTGATTGGTACAACATAATTGGATAGGTTACTAGTTTAGTTCTGGCGCAATGATGCGTTAATGAATAATTATTAGATGATGAGCAGGCAGTGATCAGATGATGAGCAATGTGATGCATCATACAATGATCAGTTGATGAGAAGTGTGTTACAGTAGACTATGATAAGTGGACGAGTAGTGGTTGGATGATGAACAATGGTTAGTAGTGGCAGTGGTTGTGCAGTATGGTACAGATTGTGCAGTCTAGTACATGTGTTGATTAGCAGGTCCACATGATTAGTGGAGTTGTGGTTCATTAGTTCAGTGTCTATATTCTTATCAGGGTGGCAAGACATGGCAAGGAAAGGAGTTAGGAGGTGTCGATAGGGAGTTTTTATTGTTATCTTTTCTACTGGATTGAATTTTTTTTGAACTGTGATGAAGACCAAATTTATTTTTTATTCTTCTTCGTCAACTTGAATTTGTTTTTCGGAGAGTCTAGATGCTTTCTTCTGGATTTGTGCACTCTCAATCTCCTCTAACCTTTCGTCTTGCGGATTTTTTTCCTCTTTTAACTTCTTGATTTTTTCCTCTAATTCTTGATTAAAACTTTGCAAGTATTTGTTTTCTTCCCCTTTATCTAGTAGTTTCTTTTTGGTTTCTTTGTTTGATTGTTCCATCTTCTTGGTACCTTTTAAATTTCTGATTTTTTCAATTATGTCTTGTTATGGTTTCTTAATCGTCACATTTATTCATTGTTATTTGATAACGTGCTTTTGACAGCTGCAATCTCCAACTTGTGCGTATTTTTAGTGTCACCCTTTTTCTGTCGGATTTCACCAATCTGTTGTTGAAGGTGGAAACTAAATGCTTCTAGGCATATTACTTTCGTCCGAAGGTGCTTGATTTTGTCTTTTTTTCTCCTTGATGATTCTGTTTAAAATTTTTATTTCTTCTTCTAGATCATTATTGCTTCTATAAGGTGATTCTTTGACATTTTTTCAATTTCTGATTTTGTGTTTCAGGTTTTGATTGTGACTTTTTAGATGTAAAATTTATTTATCCTTATCTAATAACCTTTTATGGAGATCTTGATTTTGATATTTTAAGCTACGATTCTCATGTTCTGCTAAATGATTTCACAATTCTTGCTTCATAATCTTGAATTGAAGATTTTTATTGGTCTCTTTATTTTTCTCTAACTCGTCCAATGTTGTTTGTAACTGCGATTTCATTTATGAATATGTAGGTTCCATCGTTTGCGATTACAACTTTTGATTGAACTTTGTCTTCGATTCAAACTTGTTAATTGGGAAAAAGAAAATCTTATTGACAAATTGTCCTTTTCTTTTGACTTTTTGAGTTCTTCCTTCGATAGTAAATGGTCACACCAAAGGTGTAATATTCTTCTCTTTGTAATTAGTAATTTTAATTTGTTATAATTATTAAATAATAATAATTATTATTATTAATACAATGTATTAATAATAATAATAAAATAATTATAATAATAAGTTTTAAAATTTAATATTTAAAAATTATGGTTTTGGGTGTTGGAGGAGGAGAAGGGATAGCTTGAGATGAGAGATGGAAGGAGGAATACAGAGGGATATGCACAAGGTAGTTAGAAATTTAAGGGAGTGTGTAGGTCATGGAAGAGAGGGCATGGTAGATAGGCTTTTAAAAGGGTGAATGTGATGGACGAGGAGTTACATGGTTGTGAGGTAACGATGGTGATGCGGGGAGCACGGTAACAATGATGGACAAGGAAAATGAACATGAGAGGAGGGAGTGGTGTTGTGGTTGTGAGACATAGTGAGGTGCTGGAGTAGGGCAGGGCAAACCATGGAGTGGGAGGGCATATGGATTGGAGGCTGGGAGGAATCAATGCGAGGGGTGCATGCTGGAGCGTCGGTGATGGAAGAGAGAGGGATAGAGGTTGCAAAGGGGTGAGTTGAAGAGATGGAGTGAGCATGGATGTGAGTGGAGCATTGTTGGCTAAATAAAGCATGGAAGAGTTGAGGGGATGAAGGAATATTTAACACGTATTGGAGGGTGTTGAGTAGGGAGTGCACGGATGGATGGGATAGGTATCGTGTGCAGGGAATCCAAGGGTAGCATACGAGTATGGGAGGAGTGAATGGGTAGGTATAAATAATGTGGGAGAGCATGGAATTAGGAGGAAGGAAGATGACAGTGGGAGAGCTGGTGTATGGTGTATGGGAGATGCACTATAGGCATGATATGTGGCTAGAATAGAGGTTGAGGGAGCATGGGAGAAATAGTGGAAGGGAGAACTAAGGCCAAAGGTATGGAGATTGGAATGGGTGAAAGTGTCGAGTTATGAAGGAATGGGATTGTATAGGTGGAAGAAGATGGTGCGAAGGAGGGAACATGGAACTAAGGGGTGTGAGTGGGATGGTGGATTGAATGGCCAAAATCCAAAAAAATCTGGTGAAGGACCAATTTCCAGAAAAAATTATGAAATAATGGCCACAGGCATGATCTAGCAACATGGCTTTCATACCACGTACATGAATCATAAAAAATTATTAACGCTCATAATATTTCTAAAATTCCCACAAGAAACTAGTAGCCCACATTCTAATAAGGAATAATAAATAAATTGATGATAGATGAGATGGTATTTACATTTACAAGCATTGACCATTTATAGGTCAATTGGTTCCCCTTTCAATGGAACAATGCACCCTTTAAAATTTAAACTAATCTAATTAACTTATTAATCATATTTGTGATTTAACTAATATTGTTACTATTTATATGTATGACATTCAATGGTTAATTTATTAGGGATTATATCGATTCAAGGGATAAACAACATCGACCGACTTGTGCAATGAGTAGTGAATGCAACCAATGTTGAAATTTCTTCATGCGTATGCATCCTAATCATCGATCGTCGATTGAGATCGACTTCCTTCACGACCGTCAATCTGAGTGGACCCCACCATTCTTTGCGCAGCGAGGTCATGTTTCCTTCCGTGCTACTCCAGATTATGAAATGAACTATAACCATCGATTTGCTTCTTCCTACATCAGTACCATTGATCAAAACGACCCATACCGCTTTTCGCAATCCGTAATTGCATCTTCCACCTTGTTAGTTTGGGATGCGAATCACTCTCATCCGTAGATATTCTTGGGTTCCAATATCGACCATTGGATGTATCTGAGCTTTAAACTATTTTGCAAATCTAAAAAGCAGCTTCGGTCGGGCATGTTTGCCGTGTGAAATGGCTTTGACGTCGTTGATCTGCCATCTGGTCATCTTCAACCTTCAATCCTGACTCCCCTCTAACACCTTCAACATTTACAACACTTTCGTCTTAGCCCTGCTTCCATGAACCACATACTATCTCACTGATTTCCACATTCGTCACCAAAGCTTACCCCACTGCTGAGTGCTATCTTGTGTACGCCATCAGCTCCTTCTGCTACCTTCTCAACATTTATCGACAAGGTCGAAGGACCCGAGTATCATTTGTGCCCAAAATTTAACAGAGTGTTAACAACCGGCTCCATGAGGGATGCTATCCTCCTAGTGAGGTAGCAAAGAACCCCCTGTAGACCAAGTGTCGAAACCATTGAAAACCTCCTATTATCTAATTTCCTGGAAGAAAAAAAAACTTTGAAAGAATGGTTACTTCTTCTAATCTTAGGGACTTCTCCAGAGGATTCAAATCTTCCGACTCACCATCTATACTTATTAAAACATAAAATATATTTACACTATGATACATGGATCTTAGTCCCTTCATTCCAAGTAATTATTCAAGAACCTCCCATTCACCGTGCCTCCTTCATACTACGACCCATCTGGATATTGTAAAATGAAGGTGTTGTCTCCTCTGTGCGCTGGAATAAGATATGGACCTACCCATAAATGGTCAAAATTCCCATGCTTCCCTTTATCTTCATGCGGGGCTTTCGGCACTAAGTCGTCGACTTGGAAAACATCTTCCTTCACTCTTTTGTCAAAGGTATTCTTCATCTTCTCCTGCTGTATCTAGACTTTATCATAAGCCTTGTCCCTCACTTCATTAAGCTCAATGATCTGGTTGATCCTTCTTTGAATGGGATTTGGCTCTTCCAACGGATCTCGCAATAATTTCATGACTGGGACGCCCAGAGAGGCAGGGAAAATTACCTCGGCTCCATATACTAACTGGAATGGTGACATACCAATGGCCCTTTTGGTGCTGATTCTGTCAGTCGACAAGGCATATTTCAATTTGGTGTGCCAAGCTTTCTTATTATCCTCCAATAGCTTCTTAATGATTCTCACAAGGCTTTTGTTAGAAGATTCAGCCAATCCGTTCCCTTGTGGGTAATAAGTCGTAGAATGATTTAGGATTATATGGTATTTATGGCAAAAATTGATCATCTTTCTGGATTTAAATGCAGGGCCGTTGTCCGTCACAATCCACTTCGGGAATCCAAACCCTGCCAGAATATTGTTTTCTATGAAATCCATTATCACTTCTTCTGTAACCCTCCTGGAGGGTATGGCCTCGATCCACTTTGTGAAGTAATCAGTGGCAGTCAGAATCCACTTGTGCTGCCCGGAGGAGTTTGGATTTATTTCACCGATGAATTCTAACCCCCATTGCTGGAACGAAGCTTTCATAGATATAGGGTTGAGGGGAAGAGACACCACCTTCCTTTTTCCTTCAAAAATATGACACTGGTAGCATCTAGTTGTTTCCTTATAAACATCTAAGAACAATGAAGGCCAATAAAATCGTGCCCTTAGAATTTTGTTTGCGGTGACTTTCCAGGAATGATGTCCTCCACAATCTCCTTCATGAAACTCATTTGCCATGCGTTGAGATTCCTCCTTCAGGAGACAATTCAGCAATATCCCCCCAGGGTATTTCCAGTAGAGGTACTATTCTATGATGCAAAATTTTGCAGCTTTTAGTTTTATGGATCTAGCTCGAGTTTTTCTTAGCCCAGCAGGGGGTTGTAAATTCTGTAATACAAAAACAATGTCAGCATACCAAGGGGATGTAGAGAAAGAAGGCTTCACTTACACTTCAGCTCCTTCTTTACCAAACTGACAAGGAAGGAAATTAAGCTGCAGAGAGTCACAATGGGATTCTGTCATCATCTTAGCCAATCCCTTCCCTTTAACCAACTTTGTGGGCTTGATTTCTATGTCATATTCCAAGAGCACAGCAACCCATTTGGCTCTCTTTCCTTCTGGGTCAGGCTGTGTAGGTATGCTATTTACTACACTGCAGGGTACAAAGGCGATTATGTTGGTATGGAGGAGAGAAATTCTGAAATCCTTCAATGCTTTAACCAAGGCGTAGGCTTTTTTTTCCATTATGCTATATTTCAGTTCTCCATCTCTCAATATGTTACTGAAGAACGCTATAGGCTGTTCTTCACCGTGATTATTCTTCTGTAGCAACACTACTGCTACGATGTGTTCTAAAACATAAGAGAATACCAAAAAATCCTTCTCAAAATCTGGGCTGATCAATACAGGAGCTTCTGAGATGTCCTGTTTTATATCTTTGAAAGCCTTCTGGGCTCCAACCATCCACTTAATTTCATGATCTTTCCTTAGCATGTAAGTAATGTCCATCAGGATTTCAGTGAAGCTAGGAATGAATCTTCTCAAGAAGTTGACTTGACTGATGAAAGATTGGATTTCTTTCTTTTTCCTTTGTTCTTCAACCTTCAAGATGTTTTTTACCCTATCTGGATCGATCTTGATCCCTTCTTTTGAGATAATGTGCCCCAGCAATTTTCCTTCTTCCAGAGCGAAGTTCAATTTTCTAGGGTTTAAGGAAATTCCATACTTTCTGCATTTAATGAAAACTCTTTCCAGGTGCCTAATATGATCTTTAGCCCACCTAGAGTACACAGTAATGTTGTCCATGTATATCACCACAAATTTTTCTTTCTCATCTGCAAAGGAGATATCCGTGGCATGTTGGAAAGTTGCTCCAGCATTCATTAACCCAAATGGCATATTTGCATACATGAAGGTACCCCAAGGTGTGGTGAAAGCGGTTTTCTCTTGGTCTTCAAGCAACACCTTCACCTGGTTGTACTCGGAAAAACCATCCATAGTGGATATCCTTTCTGTGCCTACCACCCTCTGCAGGATCTAGTCCATTTTTGGCAAAGGGTAATTATCTTTCAAAGAGACCTTGCTCAAATTCCTGAAATCCACGCATAGCCATATCTCCCCATTCTTTTTTCAAACAGGAACCAAATTGGCTACCCATTTGGAAAACCTCAGATGCACTATTATCTTTGCATCAAACAACCTTTTTACTTCTTTTTCAATGATGAGATTTTTCCTGAAGGGTTTTTCTCTGGGTTTGATCGGAATAGTATGCTGGATGATGGAGGTGTCATACTCTTTGAGGTCTTCGTAACTCCATGCAAACACATCCATGTAATTCTTCATCAGTTTCACATACCCCTCTTTTTCTTCAGTGGGTAACTTCTTGGACAATTTTATAATCTTTGGATCCTCTTCAGTGCTGATATTTATATCTTTGATAGCATCCATGGCAGGTTCGACCTTCGGATCTTTGGCTACATCCTTTGGGTTAAAAAGAGACTCTAAAGGGATCAAGCCCCTAGGAATATGGTTGCTCTTCAACTGGACTATATCCCTGCCTCTCAGGGAGTCCTTTAGTTTCCCCATTCCGACA
Source organism: Pseudotsuga menziesii (assembly GCA_001517045.1). Lineage (NCBI taxonomy): Eukaryota > Viridiplantae > Streptophyta > Pinopsida > Pinales > Pinaceae > Pseudotsuga > Pseudotsuga menziesii. The sequence goes on from LPNX011078512.1 coordinate 49,065, forward strand.
GCTTCTTCCCCTTCCTCTTCATCGTCTAGGAAGTTTTTGAGGTCGGCGCCACCTTCATCAATGCGAGTGTTTACAAACTCACCAGACATCTCCAGAAATCTGTTGATCTACATATCGTCTTTGAATACTTGCCAATATTTAGTGTTATCTGGTATGGAAGGTCTATTTAGAATCTTCGCTTTATATTTGTTCTTACCCACCACTAGAGCTTCAAACTTCCCTGCTGCAGTCGCCAAAGAGTCTACCACCGCATTCTCGTCTTTGGGAATCACTTGGACAGTATGTTCGATGAAGAAATTCCTGATCATATCCCATACCTCATTCAGGTAGGCTCTCATTCTTGGATGTTTAGTCTAATAAATATCGTTCACTTGATTGACTACAAGCTCTGAGTCCCCAAAAATCTAGACCCTTTTCGCTCCTAAATCATTCAGCGCACGTAGACCCAGCAATAAGGCCTCATATTCCGCTACATTGTTAGAGCATTCAAAGATCAACTTGAAATAGTAAAATTTGGTATCCTTAACAGGGGGGATAACATACACACCTGTGCCAGCACCCGCTTTCGACACAGAGCCGTCAAAATACATCTTCCATATTCCTTCGTCCTTTTGCTTTCTTTCTCCAGCTTCCAGCTCACTGGCCTCTTTATCATCTTTTTGTGGCCCAACGATTTTCGAGTTGCAAGGAGATACATAGTTGAAGAAAATAGAGGACCCCAAGTCTGTGTCGATGGCATAAACATGATGGATGTTGGGTTGATTTTGACTGCTCATGACATAAGGTAACCTCTTCTCACTATATAACCTTTTTCTTTCATTCCGAACAGGAATTGTTGCATAGGTCATGTCCATTTGCAAGCTACCTTTCATCTTTGAAGTCAAAGATCTTGATAGCAGAATACCAAACTTGGGAGGAATGTCGGCCATGATGATGTCCATGACCACAATTTTAGAGGGCGGCTTATTTAAAGAAACCACCATATCTTTGATCAGTCCCAGACATTTCACCCTTTTAGAATCAAAGGAATACAGGTCTTTATAAGACCTAGTAATCTCCAACCCCAGGCTTTCCACCACTCCTTTTGGCATCAGATTGTGTGAGGCTCTTGAATCTAGCATGGCATTGTGTAGCACCATATCATGCACATTCAATCTCATTTAAAAGAGGGATACCTCCTCATCATCGTTGTCCACACTGTCAATCTTAGATCCTAGAATAATAGTAGGATTGTCTTCGGTCAGCTCTAAGATATCAGGGTGAACTTCCCCTTGATTTTCAATAATCTGTGAAATTGTGTCTCAGTACTCCTGATTCCTCAATATTCCATTGAAAGGAATTGAGACCTTTAGCTTAGCTAGCTCGTTCTGGAGGTTAAACATGGGGAGGGCTTTGATCGGCTGGATAGGTGTCATCGGTTCCAACCCCCTCACATTACTACTTTCCTTTTCCACCTCTCTAGGTGCCACTGCCCCCTTTTGTTTCTCATTTCCTTTCCCTGGGTCGGTATGACTACTAGAAGGCTAGTTTGGATTTATCCATCCTTTATGTATAGCAGCATCGCCAGCAGGGTCGCCACCTTTCTTATGTATAGCAACATCCCTACTTCTCAACTTGATCTTCCTCACATCGTCTATAGCATGCATATATCCTTTATGATATTGCTCTAATTCCTCTGTCAGGGTCTTTTCATCCACCTGAGTGAACATATCATGTTCCTCTTCTGTCAAGTAAATCTCAGAGTCCAAATCGCCGAAATGATGGATATGATCTTCGGTGGATTCGGCTTCATCTTTGGAAGCCACATAGTTTTCAGGGAAAGGAGGCCTGATTAGCTGCTCTTCTTGGTTCCTCGGATTCCTCACATCCCTTGGTCTATTTGGTTGGAGCAGGGGAGGGATCGGCCTCCTAAAATTGGGATTCCTTATCTGAGGCTCATTCTGCTCTCGGTTCGCCGGTTTGGCCTCTACCATCAACCTGTCCATCAACTTTTCCATGGTTTTGAGCATCATTTAAAATTTTATATCATTGGATGAAGAGGTAGAAGTAGAGGGGTGTGCCTCTTCTCTACCCTTCCTTCTATCGATCTCTGCCCTTGGTTTAATTTTCCCACAGGCCATCATATTGGCCTCTACTTCTAGGGAGTCAGTGAACATGGCTGGGAGGGTGTTTGACTTTCTTTCTCTTAATACCAAAGCAAAATCATTGTCAAAGGCATCACTGTAATGAAGTTTATCTACCCCGAGCTAAGGTTTGGTATTGGCGGGTATCAAATTGTAGACCCACATGAATCTGCTGGAAAACTCATGGACTGATTCAAAGCCTCCTTTCTTGAGATTGTTGTATTGAGACAAGACCTGTAATGGGATTTGTTTATCATCCCACCTTTCTAGGAATATGGTCTGAAAGCCAGCGAAGCTGCGGATTGACCTAGGTGGAAAGTATTTATACCATTTCTTGGCTTCCCCAGACAAACTCTAAGTGAAAAACTGCATTTTGATATCTTCATCATCCACCTCTTCCAGGTTGATGAAATCATCAAACATATCTACATGGTACCTTGCTGAGACATTCCCCTCCCTGTCATAGAGGGTGATTCTTTGAGAATAATTCATAGGGAGGTCGTGTAGAACCAGAGGTAGGGCTAACAGGGAAAATCTAGTAGCAGCCATCGTGGTAATACGGTTAGGAATAGACAGGGGGTTGGGAAACTGGGTGTTCTGAAAGGAAGGGGCTATCTCTTTATCTTTTTGTGGGATTTTTAGGTTCAGCCACAAAGAATCAAACAGATAGGATTGTAGCATATTAGGGTCTACCCTATCTTTTCTTAGGTCGGGTTCGCACTTGGATTTGGTTAGGAGTCTTTCAGCCCTAACCCCCCACTCAGGTTCAACTAAGTCATACAAAACTTGAGATGATGAAGTATCAAACAATGGAGAATCCAATTTCTCTTTATTTCTATTTCTAAGTATCCTTTTTGGATTATCCACACTAAGTAAAGTTTTGGTATCAGAGTTACCTCTCATGTGGATCTTTCTGGAAGCTAGGATATCTAGTGCGATACTAGTCGAAGCAAGTGTGGATTCACCAGGACAAACGTACAACCGTCTAGCAAATTCAAAAACTTCTGTCTATCCCTAGAAATATCATTCTTTATAATCATCGATCTCCTCAGTGGAGTCACCTTCCAGAATCTTTCAGTGGAGTCGCCAAGGCAAATTATACAACCTTTTCCACATGTAAGAGTCTCTGTTTGCCCACATAAACTCTTTATCCTTTGAATCTTTGTCATTCTTCCCAGTGATGATATTCAATCTTGTCCCCGGCAACGACGCCAATTTGTTAGCACTGGAATTGAGCCAAAGGTTGCGGAAGGATCGCTCCCAGGTAACAACAAAACCACTTTCGAAGAGAGAACTAGCCTTCTACTCTTCCGAGAGGGATCTCTCACCAAATGTTAACAATGCCAGATATACATATACAAGTGAAACTATAAATTGTTTGTAAAATTGGTTGAAACAAAACACAGCACCATTGGGCGATGGAGTCAAGATATATAACAGGAATAATCAAAACTTAAATGCAAGCAATTTCAACACAAGGGCAAGGTAGCCACTCGATCACAGTTGATTTATAATTGTCTGGTGGGACAGAGGAACATGAACAGACCATCAACACAAATCATTGTAAAAATGAATTCTATATCAACTTTAGAAGAAACTTTGGTGAATACCTGAAACAACAGACGGAGCATAGCGAGTATGAATTCCAAGCTATTATACCCTAAGTATTAGATATGAAAGAAAACAAAATGGAAAAGGAAAAATGGGATAACATTTACATAAGAAAGGAAATAACAGACTGTAAGCGCAAACGACACATGAATCCTTATATGAAAATGCCGACCTCGGCTCTGCAATTATATTAAAATTCTCTTGAAAAACACACACACAACAAAATTACAATGGTTTCAACCCCTTATCCTTCTTTAGGAGGTATATTTATAGTAGTAGGATTTCCCAGACCGACATCTGAGAATCAAAATTCGTTACAACAGAAGGACATCCCTTAACAGCCTCTTAGGTGGCATATTGGCTGCGACTTGTATGAAACGTCTAGACTATGAAATGTGGAACACAGGAATAAATAGTCACGAGAGCATCCCATACTCTCATCTGGTGGGTGATGAATGTACAAATCCCTTAGAGAAACGACCGTTGGTATGGGCATGCAACACAGGGAAAATTTCTCATGTACTATCATTGTTACTTCTAGTGATGCACTTTGAGTTTGGCTGACCCATATTGGTGGATGATTCTCCATGAATCGGGACCATGTAGGGTCGCAACAACCATGTCATAAGATTTCTCCTTGAGCTCCATCACTTCTGTGTACGAAGCCTTGGGGACCTTGGAACATGCAGCTTTAAAATCAAACAATCATTCGAAATCACTGGCCAGTTTGTCAAAAATGACCTTCCCTGACAATGCTTGATGCATATATCCAAATTTTCTATGGTCCAATCGGCAGTGTACTAGGCACTCCTGATACTCCTTCTGGGACATTAAAGGACCCTTTTCTTCCCAGAAAAAAGGGGATCCATCTGCTTACAAGTGGTCTGAACAGCTTCAGAACTTCTCGGATTAGGGTTTAAGGGATTATGAATTTGTTGAGGCCTGGAAAATCGCAGGTGACAATAGCAAGGGATTCTCCCCAGTAAATGTTCCCAACTAGCCCATTACTATTTGTTATGGGGAATCCGTCTGGTTTACGGTCCGGCTACCATAGGTCAAGTAACAAAATTAAATGGTTTTATCGGCTATGGCCCGTTCCACCGTGTGTATTTTTTATAGTTTTTTATAATTAAGTATGAGATGCAGGTGCCTATCTAAGAATACCGATTGATAGAGAATACGAGGAGCGGTCACAATGTGATGCATAGGTTCTTACCTCTCGTCTTAACTCTCTCGCATCTAAATCACACACAGCAAGAAAACTAACTTAACTATCTAAACTATCCCCAGGAAGCAAGATTAACATTTATCAATGAGTAATGTATTTATGCGCATGCATTAAGAAAAATCTCAGATAGTTGTTACTTATTTCAAAATACATGAACAGTAATAGATAGATGAACAACCAGATAGCTAATTGTTTATGAACAACATTCATTACTCATAGTGGAAATTTCATAAACTAAACTAGAGAGCATTCATACAAGAACATAGGTTCAAAAGGTTAGAACGATCTCACAGTTCATGGACAAAAAGATGAAAACGAAATAGTTCACATTCAACACATCCATGGCACAACATTTGAAACCTTCCACAAAGCTTTCTCAAACAGGAAACTTGTAATTTATTTATGCAAAAGGAAATAGTTCTTCTTAGATCAGACTCTCACAAATCTCGATGGGAAAATAGTCCTTATTCTATCTAACTCTCCTATACTTATACTACAAGCCAAACTCTTGGACTGCCCCTCGGTGACCTTTGGGCTCCCCCAACTCTTTAATTTCACAATTTTGTCTTTTGTGAGTGCTCATGATTCACACAAACGTTACATTTTAAATATAATATTTAAAAGCACTTTTATGAAAAAGGACCAGCTTGGTAACTGACGAAATATTCCCAAGCCTGGGCCTTTGCTGCCATCGATCTATCTGAGATCTCAAACCCTTAATTTATTCTCCTATGTTTCTTCATTTTCTTTCTCGTCCTTCCCTGCTGCCTCATTTTTTCTGCTTAGTCTTCTAGACATATCTTCTCTGCAGCAGCCATCACCCTGTCATGAACAACCAGTTCTTAAATCACTTAGCGTTCGACAAAGTAACTCAAACTGTATTAAAACATACATCTTGTAAAATGAACTGTTAAAAATATTAATGTATGAAGAGAAAAATGATAATGCAGAGAAAATCCTGCACTTTCATATCTTGAACTTAGCTAAGTCCACTGTCCAAACTTAAAACCACAAATCCAAAAAACAAACTCCTTATCTTAATCCCGGCTACATCTGGACCAAATCAACAACTTCTGATGAAAGCATGGAGAAAGATAGAGTAACCGCCATAAAAAAATAGAGTGAAAGCTCACGAGAAAGGCGGGAAAACCCGTACCGGGGGGGGGGAAATCCTAAGCAACGATCAAAAAAAAACTTTCATTGGTGGACGAAAAACTAAGGATCGGGCGATTAGCCTGGTAAGGAGCCGCAACGGCAGGCGATGCATGGTCTAAGGGTTCCACAGCAAAACAAATCGTCGGCGAAATAAAACACTAACTGCAGCATCGGAACCTGAAACCACGCAGTATCGGATGACTAGTTCAATGAGGAGCCACAACGGTGGAACTCACATGAACTAAGGGTCCCACAGTAATAGAAAACAATGCTGAAAGTCAAACCATCAGTGAAAAACAGAACAAACCATGTGTTGGATGCTTAGTTCATTCGGGAGCCGCAATGGCGGAAAATAATCAAACTACAACTTTCGATCAAAGGCATGAACTGCTTTGATAGCGAAGAAAAAACAAAATTAAAAGCAATAAACCCACGGAATCGGCAAAGATAAGGGCTTCCGTTGGAATGCTTGCAGTCTGCCATCCGAAACAGCAGCACCACAAAGGACTATTGTTCCGACGGTAGTGAAACAAAAATGCCGAAATAAAATAAAACAAAAAAGCGCGTTGGCGAAAAACATGGCTTTAGATTGGGTCATTGATTAGTTAATTTCCACAATGGCACCTGCGTAGATGACTACGACCCTGATTCACTGTTCAATAAACTTCCGACAGCAAAAACCAAACTTCAAGTTCAAGTCAAACAAAAGATAGTTATTCAGCTTCCTTAATTCAACCTCACAACATCCAAATTTGTAGCAAAAGACAACAAAGTTCTGCAATCCAAAACAAAACCAAGCAAGATAAAATGAAAAGGAGGGTCCAAAATTTAAAAAAAAATGGGAAATAGTTACAGCTGCAACAAGATTATAGGGTTTAGAGGAATAAGGGTAAAGGGACTAGGAACTTGGGGCTTAAGGGTTAGGTAGTTTAGTGGTTAATGGATTAGGGATTGATGTTTAAGGGATTAGAGGTTATGGGTTAGGGGTTAGGGATTAGAGGTTATGGTTTATGGGTTAAGGATTGTTATATTCTCCACACTAATATCGTGTTTACAGAATCGAAGTAGCCTAAGACAAGTTTGCTTGTGGTGTCACAGTGCTTACATCGAGATGTGCCATAACTTCTAGTGGAAGCTAGCACTTATCTATGAATCTGTAATTGTTTCATTACGAGTAGGTTTATAAGATATCCACAAATAGGTACCATGGGAATAAGTAGTTTTTAAGCACCCACCAAATGGAATACTATTTAGAAAATCTATTTCACGACATAATGAGCTTGTCGCAATTGTGATTGAATATTTCACAATAATGCAATTAATCTTAGGATATATACTCTTTTAATTTGAAACATATCCATGAAACTTCCAGAATGTGCCAACAATGATACATGGATCTCGCTTGTAGAATCACTGTAAAATTCTCAAATCAATCTTGTAGAAGAAGCTCTTGTAGGAAAATGACCTTATACAGTTCGAATTCTCACCAAATACCCAAATCACATAAGAAAATACTCGGTTTCCCATCCTATGAAAAGGAAAACTAGGAACAACAATCAACCCTTAAGCATTATTCAGTTTCTATATGTAATACCTAATAAAATGCTTGAGGAGCCAAGTTCTAGAAAGGGGATTGGATATTTATTATAACATTATGAGGTGGTTGCAAATATGACACTTCCAAATGCTTAATACATTTTTCACATTATTATGTTTTCAATGTTCTAGATAGCGGAATAACAAATCTATAGACTGATATGACATTTATGTGAGTTGCTTTACTTTGATTGAGCTACATAATGTAATATGATGTGTTTTGACATGCTATAATCCATCACGGTGTGAAATGATGAATCTACTTTCATTTATATTACTTATATTATTATATTACTAAACACATAACATGTTGTTCCTATCCCAAAACCCTTTCACGTTTTCTCATTTCTGGTAAGTTGTAGAATAGGTTACGTGTGCAAAAATTTGTGCAATGAACGTGAGTAAGAAGCTTTTAGACGGGATTTGTAAGAAGTTGTCAAAAGACTCTATATAATATGAGTCTTTCATAATTCTCATGTGAATTTTTAGCTTAGATCGATTTAGATTTTCTCTCCCCATCATGTAGTCGTTTTCCTTTAAACCATAGTCCATCCATTGAAACACAAGATTATGTGTTTCTTCTACAGTTTGCAAGTTGTTCATAATTGTTGTTGCCAACATACTTTTATCCAGCAATTAAAACTGAAACAACTCATTAACATGGAAAAGAGATACACGCATCCCTCTGCGTGGATTCATGTGGACCAATTCTGGATTTTTATTGTTCCTATGTATCAATAGTCATAGTAAATTGTTGGAATTAAAGAGAAAGTTGGAATTCAGAGAATTAATGTACAACATGACAGGTATGGGTGGTGATATGACACAATTTACTATCCCTTAATAGCTAATATAGGTAAAACTCAACAAGGTGTAATAAAAACTGGCAAAGCCAAGCTATCAATAAAATCCTTACTACAATTTATGGATGACAGACAAGAACAACTCTCATACACACAAAGCATTATATCTTATACATGGATTAACAGAAATTATTTGTTAGTTTATTGGGCACTGATAACAGACCTTGGGTGGCCCATGACAAAAATAAATAAGCATTTAAGGTTAGCTTAAAGGTTGTATAAATGAAATTGAAAAGTGGCAAAGGTGGGTATTGATTGAAGACCTTTATGAAGGTGCATAAATATAGGGGTCGGTAGTAAAAGAAAGAGGGTCTCCATAGTCACTGGTACCTATGATATCTCTTATGATGTTTCCATGTTCATTCATCTTAAATACTCTCAATCCTTTCAATTAAGACCATAACCAATGCAAATACCATATTTTTATCATTGTTCTAGTCTACAACTATGGAGAAGAATCCAAACAGATCCTCTAGAAAGGGCGTAGTTGTTACAAGAATCTCCTTTATTTTGTTCTTATTTTTTTGATTCAATACATGATATTCTTCTCAAATAAAGTTATATTTATTAGTAGATATCTTCAAAATATATCCTCCAGGTGGATCAACACTTCAAAAAATTATAGAAGGCATTATTTCAAGGCTACAATCTCATCGAGGATGTTACAGGTCATCTAGGGAAGAAGTGTGTTGAGCATCTCTTTATTATTTACTTGCTCCATGTGTTGTTGATTTAAGTGGACCAACCTGTCAATGCAAATGTAGTGTTATGATTCTTCTTGATCACAATTTTTCAAAACCATGTTATTACTGTTTATTGCATCTATATTAAGTCTGCAAATTGTCCTATTATTTTTGCTTATTTGCTACAGGAAATTTGAAATATTGCATAAAATATGGTATAGGGAGCAATCTAGGAATGGCATTCTACTATATGAACAAATCTATGTATGAAAATATGCTACATGGAACTCCTACCTTATATTGTTAGCTCATAGGTTCATTTATGTATCTGGTCAACTCTAGGCCAGATTTGTGTTTTGTGCTGAACACTCTCAGTCAGTTCATGGTGGAGCCTAGGAGAGTGCACTAGATTTTGCAAAACATGTGTTGAGATACCTTGCAAGTACAGTGGATTATGGTCTTGATTATAGGAGATCAGATGGGATTAGATTGATTGGCTTCATGGATTCAGATTGGTTAGGTAGTGTGGTAGACCAGAAGATCACTTCTGGATGTTGTTTCAGTTTCTACTCGGCAATAGTGTCGTGGTTCAGTCGGAATAAAAAGTTTGTTGATTTGAGTTCTTATGAGGCTCAGTACATGGAAGCTAGTCAAGCTAGTTGCAAGGCACTATGGCTTCTCAAGGTATTGGTGGATTTATTTGATCAGAAATTGAGGCCTACAGTGATTTACTATGACAATCAGAGTTGCATCCAACTCTCTTAGAATCATTTATTTCACGACACATCAAAGCATATTGAGATCGAATACCATTTCATCTATGATTATGTTCAGAGAGGAGATGTGGAGTTGCAGTACATTTCCATTGATGAGCAAGTTGTAGATATCCATAAAAAGTCTCTTGGAAGACGCAAGTTCATTCATTTCAGAGACAAATTAGGTGTGGTGCAAAACATCTTCCTCGGTAAGAGGGAGTGTTGATTTTTGTACCTAGGAAAGTGTTCCCCTAGTGAGTTTTTCCTAAGTCATTAAGAGGGGAAATTAAAGTGACCTTTGCAATTAATAACTTGAGATGAGTTTTAATTTTCACTAAGAATAAAGTGTCTTTTTGATAAATTTAAGTGAGGTGAGTGAAATTGACTATGGAAAGAATTAAAAGTGCATTTATTCTCATCCATCCATCTAATTCATTTTGGGCCCTTGGATTAGATGACTATTGAACTTCCTCATTTAGACCCCAAAAAGGCAAGGAAAGGAATTTGAGTCTCATTTTGTTGAGCAAAGAAGGAGAAAAATTGCATGTTGAGAAAGAAGAGAAGAGGGCATGTTTCCCAAGACCCTACAATAGCAAAAAGTACATTTCCATACAACACATTTCTCGAGAAAAATTCTAGGCATATTTTTCGAGACATATTTTTCTAGGCATGATTTTCGAGAAGAAGAGTGTTTTTTAATTTTTTTGGGGGCACAGAATTCCATACAGTTCATACAGTGGGCACAAAAAGCAAGGCAATCCGTATAGTTAGTTTGGAAAGTTTTTTTGCTGTACTTTCATTTTATTGCAGAAAATAAAATTTCTCTCTCTTGAACAGGTTTTCCCAGAGGTTGGGGTTTTGCGTGGGTCATTTGACCAAAAATTTGTGAGTCTGATTTTCTCATGTGTGACTCTGTTTTTAAATTGCTGCTCATTAAAAGTAGTAACATGCTTCTTGTGTTTCAAACATAAATTTTTTATGAGAAGTGACTTAATTTGCAGCTGAGAGTAAATTGGGTGGGCATTAAACTATGATGAAAATGGTGGTTGAAACTGAGTTGGGAGAATGCTGAAATTTTACATTTCATATGTATAATGAACAATGAAATAACTAAAGCAAGAAAACACATAACAAAACTTAAATTAATACTTTTGGGTTTGGAAATATTTTTTGTGTTTTTATTGTATATTTAGATTATATGAAAAGAATCAATAAAACAATGAGTTTCCTATAAAATTGTTTTAAAATATATGATATTGAAGCAATATTTTAAAAAAATGCTAAAGTTTTCAAAAAAAATCAAAATACAAGAAAAATGAACTAAAATTCATGAATTTAACTATTTAACAGTATCACCATACTCTGAAAATATGGTGTTAAATATGAAACACCATGTGTTCATGAGTGTCAAACACAATTGTAGTGTATTATATTAAAGGAAAGTGCACATAACAATCATTTCAAAGAAAACCTTCCCCTTCTCGGAATCCATATTTCTCCAAATGAATACAACCCTACAAGTTTGCTTCATGCAAACAAAAAATATCACACACCAGCTAAATTGATATCACAAAAACATCAAATCTGAAGTATACCACCAGAAAAACTGAACAACAATCGAACATATCATAGAATTAAAAAGTACGACAATAAAATAGATTATGCTTTACTCACAGTAAAAGACAGCAAATTTGGTCATAAAACTTCAAATCTCCAAGAAATAGGAGGAACGGAGATCTGTTAATCAAAATCAGAGTAAAAGACCAAAAATTTGATTAGAAAACTCCAAATCTCCAAGAAATAGGGGGACCAGCGATCCCTCAATGAGTTTTAGATTAAACCACGATCTGATTATTGTATCTAAGCGAACTGTAGAAAATCGTCCAGACTCGATGATCTCTTCACTGAATGTATGTGTTTTTCATGAGGATGATATATATATATATATATATAT
>LPNX011078512.1:61529-77920 GCA_001517045.1 Pseudotsuga menziesii
CTTTGACCCATTCCATCTGGCGGGAGTGGAAGTCTACCCCTCACTGATCACCAACGAGTTATTCTAGGTGTCTCAGATTTCCTTGAATAAGGGTGATGAGTAAATTCACATTTGCTGGTAAAAACCAATGATGGATGTCCTTAAATGCCAATTTGTCAACTCACTTATGATAGGTTTTGCATATTCCAAAGAGAAGAATAAAAAAAAGGTGATCTACTACTCATTATTTTTCCTATTTTAGGTAACAATAAGTTATATAGTAATCCAATAAGGTTTAGCTCAATTGGTTTGTGTGGGATTTAATCCTCATATATTATAGGTTCAAATCTTATGAAAAGAGTTGAAGGCGGAAGCCACTTAATAATATAGATTTTCGAAAAAAGCTTCAAAAGAATCTTCTTAAACCCCTCTCTTTCTCGAGTTCAATATTGGGTTGAATCTATATGTTGCAATGTGTCTTTTACAATATCTTTTCACATTGTTTGATCCCCCTATGCAAACCCTTTTCTCACAAAGATCAACAACACTTATTACAACAATGGAAATTTACCATGGTTTCCCATAACCTTGGTGACAAGTACCAACTAATGTTTGAAACCTTCATTATGTTAGAAGGAGAGAATCACAAAAATAGTAGAAGCCCTCCCCCCGTCTTATCTTTCTTACCAAGCTTGGCATTGAATTGAGGGAGTACCATCACTAAACCAAAGAATCCCCAAAATGGCATAGAAAACCCACATTCAAGAAGAGATGTTGTCATACTAACTATTCTATAGAGCACCCGTCGAGTAGCATGGATGTTGCTTCAAGGGTGGTGGGACTACTCACACTCACTTCCCCTTACACATGCTTGATGCAATAGGTGGTGTGAGGTGGCATTGTCTTTTTCAATTCCTTACACTAGCATGGGAAGGGGAGAATGGAATTATGATTGGTTGACCACTAGTTACCATTATTTACAAGTATACTCTAGGTTGAGAAATCATTTTTACGTACCACCACTACAACAGATCCCTATGATTAGCTCCCTTTTCAACTCTCTTTTTTCACTTCCCATGATTATTTTGATATATATTTCTATATATTTTTTGAAAAGTCGGCGTTATTTATTAATATGGCGCTATTATTGGACTATTTTTCCCCGACCACACCTTGTCGGTGTTAAATAGCACCGCATTTAGTGCCGAATAAAAATTCCAGTTTAACTTCCAATTTTGCTCCTTCCATTTCGTGTAGACATTAGCAGCAAATAAAAATTCCATTTTAGCTTCCTAGTTATCTCCTTCTTCAGCTCATTTTTTAATGCCATATCTTTCTCTGCTTTCAATAACATGTTTAGCTCCCAGTTTTTCTTCGAGTTTAGCTTCATTTGTAGCGTCAGTTTCAGATTCCTTTCTAAAGTCCAGTTTGGATTCAAAGTTTATGCATACTATGACTAAATAGTTAGTGTTGATTAAGTTGTCATTGATGCCAATGGTGTCCAATCATTCATTCCAACTGTTGAGTCCTTGGTACCCCTTGTGGAGCTCATTAGGGTTAGTGTTTAGTTTGTGGTTGTTTGTGTCAGAGGAGCCCTTTTAACCTTGTCGAAGGAAAATATTGAAGCCATTGGAGGCCTTGGAATAATGATAAAACCCCTGGTTACCCATTAACTTGGTCAAGTGCCCCTAAGTTGTATCTTGGTCCCATTTGAGTCCATTGTCGAGTTCCTTACTCATGGTTGATCTTTGGTTACTGGTATTTTTTATGCTTCTTATGCTTCTACTTGTTGGATGGATGATGTGGCTCATTTGTGTAAAGTCCTTGATGTGTTGATGGTGAATCCCATTGCTTGCATTATATGGTCTTGAGGTTATTAATTTGTTCTGGGGTCTTTAAGTCCACAAGCTTAGGTATTGATCCTCTTGCATGTGGAGACTTAGGTCTTGGAAACCATTCTTATGGGGTCATTGGTGTTGTTGAAAGTTTAGGTCTTGAACCCGCATATATGGTGGTTTGATGTCCCTTGAACGATATATGGTCATTGGCATGTAGTAGCCTTGTGATCATGCATATGAAGCCCATAAGGTGTTCCAAATTAGTGGTGAGGTATTTGTATCTCTCTTTTGGGATGTTGATACTCTTATGGTGATGAATACATATAGTGGAACCATTTGATATTTTTTAATGATATGGAGACCTTGAACATGATGATGTTGAATCTCTTGAATTTCATGGAAAGTATCTTGTTTACATATTATAAGATATCTTTGAAAGAGTCCTTGAAACCCTTGCATGTGGTGCCTTGTGTTTTGAACCATGATGATGTATGGTCCTATTTGTGGTTATAGGGATAGCGGTATGTAGATGGAGGTATAGCCCATGTACGTGCCTTGATATGTTGAATAATACTTTGAATAAGACTTTGAAACTCTTGTAGTTGGTGGTATGTTCTTTCGCACCCTCATCTGTGGGGTCTTTGACGTCCTAGACATATTGAATAATTTAAGGGTATTATACCAAGAATTTGGAAGTAAATCCATCATATGGAGATATTAATCATCAATCCATTTCCATTTATATCTGTAGCATCTTCTAACTCATGGTTGAAGAGGTATGAATTTTGAAGTAGGTGTACCCCACCTTTTTGGGTGAGCTGACCAAACAAAACAGAATTTAATTATTTGTAATTTTGAATTCCATGTTGTCCCAAGGTAATAAATTTTCTCCACAACCTATATAAATATAATATCAAACATTTCATTTTTTCATCATGATTTCTCTCAAGAATTTTGTAACTCTTGGAGAAAAGTGTGAAATTTTGTGACAGAAAAATTTCTGAGCATCTTCACTAAAATTGGCATAACTTTCTCATACGGAATCGAAATTAAAAAATTGTTGGATTATTGGAAAGATTGTTATGAGGGCGATGTGATGACAGGATCTAGAATTTATTTTGGTTTTTATACCGTTTCTTCATATTATGATCTTCAAAAAGGTACACAAGCATCTTGGTACAGGTTGGTTCAGCTGAGCAAGATTGACACAAGTTCCATCATGTGGAGTTTTTTTTACTCAGATTAACCGAGTTGTATGAGCAGTTGGTTTGACCCAAGTGGAATAAGTTTGGTGTGTAAACACATATTAACTGATTCAAATGATTAATTGGTATAACGTAATTGGACATGTTACCTGTTTAGTTCTAGTGTAGTGATGAGCAAGTGATGAGTTCATGAATAATGATCAGATGATGAGCAGTGTGAAAAATTAGAGAGTGATCAGTTGATGAGTAGTGTGATACAACATACAATGATCAGGTTAATAGTAGTGATCAGATGATGAACAGTGGTTAGTAGTGGTAGTGGTTGTGTAGTGTGGTACAAATTATGCAGTGTAGTACATGTGTTGATTAGCAAGTCCGCAGGATTAGTGTAGTTGTGTTTCAGTAGTTCAGTGTCTATCTTGTTATCAGGGTGGAAGGACGAGGAAAAGAAAGGAGATCGTAGCCTCCTTCCGGTTGATGATGCAGAAATAGGAAGTTGTAGGTTCCTTTAAGTTATATCTTGTAAATCAGGGGGTTGTAGCATCCTTCCAACTATTTTTGGAAAACTATTTTAAAAAGGCTTATGTGGTTTCCCCCCCAGGACTTGGTTTTCCACATAAAATATTGTGTACTGTGTTGCTATTCTTTCTATGTGATGATGATGATATGATGATGATGATAAAACTGTTGATGATCATATAATGATATGTGATAATGCATAATATTGAATAATTTGTTGATTGTTAAAGTTTAAAAAGTAATAAAGAATGCACACATAGATTCATCCCCCTCTCTGTGTGCCTGGTGTGTCCAATAATTGGTACCAGAGCGGGTCCTTCATAGAAATCCTTATTAACTTGAAGGAGATCTTTGACACACCATAGGGTTCTCAATGAATGGAGTGCCATTTCATTGTGGAAGAAAATACTTCTATTGGAAAAGAAGAATGCAATTTATCTTGAGACGGAAGGAATTGGTATGTGGCAATCGGTTCTTACTAGATATACTCCTCCAAATAAATTGTAAACAACATCTTAGAAGGAAGCAAAGAAGAATAATTCAATGTCTATGGAAACCATACTTAAAGTATTAATAGATCACAAAAAGAAGAACATAGGAAAGTGCATCTCAACTAAGGAACTATGGATCAAAATAGAACTGATATACTCAACTGAAGAACAAGAAGAGGTTATGAAACTCATGCTTGAAGATCTAGCAGATCTCCGAAAGGAGAAAATAGGAAACTACAACTCAATTGAATAATTGTAGTTCAATATAAATCAGTTAAATGAAGAACAAGAAGCAGACGACTGGTCAGTACAAGATCCAGGTAAGTATGAAGGTACGTCCCCTGAACACTCTGTTTGTAATGGTTTTAAATAGATATGTTTATCAGGTATAGAAGATAAGAGCCATTTTGAATTAATATAATGAAATACTTCATATTGTGATGAAAATCCTTGCTCTCTGATAAGTGCTAGAAATCTAATAGATGCTATGATAGACAATGAAATTAATAATGTTTCGCAAGAAGTGAAAAATATTTGTGAACAGAACCACGTATTGTATGAGAGCCTGGACAAATATGAGAAGAAGAATCAAGAAGAATCTGAGAAGGCCACACAAACTATAATTGATCTAAAACTCCAAGTTAAAGAAGCTACCAGAATCAAAGAACCCATAGAAAACTCTTTGAAAGATAAAATTGAGAAGTCGGCTACAAATATTGAAAGAAATCAGAAGAAATCGTCAAGTGCAAAAGACAACTAGAAGATAAGGAGAAAGAATTGATCTACAATCTACAAGAAAAAGACAATGAGATAAGTACCTACAAGACTGATGAAATATTGGTAGATAAATTAAGAAGAAAACAATAACTTGAAATGAAATCCTTGAAGATAGAGTTACAAAATGTATGTCTCACAAACTTAGAATTTGAAAACGATCTCTCAGAACTCAGAAAGGAGAATCATGCACTAAAAGATCAACTACAAAAATTCCACTAGGATGATCAGAATTAAAAAGGAGAGATGGAAGACAATATTTTTTATCTGAACAAACAGGTAGAATAAGTCAAGAAAATAGAACAATATCTAAATAGACAACTCCAAGAAAAGATAGAAATTTGTCAACAACAAGAATTGAAGATCTAGACAAAACAACTACTCAGTTAAATACAAACTCAAAGATCACGAATAACATTGAACAAAGTAGAATCTCTATAGTAAAAGAAGAAAAGGATAATAGTAATACATGTATTCTTTAAAGATCCCATGATCACCAAGAATCAAGAGAAGTTACTCATTAGAGATATCCTATAATATTCCATGGTCATTGCTACAAGTGTAACAACAATGGTCGTAAAGCCATTCATTGCATAGCTCATGACAGAATCACTCTAGGAAAAAATCAAGATGGGTTTTTTGTTCAGTGTTACAATTACTATCATTATGGTCATTTCGCCAAACATTGCAAGATGCATGGACAAGTTAAAGTTTGGAGAAGAAAGAAAGATCAATCAAACAACGTGAACAACCATCAACCTACTAAAGTATGGAGAATAAAGTTAGTAGATTAAAACAAAAATGATGGAAATCTTGGGAAAAACCCAATGCCATTTTCAAGACTATCGACCAGTAATATGAAGTGTACAAAGAAAGTGTAAAATGGTATATGTAACTCATTATGATATTTGAGTATCATATAGTAGTTGGTTCTGTAGAAGGAGCAAGTCGACATAAGTCGACTTGAACGAAGACAGACTTAGTCAGCCAACTAAGTCGATGGGCCGACTAGTCGTTCAGCTGACTAAGTCGGTCGGCTGACTAAACTAAAAGATTAGTCGAATTAACTAACAGTCGTGTCGGTTCACTGAACCGATAGGTAGTTGTCTGTAACTATTTTGTAACCTATATATATTAGGTTGTTGAGCCAAGCAAGAACTCAGTTCAGTTCCATGCCTTGTATGAACTCATTACATTAATATAATCTGTTTTCCTATCTGTTCTTGTCTCTTATCTCTTATTTATGGTTATGTTTTAGTATGTATTATTGGTAACCTTATGTGATCTGTGAGATTACAACATTGGTTCCGTTGCTGGTAGTACATGTCTAAAATATAGGCTCACATATGATAACAGAGTAGGAGATCAAGGACTGGTGGAACCGTAAAGTTGCGAACTACTTGCAAAATTACACCCGACGAAACAGGTTAACAGTCGCTGAAGCTAGAGCCAGATTTTTCACAGAGACACATGAAAAATTTGTCGAGTCTGTACCACAACTGTTGAAGTAGCTTCTGGATGAGAAGACCAGACGCGACTAAAGAACAGCAGTTGCTAGATAAACTATTCTGAGGGGGACGTACAAATCTGTCGGATTGGTTTGAGAAAATCGCCGACGACTTCTGTGAGGAGCAAGCAGTCAAAGACAAGACGTCAGTGGAAACTGTCAAAACACAATTCTACACAGATTTCACCGAACAATTCTTGTGCTCCCTGTCGACCTTGCTGTTCAAATTCTTGATAGATAACGGAGCACGCCACATCGTCGAACCTAGACCACCCTTGTGCGAACAGCCACCAAACACCAACTGGGCGGAGAAGCAGAGGAAGTGGGAGAAATTTATTGCAGAAAGAGAGTGGGAATATTTCCTAAGCAAGTGATTCGAACTATCCGGGCTTTCTAAAAGCATCGGGTAGGCTATGGGGGGGTAGCTGGTCATGTGTCGGAGGTAGAGTATAGTGGATCCTAGTCAACCTAAAGCGAATAGCTGTCACCAGTGATGAAAAGTTGACCGTAGAGGACCTAAAGACAATAGTATAGTATGAAAGTATGTCGGACATTCAGACACGAGAAAGGGATGAAAGACAGCAGAGAAGGGAAGCCAGACGTGAAAGAGCCGAAGGGCTGCGCAGAGAACAAAACCCTAGGGAGACCGACTGTGAAGAGAATCCACCAGCACTGGGTCATGACCGACAGGAAGAGGGCGTCGAACAAAAGGTGTCCCCTACGGAGGAAGAAGTGTGGATAGAGCAGTCAGAAGCTCTCCAATTAAGAGCTCCCAACGACGGAATAACCCTTTCCTTGATAAATCCGTATACTCGAATACAGAATATTGTTGAAGAAGACCTCTGACTACAAGCTGGTGACATTACTATCTGGAGCTGACTAGGTGACGAACCATACTTGGGAAAACATCTTGTCATACGCCTTCCGGTCGAAGGGAACTGGGTGACCTTTCAAACGACACCATCCTTTTGGAGTATCCACTTGCTCTTACCGACACATGAAGGAGCACCCCCCCCACCAAGTACATCTTTTGAAGGACTAGAACACATAGACCTGTGAACACAAGATTCCAGTGGACCACCAACAGTAGAAATCCACAACAACCCACTGTTCGTCGACGATGAATCGACCACCGACGGAGGTACCAGTTCCGTCGACCAAAATTCCGCAGGAGAAACTACATAAACAATCCCACCACTTTCACCACCACCCACACCTCCGACCCCACCAACGTCGAAGAGCAGTGAAAGCGACTCAGACATGGGTCATGGAACCGCTCACATTCCTCTCTACGAGGGGGATGAAGATCCCAGATGGCATTGGTTCGTCTGTGAGTCCATGTGGGACGCAAACCAGGTGAAGGATGAAGATCGACAGATGGCTCAGTTTGCAAGAGCCTTACGCAAAAGGGCTCTGACCTGGTATATGACCTTTTTAGAATGGAAACCCAGAGCAACAAAAGCTGAAATTAAAGCACAGTTCTTATCCTTTTTCAAGATGCCAGATGCCAAGCACCTGGCCTCCAAAAAGCTCAAGACAATGCAGCAAAAGCCAGGGGAGACTGTCCGCGATTACGACAAATGCTGGAAGGACCTGTTAAGTCAACTAGATTATGTTATTGATGAGCAATTACTAATTCAATGGTTTCTTGCAAGCTTATCACAAAAAATCCGCAGACACATCAGTCTGGAAACCTTCAAGACATATGAAGATGCGCTGACCAAAGCTCTACAGGTGGAAATGGACGAAGATATACCTGCCTATCCGATGGACCACAGGATCGAAGAACAGCTAGAAAGTGTCCAGAAGTCCTTGAAAGAACTGTCCCTCAAAAATCAAGATATCTGGTGTACAAAATGTTCGACGACCGGACACACGAAAGATAATTGTCGACATGAATATAGCCGACAAGACGTCCGATTTGTGCAAACTAAAGTCTTTTGCGATATTTTCCAGGAGACCGGGGATCATTCTACGAAGGAATGTGCGTTTAACATGAAGAATGCAAAAGCTTCCTGGTGCACCATCTGTGAGACAAAAAGTCACAATATGGTCGACTGTCGACTAAACCTAAAAAATAGACAGAACTATCAGGCGGTCTACCAGACGAATGCAGTGGCGCAAAGAAATGAGCAAAATAATACTAATGACTAGAATGGGCAACGATACGAAGGTCGATGATATGAGCACCGGTACGACAATCGACGACAAGGGTTTGGAGGAAGAGGTCGATTCGTCGGGAATCGCGACATCCAACCACGTCGATCTAGCCAGTGCTTCATCTGCTATAAAGAAGGACACAGATGTGCAGACTGTCCTTACAAGGACAAAACTGACCTTAAATTTTGTACCCATTGTGGCGTAGTCGATCACTCTCTGGAGGATTGTCCTACCATGTTAGAAAAAATCAATAATAAGAAGAATGTTAATGTCTTGTCTTGTGTACAAAAGCATGATATATTAACCACTAAAAATATGCATATTGTCACTCGCCAAGGCACAAAAACAGGACCTGATAACCCAAAAATTAGTAAAATTAAAAACACAAATGGTTATCCGGATCCTCTGAAGGAAAAACAAACTTATCAAGAAGCCACACACATATTTCAAGACATTGCACAGCAAGAAGATATTATTACTAGTCGACTTCGCACGACACAACAATTAACTCATCTCATCCAAACTGAAAAATACGTAGCCCAGTTTATTGATTTATTACATGAAATAAAAAGCACTAACTGTGAAAAACAAACTAATAACATTTGTAGCCTCAATCAAAAAGACAAAAACGATGTCGACCCACTTGTCGACCTAGAAATCGAAGGTTATCACGTCCGACAAGTGGTGCTCCATTTCGGGTCTTAGGTAAATATCATGACCAGAGATACATGGGAAAAAAAGGGCCGAGCTCGACTCTATGAGTCAGGAATTTACCTAAAACTCGCCAACAAAGGCCTCATTGAACCCATTGGGGTTTGGAAAGATGTCGACACGACCATCAAAGGAATCTCGACTAAGGTTGATTTTGAAATCATCGACCCAAAAGAAGGATCTAGCTCCTTCCCAGCGCTAGTTGGTCGACCTTGGGTACGAAAGATGAAAGCCTCCATATCCCTAGACAAAGAACGAATTAAGTTAAAAGAAAATGGTCAAAAAGTCATAGTACCCATTAATCCTTCTCAAGGAGCACCTTGGACTGAACCGATTGATGAGGAAGTCGATGTCCGACAGCTTTACCAGATTCATAATAATACGGACTATACCGAGCCAAACATTTATGGGGAACTTCACTTAGGTAACCAAGACTCAATTGGTTACAATTCAGATGCTGAATTATATGACTAGGATATGGAAAATTATGAAACACAAGCAAGAGGGTGCTGGACTATACAAAAGGTACAGAAAAAACCCACCCGACAGTGCTTCACTGTATCGATTATCCCCAAAGTCTTTGAAAACAAAATCAGGGAACGACCTACATTACAACCGACCAATTTACATAATACCCAACTGCCCAGGTATAAGGAAAGAGAATCCCCAATAATGCACCTTGAACAAGTATCTAAAAATATTGGAGAACATGGCAGACTTCAAAGCTTAGTGGAAACATTTACAAGTCAAGCGGCTAGATGGTGGAACACCCATCAGACAAAATTGCAGACCTGGACAACTGCTTCAACTTTCTTTGTCGAACGATTTGGTGGGAAAAAGATAACTCAGGAAGCTCAAATCCCTATCTTTTTCCAAGGCCAAGGCCCAGAAGAACACATCAAGCTTTGTGAAAAGGAGTGGAGACGGCTTGGACACAAAGATGAGTGAGCCTGGCCACATTTGTTTCCTACAACCCTAGCCGACTTGCCTACTAAATGGTATAAAATGGAGGAGGCTAGAGGAGAAACTTTCTTTTGGCATGAACTTAAAGAAAATTTTATTAAGGACTTCCAATTCATACCTCAAAATGAAAAGTTGGCTGAGACAGCACACCAAATCAAAAAGTTTCTTCAACCGACAGATAAATAATTCATCCAAGACCATCGACAAATCAAGGACTGTAACAAGATACATGTTGAATCAAAATCACAGTTGACACGATTACACTTGGAAAACGAACACACAGAAGGTAAGAGCTTTAGGTGGAAGACCGACCACATTGAAACAACCAAACCGATTTACTCAATCCTAAAAGTCGAGACCACCGACAAACCAGACCTAGACAGAATGACTACAACCGACTTTCCAGCGACATTTTCACAGTTTAAAGAAGGAAGTCGGCCTATCAATAAAGCTAAAGCACCAGAGTGGCTGGACGCCAAAGTGAAAACTAAGGATGTCGACATTTCAAATGACAACCGTCCAAAAATAGCTAATATTGGAGACTACTGGAACGAACACCAAACCACTGAAATCATAAACCTACTAAAAGAATTCCAAGATGTCTTTGCAAGGGATTACAAAGACTTAAAAGGGTTAGTACAAGAAATGGGAGAAATGAAAATAGATACTAAACCTGATGTCCGACCTGTCAAGAAACGACCCTACAAACTAGCTCATAAGTATAAGGAGATAGTTAAGAAGGAAATACACAACATGTTAGCAGCAGGGATCATTTACCCCATCGATCAGTCGGAATGGGCAAGTCCAATGGTCGTACAGCCTAAGAAACATGACCCAACCAGATTAAGAATTTGTGTCGACTTTAGGGAGCTCAACAAAGCACACTCACAGATCCATTCCCCACCCCCTATGCTGATGAAATCCTGAATGAAGTTGCAGGCCATGAATGTTATTCATTTACAGATGGATTTTCAGGATATAATCAGGTACCCATAGCAAAAGAGGATCAAAAGAAAACAACATTTGTATGTGAATTTGGGTCCTTTGCATACAGAGTTATGCCTTTTGGGTTGAAGAATTCACCTACAGTGTTCTCTCGAATTGTTGTCAAAACATTCCAAGAGTATATCTATAAGACCATGGCAGTATATTTCGATGACTGGACCATATATTCCACCCTAAAGGATCACTGCACATGGCTCCGACTTATTCTAGAGAGATGTCGACAGATACAACTCTCCTCAAATATTAAGAAATGTACTTTTATGACTCCCATTGCCATACTCTTAGGGAATATTGTCTGCAAAGACGGTATAAAGGTCGAATTTGCCAAAATAAAAATCATCCTCGACCTAAAACCCCCAATAAACCCTAAACAGGTCCGGGTGTTATTGGGCCATACAGGATACTATAGGAAATTCATCAGACATTATTCAAATATGACTTACCCTCTAGAGGAACTGCTAAAAGAAGATCAGGAGTTTATATGGACAAAGGAATGGCAAATATCCTTCGACAAATTGAAAAGAAAACTGGTCGAAGCACCCATACTTAAATTTCCAAACTGGTCGACTAAATTTCATGTGCATATTGATGCATCAGGCATTGCAATAGGAGCCATCGTTACTCAACCAGGGGAGGATGGGATGGATTACCCTATCGTATACAGCAGTAAAGAAACCCCCTTTCGACTAGTCTATGGGCAGGAAGCAGTCGTTCCCCTACATTTTCGACAACAAGCACCTATTATTGCACAGATCCTACATGTCGATGTCAAACAGGCAAGAAAGGACTGACTATTTCAAATCAGTAAGCTAGAAGAACATATAATCATGGCTATTCAGCATCAAGAAATTCACAAACAACAACAAAAATCCTAGCACGACCGTAACATCAAAAACAAAAACCTCTCGGTCGGCGACCTTGCTTTACTTTATAACAGTCGAGTCAAGGGAAAACCCAAGAAATTACACACAGAATGGATGGGACCCTACGTTGTCGAAGAAATACATCCCAACGGTTCAGTCTGACTGAAAACGTTACAGGGCCTAGTATTCCGGAAGCTTGTTAATGGAGCCCGACTCAAACGTTATAGAAACTAAAAAAAAAAAATCAAATAACGACCTTAATCGTCAATCAAAACCCATAAAAATATAGAAAAATTTCAAAACAAAATAATACATCCGACAACAAGCCATGACAACAACTCACTACCTCAACCACCGACATCACCACCATCGACCATCTTCATCGACCAGTCAGGCCGACCATTTTCACCCACGACACCGACCATCGACTTCGAAAGTCCCATCACGCATTGATGGCCTCGAGCACCAAAACAAATCCTCCATTAAGTCACACTCGAGTATTGCAGCTGGACTGTCAAGTCCACCATTACTACACCTATTTCGACACTCAAACCCATCCACACCTATAAATAATGGACCGTCTAAGGTTCATTCACCACACTCATTTCCATCAGAGCACCTGCAATATTAGTCGACCAAAGCACAAGAACCCTGTCAAAACCCCGACCAGTCCGACACAATGGCACCCAAACTAACCAGATCTGCGGCCAAGGCAAAGGAGTTGCAAGCTGAGGACACCCCCTTGCTCAACCGTCTCAAGAACATAAAAAATGCAAAGGTCCAAGAAGGCCCATTTCAAAAAATCTGGCAAGAGATCCAAGAGTGGGCCTATATCGACAATAGAATGACCCCGACCGCTGAGAAAATTCGGAAGAGATCTATCCTCAAGTAACCTAACGCACCACTGATGGAAAGCTTCGGTGGGACGAAGGAAGCAGCAGTTAAATTCATTATCAGTCGCTACCATAATGGCTGATTCTACTTCGACCAACCGATTGATATCACCAGGGATGTTATCTCCAAAGTTACGGGTCTATCCAACCAAGGCAGCCCTATACCCATTGGAATCAAAGAAGGGTTAGTCCAAGAACTTACAGGCTCACCGTCGGGAAAGAATTCCAAAGGGCTGATGATCGGCCAGATTGCGACAAGGACGCCACAAATCGTGGCTAAAATTATAGCAATCACCCTTACCTTGGCACGTCGGGGCAGCGACCTTAAGCTGGAGATGTTGGAAGCGGTCGACACAATCGCGACCGACGGTCGGATCTACCGATGGGGAGATTATGTTGCGGACATGATCAAAACCATCTGTGAACGCTGCCAGGAGATGGGAGGTATGATCAAGTTCCCCTCTCTCATTATCTGGATTGTTATGTATCATATTTGTCCCGAAGGCAGTCCAGTCTTCCGGGAGTCGACCAGGTTCCAAATGCATAGATTTAAGCCCTTTTCACAAAAAGGCACCCTACATGAGCTCGTACAGGGAAAAGTCTTCCTGGAAAACTGGTTCCAGCAGTTGAAGGTCCACACGATGAGGTGGAGGGTGCCCAAGAACATTCGACGAAACCTCCCTGCTGAGTCTCACATCCAGCTGGAACTTGACCATACCTCAGTATGGTACATGCAAGGTCAAGACCCCAAAGCATAGGACCTCGACTACTATCCAACGGTCGAGCAGATTTTCAGAGAGCTGACCAGACAAGCGTAGACAAAGATCCCAATTCCAGAGGCTTCCAAACAGGTTGACTTCTCCATCATCGAGCCACTCACCGACCAGGAAAAGGAAGAAGACTATGAGCTGAACCTATACATCAGCACATTTGTGTCAAAGAACACCTCGACCATGCCCACTAGTCGGGTACACATCACTGTTAAACCTCCGACTGTAAAAGTAGTCGACCCCCATCCGACAGAACAACAACAACCAACAGTAGAACCACAGCAATAGACAACTCATCCGACTCTAGCAATTGTCGACCCCACTCAAGAACCAACAGGAGAAGTCGAAGCCGACAACCTGGAATATGATTTATCCCGAAGCATCATCAAGAAGCTGGCTAAGGAGATAGATGTCACCAGGAAAAATATCAAAGACAAAAAACAACAACAAGGGAGGGGTAAGCGTAAGCATATTCTGGCTGACTCATCCGACGATGAGGAGGAACTAGCAGTCGCGACCGTCGACATTGTCGAGGATGCCCGTGCAAAGAAAGTATCCATTGAAGTTCAGTTTCAACGGTATCTAGACACAGGAGCTCCAGAGGGGTGGCCAAAGAAAGCAAAAATGGCACAGACACCCGAAAATGTGTTCGACCTTGTGTCAACCCCTCCCCCTCCATCCCCGAAAACCATAGTCAAGGAACAAGCACAAGTACAGTAGGCAGAAAGTCCCCCTGAGGAATTTCAATGCGTCATTCCGGAGGCACTCAGAGCCAAGGTCTCCCAAGACGCTGAGCTTCAAGCTTTCTTTGCGACACTTCCTGGACTGTTTAAGTCGGCCCAGAAAATCCAGACAAAATCCCCTCTCTATGCAAGCAGAAAGCCTTATGCAAATGTTATGATGATGTTCACCCGCGACGAATAGGGTGACGTAATAGGAACATCAAGGTCTGTTACAGATCCGATCGACACCGATGCACAGGAAGACCTACCCTCTACACCTTCAGAAGCAGGTATTTATTCTGACAAAATTTCACAACATACACCAGCCAACCCCTCAACCCCTGTCCATACCCCCACTCCGTCCCCAACACCACCATCATCCCAACCTCCTTCCCCACCACCTCCACCATCAAAATCACCACCCCCAGAATTACATCCAAACCCATCACAGCCACCATTATCTTCACAACCGGAAGTGGTCATACCACCTCCTCAAATAGAAAAACCCCCGTCCCCCATACCCCCTCCTCAAAAATAAACACAGCCATCTTCTATACCACCTAACCAACCAGCACAACCCTCGACCTCCAATCCACCAACCACAGACCCAACTTCCACTACTGTAGGTACCCAAGAGCAAGAACAATAGCCAGACAAACAGAAGAAAAAGAAAGAGCAGCATAGAACATCCGGCCTCCGCATTATCCCAAGGGATGCAAGTTCCTTGGACGACACAGAGGTCGGCCAACTCCTGAAAACTGTGGTCATAGAGTCCAAGAAAAGGACAGATCAAAAAAATAAAAAGCTGGTAGCCAAACATGCAGAAGAAGTCGAGTTTCTCGGCAGATGCAGAGCTCTAGTCCAGACCATGATACCAGGCCCTATCGATGTCGACACAGATCGACCACTTGACAGAGAATATCAGCTCTTCGAGACAATGGTATCGACCGTCCAGACCCGACTGCAAGAGACTAAAGAAGGACAAAAGGAGGAGACTGTTCAACTGCTCCTAGCCCAACACACTGCATTCTCGGAAGCTTACAAAGTTCTCTAGGATCATATGGAAGAATCAGTGGTCACTGAGGAAGTATTACGAGACTGGCCTAATCACTATGGGAAATTCTATCAGCAGACTAGGCAGGCAAGGCAGGGCATTCAGGCATTGGAGGGTCGGAAGTCGACAAAAGCAGAACTGTGGCAGACCATTGAAGAAGAAATTGTGATGGAGACTAACAAACTGCAGAAGCTAGAATGGGAGGCACATCAGTGGGTTCAATAGGACCTTCCCAATTTAGAGAGATTCGACATCATCTGTCCTCAGACGAAATGACTCATCACTGCTGCAGAAGAACAAAACCAACTGTTGGGTCCCAACATGGAAAACATAGCAGAAATGACCATGTCCAAAAATATGTCGATCCTTTCAAGTCTTACAACCTTAACAATCGATATCCAGAAGGCATTATAGAGTCGGACCGACTTTCAGCATCATCTGGCCATCACAGCTCTAGCTATCGTTGAAATCTGTGTCCAAAGGAGACCGACCATCCGGCTGCACAGTCCCCAGCACGAGCAAGTCTGACTACATCCACAAGAGTTCGTTTTTTGTACCTCCTTGTTTCTTTGGGACGAAGAAACGTTTTGTTCGTGGGGGAGATGTAGAAGGAGCAAGTCGACATAAGTCGACTTGAACGAAGACAGACTTAGTCAGCCGACTAAGTCGATGGGCCGACTAGTCGTTCAGTCGGTCGGCCGACTAAACTAAAAGATTAGTCGACTTAACTAACAGTCGTGTCGGTTCACCGAACCGAAAGGTAGTTATCTGTAACTATTTTGTAACCTGTATATATTAGGCTGTTGATCCAAGCAAGAACTCAGTTCAGTTACATGCCTTGTATGAACTCATTACATTAATATAATCTGTTTTCCTATCTGTTCTTGTCTCTTGTCTCTTATTTATGGTTATGTTTTAGTATGTATTATTGGTAACC
>LPNX011078512.1:77952-116830 GCA_001517045.1 Pseudotsuga menziesii
GGTTCCAACAATATTCGTGTGACATAATACAAGTTCGTCAAAGTAGCATCAATGATAAGAGAAGCAGTATTGGAAAAAGAAGTTCTTGTTCCCATTAATGCAAACTTGAAGAAATGTTGAAACGAAATAGAAGTTGATGACATTGGCAGCATGGCCTAAGGGGGAGCATGCCATGAGGAGGAGCATTATGGTCAAAGGATGTTCCTTTTTCCATTGATGCCAAAGGGGGAGAGAATTTTTGTTGACAGAGGGAGCTTGTTCTTAAAAGGAGTTATGTTGTTGTCATCAATAAAAAAGGGGGATATTGTTGATTAAGTTGTCATTGATTCCAATGGTGTCTGGTCATTAATGCCAACTGTTGATTCCTTGGTGCCCCTTGTGGAGCCCTTGAGGGTTAGTGTTTAATTTGTGGTTTTTTTTGTCAGAGGAGCCATTTTTACCTTGTCCAAGCCCAAGCTTGAAGCCCTTGGAGGCCTTGGAACAATGACAAAATCCTTGGTTACCCATTGAATTTTTCAAGTTCCCCTAAGTTGTATCTTGGTCCCATTTGAGTCCATTATCGAGTTCCTTACTCGTGGTTGATATTTGGTTACTTGTCTTTGTGATGCTTGTTATGCTTGTACTTGTTTTGGTCTCTTGATTGGTTGTTGGATGGATGATGCATCTCATGTGTGTAAAGTCCTTGATGTGTTTACGGTGAATCCCATTTTTTGCATTAGATGGTCTTGAGGTTTTTAAGTTTTTCTAGGGTCCTATAGTCCAAAATCTTAGATCTTGATCCTTTTGCATGTGGAGACTTAGGCCTTGGAACCCACACTTATACCGGTATGTTGGAACCCATTCTTATAGGGTCCTTGGTGTCATTGAAAGTTTAGTTCTTTAACCCTTATATATGGTGTTTTGATGTCCCTTAGACGATATATGGTCATTGGCATGTAGTAGCCTTGTGATCATCCATATGAAGCCCAAAAGGTGTTGCAAACTAGTGGTGAGGTCTTTGTACCCCTCTTTTGGGATGTTAGTTCTGTTATGGTGATGAATTAATATAGTGGAACCATTGGATATGTTTTTAATGATATGGAGACCTTGAACATGACGATGTCGAATCCCTTGAAGTCCATGGAAAGTATCTTGTTTAAATATTATATGATATAATTGAAAGAGTCCTTGAAACCGTTGCATGTGGTGCCTTGGGTCTTGAACCATGATGATGTATGGTCCTATTTGTGGTGATATGGATTTTGGGATGTATATGGAGGTAGATCCCATGTGCACATCTTCATATGTTTAATAATACTTTGAAGAATACTTTGAAACTCTTGTACTTGGTGGTATGGTCTTTGGCACCTTCATTTGTGGGGTATTTGACATCTTGTACATATTGAAGAATTTAAGAGTATCAAACCAATAATTTGCAAATAAACCCATAATAATGATATATTCCTCATCAAGCCATTTCCATTGATATGTGGAACATCTTCTAACTCCTTACGGTTGAAGAGATATGAATTTTTGAAGTGGGTTTAGCCCACATTTTTGGGTGAGCCGACCAAACAAAAGGGAATTTAATTATTTGTGATTTTGAACTGCACGTTGGCCCAAGGTAATAAATTTTCTCCATAGCCTATATAAATATAACATCAAAAATTTCATTTGTTCATCATCAATTCTCTTAGTAATTTCACAACTCTAGGAGAAAAGTGCAAAATTTTGTGACAGAAAAATTTATGGGCATCTTCATTAAAATTGGCATAACTATCTCATACGAAATCAGAATTACAAAATTATTCACTCGTTGGAAATATTTCTATGAGGGATCTGTGATGAAATGATATAGAGTTTCTTTTGGTTTGTCTATTGTTTCTTCATATTATTATATTTAAAAAGGTACACAAGCATATTGGTACAGGTTGGTTCAGTTGAGCGAGATTGGCACAAGTTGCCTTATGTGCAATTAATTTGACTCAAATTGGCTGAGTTGTATGAGACATTGGTTTGAAGCCAATGAACTAAGCTTGGTGTGAAGACTCAGATTAACTGATTCAGATGATTGATTGGTACAACATAATTGGACTGGTTACTCGTTTAGTTATGGCGCAGTGATGAGTTCATGAATAATGATAAGATGATGAGCAGTCTGATAGAGTAGAAAGTGATCAGTTGATGAGCAGTGTGATACATGAGACAGTGAACAGTTGACTAGTAGTGATCAGATGATGAACATTGGTTAGTAGTGGCAGTGGTTGTGTGTGGTACATATTGTGCAGTGTAGTATAGGTGTTTATTAGCAGCTCCACATGATCAGTGGAGTTGTGGTTCAGTAGTTCAGTGTCTATCTTCTTATCAGGTTGGTGAGATAGGGAAAGGAAAGGAGGTCGTAGCCTCCTTCTGGTTGAAGCCAAAGAACTAAGGAGTTGTAGCTTCCTTCAGGTTGTAGCCTATAAATCACGAGGTTGTAGCCTCCTTCCAATTGAAACTGGAAAATTGAATTCTTTGTAATAAGGGGGTTGTTGCCTCCTTCCAGTTATATCTGGAAAGCTATTTTAAAAAGGCTTTTGTGGTTTCCACCCAGTACTTCGGTTTCCACGTAAAAATCGTGTGTACTGTGTTGCTCTTCTTTCTATGTGATGATGATGATAACACTATTGATAATGTGATAATGAATAATATTTAATAATTTTTTTATTGTTAAAGTTGAAAAAAGTAATAAAGACTGCAGACACAGATTCACCCTCCCTCTCTATGTTCCTGGTGTGTCCAAGAGTTAAATTATTAAGGAGTTAGGGGTTAATGTTAGGAATTATGATCCAAAATGTTATGTTTATAATTTTAGTTTAATAAATGTAAAAGGGCATCTACACACTCACATGATTATGTGAGGTGTCCCTTTATTAGTTTTAGTAACGGTAAATTAGTTGTTTCTCTTTGGATATTTAAATCCATCGAGTTTTCCATGTGAGGTAATCTTTCGGGAATTAGCCCTCACATCTCTGTGATGTAATTATTTTCCTTCTTCATTAATAAAGTTATGTGTCTGAGGACACTTTGTCAAAGTGGTATCAGAGCACACGGTCGAAGCTTGGTGCGGTTGGAACCTGGTTGGAAGGTGCTAAAGGTTGTTTGAAGAAGGTCATCTTCAAGGTTTTGGAATAGAGAAATATTGGCAGTAAGTTAATGATTCCTATTTTTTTGGGCTTCAAAAAAAAAAATCTGTGCAGAAAAGATTTTTTTATTTACCTTAGTTTTTTCATTTTACTTGGAGAGAGTAAAATATTTTTTTTAAGGCAAGGTTATTTAAATTTTGTGGAAGTGAATTTAAAAAAAAATATAGCCGGTGTTGAAGAGAGAGAACAAACATAGAGTCTAGCGTAGGGCTGAAGAGTTGTTTTGGAGTCAGCGTAAAGATCAGTGTGGAAGCGTGAAGAGAGTTCACTTCATAGAGAAGAAGAGTTCACCATCTAGCACCTGCGTTGAAGTTTAAGAGATCACAAAAACCCATCGTGAAGACTAGCAGTGAATCCAAGTGTGAAGAATTAATCCAGCATGAAAGAGTTCACCATCCAGCGTGAAGAGTGTTCAGTGTCGAGGAGGCATTGAAGCAGTGTAGCATTGTTTGCATCAGTGTGAAGGAAGGAAACCACACCAGCGCATTCAGAACCAATCGACGTTGAAGAGAGACCAGCGTGAAGGGCGTAGAGACTAATCTGCACCAGCGTAAGAGAGTCCAGCGTGAACACCAACAAAGTGTGCATTATTGGCACAATCAAAGCATTGAAAGAGACCAATATGCACCAGCGTAAGAGAGTTCACTAAGAGTTCACCAATCGAGCATATCCACCATACCAGCGGGAGTCGAAGTGTGCATTACCAGCATAATCAAAGCGTTGAAAGAGACCAATCTGCACCAGTGTAAGAGAGTTCACCAAGAGCTCACCAATTGAGCATATCCACCATACCAGTGAGAGTCAACCCGAGAGATACACTAATTTATTTTATTTTGGAGATTCTTTTTTATTGTAAAAAAAAAAGGTGGAGAAATAATATATTGGAGATTTTTGTTATATATATTGTATAAAAAAGGTGGAGAAATATTTTTTTTTAAATAAATAAATAAAAAAAGGGTTATTTTTGGAGTTGATGGGACTGGAACTTGTGACCTCCCATTCAACAATGTTGTATCTCTCCAATTCATCTCTAAAGATTTGTTATTTTTTGGAGTGATAAGGTGAATTTTTTTTATTGGTCATTGGAGTAATAAGGAGCATTTATTGGTGTCATAAGGAGTACTTGTATTTTCACTCAAGGTTTGATTAGAGCAAAGTGAAGCTCTATCAAATTCTTTTCTTGAGGCTATAAGTGGTTCAAGGCCAAGCCCCTATAGCTCTCTTTTGCATGGTGTGTGGTGTTTCTGGTGACTTGATGTGTAAGTTTCCTTTCATGTTGGTAGTGATATTTTTTGCATAAAATCTTCTATTGGTGATATAAGGTGATTGTTTATTCTGGTGACATAAGGTACTTTATTTTTCTAATTCTTGGAGCTATAAGGTTTGCATAATACACATCTTCTAGAGTTATAAGGTGTTTATTTTTTTACAATGTCTAAAGTTGTAAGTCTTTTTAATGAATCTGACAAGTTGGAAGGATCGAAAAATTATAAAGTTTGGAGTCGTCATATTCAAAGCACTCTTATTTACAATGAATTGTGGAAGGGTGCCTGTAATGCTCAGCCTACCAAACCGACTAATCTTGATGAGCTTGCAAAGTGGGAACTAAAAGATGAGAAGGCCTTGGAATTCATCCACAGTACTGTTTCTGATGATATTTATGTGCATATTGAAAATAGTTATGATGCGTGGTCAGTTTGGAAGACATCGAAAGATTTATTTGATTCTCAGAGTGAAGCTAAGAAAATCAATCTTCAATTGAAGTTGTTTCAACAAAAATTGTCTTCAGGAGGTGATGCCATGGAGTACATTTCTAGATTGAAAAATATCAAACAAGAAATTTCAAGAGTTGGTTTTGGTAAAATTGAGGACAGCATGATGGTGACCATTTTGATCGTAGGATTTCCTGGGACATATAAGCATTTTTTGGAAACTTTACAGATTACAAATAAATTGGATAAATTTTATTTTGACGAACTAAGTGAATTACTTGCCACACATGACAAAATTTTTGGTAAAACAAAGAAAGCAGGAGAAGATTTTTTGGTCGCAAGTACTAGCAAACAGTCTTCAGGTAATCATCAAAAAGGAAATCATCATAAAGCAAATGAACAACAACATTCAAACAGAGGTCGTGGTCAGGGTTTTGGAAGAGGAAGAGGCCGCGGAAGAGGAAGAGGAAGAAATCAAGGAAGAGGTTCTAAACAGGTCACATGTTTTCGTTGTAATAGAGTTGGACATTATGCTTCAGACTGTAGAATTTCATTTGAAAAAATTCTAAAAGAAAGAGAATCTAAAGAATCTTCATTAGTGGCACATTATGCTCATGCAGACGATAGTGAAAATTGTGAATGTGTTTTTATAGCACTTGGACAATAAGAATCAATGGGTTTTGTTCAAGTTCATTAGTTGGAATCAGCGAATTTTGTTCAGTCTTCTTATTGTTTCAAAAATGATTTTGAAGATGCTTGGATTATGGATACAGGGGCTACTCAGCATATGACATACAGGAAATATTTCTTTTGGAGTTATGAAGATTGTCATTTAAATTCAATTTTTCTTGCAGATGATTCTATTCATTTACCACAGGGAAAAGGAACAGTTAAGGTTGACTTGCCAGGAATTGGAGAAAGATTGATTTCTAATGTTTGGTTTGTGCCTACATTTAAGAAAAATTTGTTGTCTTTAGTTTTCATTTGCCAATTAGGACATCAAATTGTAATGGAAGATGGCATCCTTTTGGTTAATTCAAAAAAGGATGCATACAAAACAGTTATGACAGGTTATGAAGATAGAAAGATTCTTAGGATGAAGGGAACAGTCATTCCTAGATCAAAGGAACATTTGAAGGAATTTGCAAGTTTAGTTGAAACTGATGTTTCACCTATTAGATTGTGGCACATTCGTTTTGGGAACTTGAATGTTCATAGTATTGTACAGCTCCAACAACAAGGAATGGTAAAGGGGTTGCCTACTTTTCAGAAGGAAAATGTAAAGTGTGAAGCTTGCATTTATGGCAAACAGAGAAGGATAGCTTTTTCAAAAAGCACTTGGAGAGAAACAAGGAGATTACAGCTTGTTCATAGTGATGTTTGTGGTCCATTGGAAACTTCACTTGGTGGTTGTAAATATTTTTGTTGTTTATTGATGATTTTAGCAGGATGGTTAGGGTGTATTTCTTGAAGGAAAAATCAGAAGTGTTTGAAAAGTTTCAGTCATTTCAAAATTTGGTTGAAACAATGACAAAGGAAAAGATTGCTACTTTGAGAACTGATAACGATGGTGAGTTTACATCAAATGATTTTTTGACTTATTGTCAGGAAAAAGGGATTAAAAGACAGTTGACCAATTTTTATACTCCACAACAAAATGGAGTATCAGAAAGGATGAATCAGACTTTATTGGGCATGGCTAGAGCAATGTTATTTTTCAAAGGGTTGAATTCATGTTATTGGGCAAAAGCAGTTCATACTGTAGTTTATTTGAGGAATTGATCTCCTTCATCATCACTTGATGGCATAACTCCTTTTGAGGCTTGGTATGGATTCAAACCTATGGTCAAACATTTGAGAGTTTTTGGTTCAGTTTGTTATGCACTTATCCCAAAAGAAAATCAAAAGAAATTAGAGTCTAGAAGTGTTAAGTGCATGTTGATTAGTTATTCCGATGAGAAAAAGGGGTATAGGATTCTATCAGATGGAAATTTTATTGTCAGCAGGGATGTGATTTTTTATGAAATAGAAAGTTTAAGTGTAGAAGAGGTTGAAAAACAACTTAGTCACTTAGAGGAAAAAGTAACTCAGGAACAATTAAGGATGCAACACTTAAACAAGACAAGGAATGAACAATGGTTTGATCTCACTTCAGAAGTACAGGATGATGAACAGGTTGAAGATACTTTGATTTTTTCACAAGTTAACTTGTATGATTCAAATCAAGTTAACATTGAAAAGAAGAAACCAAAATGGGCAACTAAGTTACTTCAGGATGTTAAGTCTAATGAAAAAGGCAAAACAGGTACAAGGAGTTCTAATATGGGTTCAATTTTTTTTTCTCTTTCAGTTGTTGAACCAACTACTTTTAATGAAGAAGTTGAGTATGATGAATGGAAAATGGCCATGCAAAGTGAGTATGATACAGTAATGAAGAATCAGACTTGGAAAATTGTTGATTGTCCACATGATGTTAAACCCATTGGTTGTAAGTGGGTTTACATAATTAAATACAAAGCAAATGGAGATATTGATAAATATAAGGCAAGATTGGTGGAAAAGGGTTTTGCTCAGAAAGAAGGGATTGATTATGAAGAAACTTTTGCTCCAACAACGAAATGGAATACTATCAGGATTGTGCTAGCTTTAATAGATGGAAAGTGCATCAAATGGATGTAAAACTTGCATTTCTAAACGGTGATTTGCAAGAGGATGTTTATATGACTCAACCTCCTGGTTTTGAGGTTCCAGGGAAAGAAAATCAAGTTTGTAAACTGGTTAAGGCATTGTATGGATTGAAATAGGATCCCAGAGCTTGGTATGCAAAAATGGATGCCTACCTTCAGAAAGTTGGTTTTATTCGTAGTGAGTCAGATGATACTTTGTATGTTCGAATCCAGGAAAACAACTTAGTCATCTTGGTTATGTATGTTGATTATTTGCTCATAACAGGTAACAATAATGATCATATATTTCAGGTTAAGCAAGAACTTCAAACAGGTTTTGAAATGACAGACTTGGGATTACTTCATTACTATCTTGGAGTTGAAGTAAAGTAGCGGGAAGGAAGTATATATATTTCTCAAGCTAAGTACATTTCTGGATTATTGAAGAAGTTTGGAATGGAGGAATGTAAACCAGCGATTACTCCCATGGAGAAAAATTTAAAACTTTCTAAGTTTGAAGGGGGGGGAACTTGTAAATTGTACTGGATATAGACAGTTAATTGGATGTTTCATTTACTTGATGAATACTCATCCTGATCTATCTTATGAAGTCAACATACTTTCCAGATATATGCAAGAACCTAGAGAAAGTCATTGGAATGCAGCAAAAAGGGTGTTAAGGTATCTTCAAGGAACAAAGGATTTTGGACTTGAGTTTAAAAGAAACAAAAATTTCAAGCTTGTTGGCTATTCAGATGCGGATTTTGCTAGAGATGTTGATGACAAGGCATCTACTTCAGGTTACTTAATGAATATGGGATCAGCTACAGTGGCATGGAGTTGTAAAAAGCAGGATACAATTGTGAATTCTATAGCACAAGCATAATATATTTCAGTTTGGGAAGCCGCTTGTGAGATAGTTTGGTCAAGAAGGATTTTGCAAGACCTCAAAGTTTATCAGAAAGAAGCAACTTCATTATATATTGATAATCAGTCAGCAATCAAGTTAGCCAAAAATCATGTTTTTCATTCAAAGACTAAGCATGTGGATACTAAGTATCATTACATTCGGGCTCTCATCATCAAACAAATCATCAAGCCAAAGTATTGTCCATCAGAAGATCAAACTGCAGATATTTTTACAAAATCTCTTGGAAGGGTCAAATTTGATGAGTTTAGAAATGAACTTGGTATTTGTTCAAAAGAATTTTTGGATCAAAGGGGGGATTGTGAGGAATTATGATCCAAAATGTTATGTTTAGAATTTTAGTTTAATAAATGTAAAAGGGCATCTACACACTCACGTGATTATGTGAGGTGTCCCTTTGTTAGTTTCAGTAATGGTAAATTAGTTGCTACTCTTTAGATATTTAAATCCATCGAGTTTTCCACGTGAGGTAATATTTTGGGACATAGCCCTCACATCTCTGTGATGTAATTATTTTCCTTCTTCATGAATAAAGTTATGTGTCTGAGGACACTTTGTTAGTTAAGGGCATATAGGATTTGGGGATTAGGGGACTTATGGATTAGGGGTTAAGGGATTATGGATTATAGGGTTTAAAGGAATAAGGGTAAAGGGACCAGGGATTTGGGGCTTAGGATTTAGGTAGTTTAATGGTTAATGGCTTAGGTATTGATATTTAACGGTTTAGATGTTATGGGTTAGGGGTTTAGGGGTTAAGGGATTAGGGAATAAGATTGGTACCCAAGGGATTAATGGAAAATGTATTAGAGGTTAGGGGATTCAACGGTTAAGGGTTACATGATTAGGGGCTAATGGTTAAGGGATTAGGGATTATAGGTTTAGGGTTTAAGGGCTTACAGGTTTATGGGTTTAGTGATTATGGCTTAAGGGATTAGGTAGTTTAATGGTTAAGTTATTAGGGATTATGGGTTAAGGGATTAATGTGTAAGTTCTTAGAGAATAGGGCTTTATGTGTTAAGGGATTGGGGATTAGAGCTCAAGGGTTTAAGGGTCAATAGATTAAGGCATTTAGATCTTAGGGTTAACGGATTGCGGATTAGGGTTTATGGGATTAAAGGTTAATGGATTAGGAATTATGGCTAATGGGTTTTAAAGGGTAAGGGCCTATTGATTATGTCTTAAGGGCATTTTATTTTTAAATGTATAGATGTTTTCTTATTATAACGCTTATTTTACAATCTGTGATGTAATTTTTTATATTTTGTAATTTAGATTTGTTTGTACAATTATATATGTTAAGTTAAAACATATTATTAATATTCAATATTCATGTTTTTATATGAAATAGGAAACTAATATTGATATTTAAAATATCAAAATTTCATGTAACTCTAGGTGATTAATTTTTTTTCTATCGTTTAATTCATTTATTGTTAGTTACATGCATTTAAATTTTATTAGCTTATGCACGTCACAAATATGTTGATACAAAATGAATGGAAGAAGGCTATGATATTGAAAATTGGGTTTAGGTGATTTACAGATTAATTACATCAGGATTATATTGGGTTAAGGGCTTAGTGCATGACATCCACTGACCTTGCACAGTGAGTAGTTAATGGGGCTAACATTGAAATTTATTAAAATGTGATTGTATGCATTGAAATTTTACATGGTTAGACTAAGCGTATTCCTTGA
Source organism: Pseudotsuga menziesii (assembly GCA_001517045.1). Classification (NCBI taxonomy): domain Eukaryota; kingdom Viridiplantae; phylum Streptophyta; class Pinopsida; order Pinales; family Pinaceae; genus Pseudotsuga; species Pseudotsuga menziesii. The sequence continues at coordinate 88,121 of LPNX011078512.1, forward strand.
TAGTATGGGAGGGTTTTAAGACTCAAGGACATCATTCTCATCATCATGGATGTAATTTCATCATCATAGTAATTATATTAATCATGACCCAACTTTTCCATCCTTGGAAACAAAGATCAAACCCCACATACCCATCTTTGCAGCGAAAACGCCAATGAAGATGTCAATTTCTATGTCTTTTCATTTTTTCTTGTGTCATTCTTTGAGATGATTAAACCATGATTATATAAATCTAATACATCCCAAAATAAGTTTATAGGGTCCAACATGTAAGTGGTTTACTGGATAATTTCTCAAGGATTATATCGGGTTAAGCGCTAAATGACATTGATCAACTCTACACAATGAGCAGTTAATGGGGCCAACATTGATTTTTTTTCAAACTATGCATGTATGAATCAAAATTTGACATGGTTAGACTAGGAACATTCCTTGATGGTGTGGAATGGTTTCAAGACTCAAGGAACATTCCTTCAATGTTTGACATGGTTAGACAAGGAACATTCCTTCAACGTTCTACGTGCACATCTCATTTTCATCATTCATCATTCATGTCTATAGAATATTTGTAGGAAATCTATATAAATTTCATGGAAATTCTAAATCTCCCATGAATAATGTCATCAATCAACCTTACATAGTGAGTAGTGAATGGGGCTAATATTGAAATTTCATCAAATTATGAATGTATGCATTTAAATTTTACATGGTTAGACTAGGCACATGAATTAATGATATGAGAGGGTTTTAATACTCAAGGGAATCATTCTCATCCTCATGGATGTAATTTCCATCATCGTTATAATCATTTTCACCATGACCTAATTTTTCCATCCATGGAAACAAAGATCAAGCCCCATATACCCATCTTTGCAACAAAACTGCTAATGAAGATGCTAATTTCCATGTCTTTTCCTTTTTCTTTTGGCATACTTCAATATGATTAATCCGTGATTTTATTAATTTAGTACATCCCAAAATAATTTTCTAGGGTCCAACATGAAATTCGTTTAATGGTTGTTTTCTTAGGGACTATATTAGGTCAATGGATAAACGACATCGATCGACCCAGCCGAGTGAATAATGAATGGGGCCAACGTTGAAATTTATATGAAATGTTCTTGTATGCATAAAAATTTGACATGATTAGACTAGAAACATGCCTTGATGGTATGGGAGGGTTTCAAGACTAAAGTATGTCTGATGTCCCTACATAATCTTTGAGATAGTCCATGTTTCCATCAACATTAAACATGCACATCTCATTGTTACAATTCGCCATTCCTATCTATAAAATATTTTTCAAAATATTCTTGAAATGTCATGGAAATTATAATTTCCCCATGAATAATTTCTTTCATCTATCCCACACAATGAGCAATGAAAAGGGCCGATAATGAAATTTCTTCAAAATGTGAATGTATCCGTTGAAATTTTACATTGTTAGACTTGGTGCATGCCTTAATGTTATGGGAGGGTTTTAAGACTCAAGAACATAATTCTCATAATCATGTATGTTATTTCCATTTTCATCATAATCATATTCACCATAGACCAATTTGTACATCCATGACAACAAAGATCAAACCCCACATACCCATGTATGCAGCGGAACCACTAACAAAGATAGCAATTTCCATGTCTTTTCCTTTTTCTTGTGGAATCCTTCAATATGATTAAACCATGATTATATTAAGTTAAGACATCCCACAAGAAGTTTCTATGGTCCAACATGCAACTCGTACTTTTAAGAGATTAAACCATGATTATTGTATCTAAGCGAACTATAGAAAATCGTCCAGACTCGACGATCTCTTCATCAAATGTATGTGTTTTTCATGAGGATGATATATATATATATATATCATCGCTTAAAAGTGCCACTGACGCGTACCACCTATATCATTGCTTAAAAGTGCAACTGACCCATACCATATATATATATATATATGGGGTAGTTGGTGGGACTTTTAAGCAACGTCGAAGGATTTTAATATAAAAAATTAATTAAAGTGTTTTTTTCTCCAAATAAAGGTAAAGCCGGTGGCATGGACTAAGATTTTTGGTCCTCCTTTTTGTCTTTCTTAGATATAAGGAAACACTTTGACCCATGACATTTGGAAGGAGTGGAATTCTACCCTTCATTGATCACCAACGAGTTATTCTAGGTGCCTCGGTTTTCCTTGAATAAGGGTTGTAACGTCCCCGAACCTTCGACCGGCGAAGAGGACGCTACTAACACCAAACAAACCGGAAAACAGCCCCGTGAACATGAACATGGATAAATGCTGAAATTCAAACTTAAACATAATACATACCAAGATGCATAACCCATCATACAAGGATACATAGTTACTCAACATTCAGCGGAAGCAACATACACATTCCAACATTCAACATGTTCATCATAATTCATGAAACAGTAGATATAATTGCAGAGATGAAATATTCAGGAGTACTTATCTTTTGATGAAGAATTTTCCTCGTAACCAGCTACGTCACTACAACGTCCCACCCAACCATAGGCCAGTGTGCTCATCAATCTCTCAGCAACACTGCCACCCCCGAGCTGGGCATGATTCCTCAAGGAATAAGGGTCAATGCAGGCTTACACATAACCAAGGTTTGCTAATCAGCCAAACCCACACAGTAGGGTTTTACCAGGTTGTCAAGGAGCTAGGAAAGGATAAATGCTAAGATGGTGGCCTTAACACTAGTTTCCTCAAGCATACCCAGCCTCTAATCCCACTCTCCACAGTCCGAAGACCAATGACTGCACACCGCAGCAAAACAACCCATTCACATCTCTGTGAAGAAGGAAAAGCCAACCGGGTGACAATCCCAAACAAAAGATGAAACGTTGTTCAGATCCAACCACACTCCAGAGTTGTTCTTGTCCCTAGCGTGGCCAAAACAACTCAGCAACAATCCACAAAAGACGTATGTTGCCTTAGCAACCAAGAAGCAACCCAAAACCAGGGTGAATTGACAGCCCCAAACTCACAATGAAAACTATGGAAACCTTACACAGTCCCAAAACAGAGGAGAAGTCTGATTCTCAATCTTGGGAAAAAGGAGAACATAAACACAGACCACAATCTGATGAAGAGACAATGAGAACCTTACACAGTGCGCAGTTGGGGAAGAAGCAGAACTCCCAGCATAGACATGGGAAAACTAAGCCAACGGATGTGGAAATCAGTAGTTGTCCAACATCCAAGAGCCAACAACACACAATTCCTCAATGTAACCACTGAAGAAGGTTACACAAACAAGAATGGGGAAAGAACAAACTCTCAACTTGTGCGTAAGGGAAAAGACACAGCCCAGACAAAACATGGAAGAAAACACAGCGGTCTACAGCTCCTGATCCACCACAAAGGATGGAAAACAATACACAACTCAATAATGCCAAAGGAAAACCAGTTCTCTACATGAATGGATGGAACACCACCACAGACTGACAAACAGTGTGAGAGAGGGAAAACGAACCCCCAAACCAGAAATTGCACCCCTCCTTAACTCGGCTCTGTGTGAGGAAGATTAACCGGCTCCCTGCTGCGCGTCCTTGCATGAGAGTGAACAACCCCCTTATGCACGAGGGTGAGCCAACAATGGATAGAATGGCCTCCTGTAGAGAATGGCAGTGGTTTACTTGCCAATGTGAGGTCAACCTGCTGGTGGAGTGTGCGTGTGGGCAAGGACTAACAGTCCTGCCACACTCCACTCCCAGCCATAACTTCCTCAACTACTCAATCAAAACATTAAAGTGGTTGGATGAGACAAGGGAATATGGAAAATCAAACAGGGTGGTAACACATGGATTTCCCCCCCATAGTCCAAGGTTTTACATCCCCCACCTTTATCCTTTGGAATCATGCCCTTTTCATTTTAACGTTGCACCGTCGTAGCTGGCTGTAGGTTTAGTTTAATTGATGTGCATATTTACATGATTCCAAACTATAATGTGTTGAATAGCATGATATACCATCAGCAACTATCCCTATTTCCGAAACATACACAACCAAATCGATGGTGGGGCTTTTTCCATTAGCCCCTCACCATGATTAATTACATTATATACATCATGCAAACGGGGTCAAAACCGAGGTGTTACAAGGGTGATGAGTCAATTCATATTTGCCGGTAAAAACCAATGATGGATGTCCTTAAATGCCAATTTTACAACTCAATTATGATAGGTTTTGCATCTTCCAAAGAAAAGAAGAAAAAAAAGGTGATCTACTACTCATTATTTTTCCTATTTTAGGTAACAAAACGTTATATAGTAATCTACTAAGGTTTAGCCCAATTGATTTGTGTGGGATTTAATCCTCATAGATTATAGGTTCAAATCTTATGAGAAGACTTGAAGGAGGAAGCCACTTAATAATATAGATTTTCAAAAAAAGCTTCAAAAGAATCTTCTTAAACCCCTCTCTTTATCGAGTTCAATATTGGGTTGAATCTATAATGTTGCAATGTGTCTCTTACAATATCTACTCACATTGTTTGATCCCCCTATGCAAAACATTTTTCTCACAAAGATCAACAACACTTATTACAACAATGGTAATTTACCATGGTTTCCCCTAACCTTGGTGACAAGAACCAACTAATGTTTGAAACCTTCATTGTGTTAGAAGGAGAGAATCACAAAAGTAGTAGAATCCCTCCCTCCATCTTATCCTTCTTACCAAGCTTGGCATTGAATTGAGGGAGTGCCATCAGTAAACCAAAGAATCCCCCAAAATGGCATATAAAACCCACATTTAAGAGAAGATGTTGTCATCGTAACTATTCTATAGAGCACCCCTCGAGTAGCATGGATGTTGCTGCAAGGGTGGTTGGACTACTCACGCTCACTTCCCCTTACACATGCTTTATGCAATAGGCGGTGTGAGGTGGCATTGTCTTTCTCAATTCCTTAAAGTAGCATGGGAAGGGGAGAATGGAATTATGATTGGTTGACCACTAGTTACCATTATTTACAAGTATACTCTAGGCTGAGAAATAATTTGTATGTACCACCACTACAAAAAATACTTGTGATTGGCTCCCTTTTTATCTCTCTATTAGGATGGCACTATTATTGGACTTTTTTGTGCCAACCACACCTTGTCGGAGCTAAATAGCACCACTTTTAGCGCCGAATAAAAAATCCAGTTTAACTTCCATTTTGTTCCTTCAATTTGGCGTATACTTTAGCAACAAATAATAATTCCATTTTAGCTTCCTAGTTATCTCCTTCTTTAGCTCATTTTTTAATTCCATATTGTTCTCCTCTTTCAAGAACATCTTTAGCTCCCAGTTTTGCTTCCAGTTTAGCTTCATTTGCAGCATCATTTTTAGATTCATTTTTAAATTCGAGTTTGGATTCAAAGTTTATGCATACTATGAATAAATAGTTAATGTTGATTAAGTTGTCAATGATGCCAACGGTCTCTGGTCATTAATTCCAATTGTTGAGTTCTTGGTGCCCCTTGTGGAGCCCCTAAGAATTAGTGTTTAGTTTGTGGTTGTTTGTGTCAGAGGAGCCCTTTTAACCTTGTCGAATCCCAAGCTTGAAGCCCTTGGAGGCCTTGGAACAATGAAAAAGTTCCTCGTTACCCATTGACTTGGTCAAGTGCCCCTAAGTTGTATCTTGGTCCCATTTGAGTCCATTGTCATGTTCATTACTCATGGTTGATCTTTGGTTACTGGTCTTTGTTTTGTTTGTTATGCTTGTACTTGTTTTTCTCTCTTGATTGGTTGTTGGATGGATGATGTTGCTCATGTGTGTAAATTCCTTGATGTGTTGATGGTGAATGCCATTTATTGCATTAGATGGTATTGAGGTTGTTAAGTTGTTGTGGGGCCCTTGATTCCACAAGCTTAGATCTTGATCCTCTTGCATGTGGAGACTTAGGTCTTGGAACCCACACTTATGGTGGTATGTTGGAACCCATTGTTATGGGGTCTTTGAACCCACATATATGGTGGTTTGATGGGGCTTGGATGATATATGGTCATTGGCATGTAGTAGCCTTGTGATCATGCATATGAATCCCATAAGGTGTTGAAAACTAGTGGTGAGGTCTTTGTACCTCTCTTTTGGGTTGTTGGTACTCTTATGGTGATGAGTATATATATATATATATATATATATATATATATATATATAGTGGAACCATTAGATATTTTTTTAATGATATGGAGACCTTGAACATGATGATGTTGAATCCCTTGAAGTCCATAGAAAGTATCTTGTTTTAATATTATAGGATATCTTTGAAAGATCCCTTGAAACCCTTGCATGTGGCACCTTGGGTATTGAACCATGATGATGTATGGTCCTATTTGTGGTTATATGTCTATTGGGATGTAGATGGAGGTAGAGCCCATGTAATTTCCTTGATATGTTGAAGAATACTTTGAATAAGACTTTGAAAGTCTTGTAGTTGGTGGTATGGTGTTTGGCACCCTCATGTGTGGGGTCTTTGACGTCCTAGACATACTAAAGAATTTAAGGGTATTAGAATAAGGATTTGCAAATAAACCCATGATATGGAGATAATCATCATCAATCCATTTCTGTTGATATGTGGAGAATCTTCTAACTCCTTACGGTTGAAGAGATATGAATTTTTGAAGTAGGTGTACCCCACCTTTTTGGGTGAGCCGACCAAACAAAACATAATTTAATTATTTGTAATTTTGAATTGCATGTCAGACCAAGTTAATAAAATTTATCCACAACCTATATAAATATAATATCAAGCATTTTATTTGTTCATCATCATTTCTCCAAAGAAATTTTCAACTCTTGGAGAAAAGTGTGAAATTTTGTGATAGAAAAGTTTGTGGGCATCTTCACTAAAATTGGCATAACTTTCTCATACGGAATCGAAATTAAAAATTTATTGGCTTGTTGGAAAGCTTGTTATGAGGGTTGTGTGATGATAGGATCTAGAGTTTATTTTGGATTTTCTACCTTCTCTTCATCTTATGATCTTTAAAAATGTACACAAGCATCTTGGTATAGGCTGGTTCAGTTAAGCAAGATTGACACAAGTTCCCTTATGTGGAGTTGTTTTGACTCAGATTGGTCGAGTTGTATGAGAAATTGGTTTGAACTAGGTGGAATAAGTTTGGCATGCACACTCATATTGTCTGATTTGGATTATTAATTGGTACAACTTAATTAGACAAGTTACTGGTTTAGTTCTGGTGCAGTGATGAGAAAGTGACGAGTTCATGAATAATCATCAGGATATGAGCAGTGTGCTACATCAGATAGTGATCAGTTGATGAGTAGTGTGATACAACATACAGTGATCAGTCAACTAGTAGTGATAAGATGATGAATAGTGGTTATTAGTGGAAATGGTTTTGTAGTGTGGTACAGATTGTGCAGTGTAGTACAAGTGTTGATTAGTTGGTCCACACGATGAGTGTAGTTGTGGTTTAGTAGTTCAGTGTCTATATTCTAATTAGGGTGGAAGGACGGTGCAAAGAAAGGATATCATAGAATCCTTCCGGTTGATGACGAAGAAATAGGGAACTATAGCTTCCTTCAGGTTGTAGCTTATGTGATTTCCCCCCCAGGACTTGGGTTTCCACATAAACTATTGTGTACTGAGTTGTTGTTCTTTCTATGTGATGATGATGATATGATGATGATTATAACACTATTGATGAAGATATAATGATAATGTGATAATGCATAATATTGAATAAGTTGTTGATTGTTAAAGTTGAAAATTTAATAAAGACTGCACACACAGATTCACCCCCCTCTATGTGTGGCTGGTGTGCCCAACAATTGGTATCAGAGTGGGTCCTTCACATAAATGCTTATCATCTTGAAGGATATCTTTGACACATGATGGGGTTCTCAATGAATGGAGTTCCATTGTTTTGTGGAAGAAATTACTTCTATTGTAAAAGAAGAATGAAATTTTATATTGAGGAAGAAGGAATTGGTATGTGACAATCAGTTCTTACTGGATATACTCCTCCAAAGAAATTGAAAACAATAGCTAAGAAGGAAGCAAAGAAGAATAATTCAATGGCTATGGAAACGATCCTTGAAGGATTAACAGATCACCAAAAGAAGAAGATAGGAAAGTGCATCTTAGCTAAGGAACTATGGCTCAAAATAGAACTGATCTACTCCACTAAAGAACAAGAAGAAGAGGTAATGAAACTCGTGGTTGAATATTTGATAGATCTCCAAAAGGATAAAATATGAAAGTACAACACAATTGAAGAATTGTAGTTCAAAATAAATCATCTAAATGAAGAACAACAAGCAGAGGATAGGTCAGTACAAGTTCCAGGTAAGTATGAAGGTACATCCCCTGCACACTCTTTTTGTCATGGTTTTAAAGAGATATGTTTATCAAGTATAGATGATAAGATCCATTTTTATATCATATAATGCAATACTTTAGATTGTGATTAAAATCCTTGTTCTATGATTAGTGCTAGAAATCTAACATATACTATAATAGACAATGAAATTACTAATGTTTTGCAAAAAGTGAAAAATATTTGTGAACAGAACCAGGTATTGCAGGAGCAATTGGACAAATATAATAAGAAGAATCAAGAAGAATCTGAGAAGGCCACACAAACTATAATTGATATAAAACTCCAAGTTGAATAAGCTACCAGAATCAAAGAACCCACATCCAACTCTTTGAAAGATAAACTTGAGAAGTCGGCTACAAAAATTGAAAACAAATCAGAAAAAATCGTCAAGCTCAAAATACAACTAGATGATAAGGAGAAAGAATTGATCTGCAAGCTACAAGACAAAGGCAGTGAGATAAGTACCTACAAGACTGAAGAAATATTGGTAGAGACATTAAGAAGAAAACAAGAACTTGAAATCAAATCCTTGAAGGTGATTTATAGAACATATGTAACACAAACTTTGAATTTGAAAAGAATCTCTCAGAACTCAGAAAGGAGAATCATGCACTAAAATATCAACTGCAAAAATTTCATGAGGATAATCAGAATTCAAAAGGACATATGGAAGACAATATCTTCATCTGAACAAACAGGTAGAATAAGTCAATAAAATAGAAGAATATCTAACTAGACAACTCTAAGAAAAGATAGAAATTTGTCAACAACAAGAATTGAATATCCTCTCTTTGAAGGAAGATCTAGACAAAACAAGTACTCAGCTAAATACAAACTCAAAGATCGCGAATAACATTGAAGAAAGTAAAAGCTCTATAGTAAAAGAGGAAAAGTGTAACAGTAATACATGTATTCTCAGAATATCCCATGATCAACAAGAATCAAGATAAGTTACTACTCAGAGATATCCTATAAGGTTCCATGGTCATTGCTACAAGTGTAACAACTATGGTCACAAAGCCATTCATTGCAGAGCTCATGACAGAATCACTCCAGGAAGAAATCAATATGGGTTTTTCGTTCAGTGTTACAATTGCTATCATTATGGTCATTTCGTAAAACATTGCAGGATGCAGGGACAAGTTAAAGTTTGGAGAAGAAAGAAAGATCAATCGAATGACGTGAACAACCATCAACCAGTAATATGAAGTGTACAAAGAATGTGTAAAAGGGTATATCCACTTGATTGTCATATTTGAGTGTGATATAGTAGTTGGTTCCAGCAGTATTCATGTGACATAATACAAGTTCGTCAAAGTAGCATCAGTGATAAGAGAAGCAGTATTGACAAAAAAAAATCTTATTCCCATTAATGGAAACTTGAAGAATAGTTGAAAAGGAAGAGAATTTGATGACAAGGGGAGCATAACCTAAGGGGGAGCATGACCTAAGGAGGAGTAGTATGGTCAAAGGATGTTCCCTTTTCCATTGATGCCAAAGGGGGAGAGAATTTTTGTTGACATGGGAATCTTGTTATGAAGACAAGTTATGGTGTTTTCATCATTGAAAAAGGGGGATATTGTTGATTAAGTTGTCATTGATGCCAATTGTGTCTGGTCATTAATGCTAACTATTGAGTGCTTGGTGCCCCTTGTGGAGCCCCTGAGGGTTAGTGTTTAGTTTGTGGTTTTTTGTGTCAGAGGAGCCATTTTTTCCTTTACCCAAACCAAGCTTGAAACCCTTGGAGGCCTTAGAACAATGACAAAATCCATGGCTACCCATTGACTTGGTCAAGTGCCCCTAATTTGTATCTTGGTCCCATTTGAGTCCATTGTCGAGTTCCTTACTCATGGCTAATCTTTGGTTACTGGTATTTGTGCTACTTGTTATGCTTGTACTTGTTTTGGCCTCTTGATTGGTTGTTGGATGGATGACGTGGCTCACTTGTGTAAAGTCCTTGATGTGTTGATGGTGAGTTCCATTTTTTTCATTAGATGGTCTTGAGGTTTTTAAGTTCTTTTGGGTCCTTGAGTCCAAAATCTTAGATCTTGATCCTCTTGTGTGTGGGGACTTAGGTCTTGGAACACACACTTATGGTTGTATGTTGGAACCCATTCTTATGGGGTCCTTGGTGTCCTTTAAATTTTAGGTCTTGAACCCACATATATGGTGGTTTGATGTCCCTCGGACGATATATGGACATTGGCATGTTGTAGCCTTGTGATCATGTATATGAAGCCCGGAAGGTGTTGAAAACTAGTGGTGAGGCCTTTGTACCCCTCTTTTGGGGTGTTGGTACTCTTATGGTGATGAATATATATAGTGGAACCATTGGATATGTTTTAAATGATATGGAAGCCTTGAACATGATGATGTTTAATTCCTTGAAGTCCATGGAAAGTATCTTGTTTTTAATATTATATGATATCTTTGCAAGAGTCCTTGAAACCCTTGCATGTGGTGCCTTGGGTCTTGAACCATGATGATGTATGGTCCTATTTGTGGTTATATGGATATTGGGATGTATATGGAGTTAGATCCCACATTTTTTCCTTTATATTTTTAAGAATAATTTGAAGAATACTTTGAAACTCTTGTAGTTGGTAGTATGGTATTTCGTACCCTTGTACATATTGAATAATTTAAGGGTATTAGAACAAGAATTTGAAAATAAACCCATCATAGGGAGATATTCCTCCTCAATACATTTCCATTGATATGTGGAGCATCTTCTAACTCCTTACGGTTGAAGAGATATGAATTTTTGAAGTAGTTGTACCCCACCTTTTTGGGTGAGCTGACGAAACGAAAGAGAATTTAATTATTTGTAATTTTAAATTGCATGTCAGCCCAATGTAATAAATTTTCTCCATAACCTATATAAATATAATATCAAAGATTTCATTTGTTCATCATCAATTCTCTTATTAATTTCGCAACTCTGGGAGAAAAGTGCAAAATTTTGTGACCGAAAAATTTATGAGCATCTTCACTAAAATTGACATAACTATCTCATACGAAATCGGAATTACAAAATTATTCGCTCATTGGAAAGATTGTTATGAGGGATATGTGATGACATGATACAGAGTTTATTTTGGTTTGTCTACTATTTCTTTATCTTATGATCTTCAAAAAGGTACATAGGCATCTTGGTACAGGTTGGTTCAGTTGAGCGAGATTGGCACAAGTTGCCTTATGTGCAACTATTTTGACTCATATTCGCTAAGTTTTATGAGACATTGGTTTGAACCAGGTGGACTAAGTTTGGTGTGCAGACTCATATTGACTGAGTTGGATGATTGATTGGTACAACATAATTGGACAGGTTAATGGCTTAGTTCTGGCGCAATGATGAGTTAATGAATAATGATCAGATGATGAGCAGATAGTGATCAGATGATGAGTAATGTGATGCATCATACAATGATCAGTTGATTAGAAGTGTGTTACAGTAGACAATGATCAGTGGACGAGTAGTGATCAGATGATGAACAATGGTTAGTAGTGGCAGTGGTTGTGCAGTATGGTACAGATTGTGCAGTCTAGTACATGTGTTGATTAGCAGGTCCAAATGATTAGTGGAGTTGTGGTTCATTAGTTCAATGTCTGTCTTCTTATTAGTGTGGCAAGACGGGGCAAGGAAAGGAGTTAGGAGGTGTCGATAAGGAGTTTTTATTGTTATCTTTTCTACTAGATTGAATTCTTTTTGAGCTGTGATGAGGACCAAATTTATTTTTTATTCTTCTTCGTCAACTTGAATTTGTTTTTTGGAGAGTCTAAATGCTTCCTTCTAGATTTGTGCACTCTAAATCTCCTCTAACCTTTCGTCTTGCGGATTTTTTTCCTCTTTTAACTTCTTGATTTTTTCCTCCAATTCTTGATTAAAACTTCTCAAGTGTTTGTTTTCTTCCTATTTATCTAGTAGTTTCTTTTTGGCGTCTTCGTTTGGTTGTTCTGTCTTCTTGGTACCTTTTAAATTTCTGATTTTTTCAATTATGTGTTGTTATGGTTTCTTAATCGGTACATTTATTCAGTGTTATTTGATAACATGTTTTTGATAGCTGCAATCTCCAACTTGTGCGTATTTTTAGTGTCACCCTCTCTCTGCTGGATTTAACCAACCTGTTGTTGAAGGTGGAAACTAAATGCTTCTAGGCATATTACTTTCGTTTGAATGTGCTAGATTTCGTATTTTTTTCTCCTTGATGATTCTGTTTGAAAAATTTATTTCTTCTTCTAGATCATTATTGCTTCTATAAGGTGATTCTTCGACATTTTTTCAATTTCTAATTTTGTGTTTCAGGTTTTGATTGTGACTTTTTAGATGTAAAATTTATTTATCCTTATCTAATAACATTTTATGGAGATCTTGATTTTGATATTTTAAGCTACGATTTTTCTGTTCTGCTAAATGATTTCACAATTCTTGCTTCATAATCTTGAACTAAATATTTTTATTGGTCTCTTTATTTTTCTCTAACTCATCCAATGTTGTTTGCAACTGCGATTTCATTTATGAATATGTAGGTTCCATCATTTGCGATTACAACTTTTGATTGAACTTTGTCTTCGATTCAAACTTGTTCATTGGAAAAAAGAAAATCTTATTGAAAAAACGTCCTTTTCTTTTGGCTTTTTTAGTTCTTCCTTCGATAATAAATGGTCACACCAAAGGTTCTTTGTAATTAATAATTGCAATTTGTTACAATTATTAAATAATTATTATTATTATTATTAATATAATGTATTATTAATAATAAAAAAATAATTATAATAATAAGTTTTAAAATTTAATATTTAAAAATTAGGGTTTCGGGTGTTGGAGGAGGAGAAGGGATAGCTTGAGATGAGAGATGGGAGGAGGAATACAAAGGGATCTGCATGGAGTAGTTAGAAATGTAAGGGAGTGTGCAGGTCGTGGAAGAGAGGGCATGGTAGATGGGGTTTGAAAAGGGTGAATGAGATGGAGGAGTTACAGGGTTGTGAGGTAACGATGGTGATGTGGGGAGCACGGTAACAACGATGGATGAGGAAAATGAACGTGAGAGGAGGGAGCGGTGTTGTGGTTGGGAGACATAGTGAGGTACTCGAGTGGGGCAAGGGAAAACATGGAGTGGGAGGGAATATGGATTAGAGGCTGGGAGGAATTAGTGCAGGGGGTGCACGCTGGAGCATCGGAGATGGAAGAGAGAGGGATAGAGGTTGCAAAGGGGTGAGTTGAAGAGCTAGAGAGAGCATCGTTGTGAGTGGAGAGTTTTTGGATAAAGAGAGCATGGAAGAGTTGATGGGATGAAGGAATATTTAACGAGTATTGGAGGGTGTTGAGCAGGGAGTGCATGGGTGGATGGGACAGGTATGGTGTGCAAGGAATGCAATGGTAGCATAAGAGTATGGGAAGAGTGAATGGGTAGGCATAAATAATGTGGGAGAGCATGGAATTATGAGGAAGGGAGATGGCAGTGGGAGAGCTAGTGTATGGGGTATGGGAGAGGCACTATAGGCATGACATGTGGCTAGAATAGAGGTTGAGGGAGCGTGGGAACGACAGTGGAAGGGAGAACAAAGGCCAAAGGTATGGAGATTGGAATGGGTGAAAGTGTCGAGTTATGAAGGAATGGGATTTTATAGGTGGAAGAAGATGGTGCGGAGGAGGGAACATGGCACTAAGGGGTCTGAGTGGGATGGTGGATTGAATGGTCAAAATCCAAAAAACTCTGGTGAAGGATCAATTTCTAGAAAAAATTATGAAATAATGGCCACAGGACTGATCAAGCAACATGGCTTTGATACCATGTACATGAATCGTAAAAACTTCTTAACACTCGTAATATTTCTAAAATTCCCACAAGAAACTTAGCCCACATTCTGATAAGGAATAATAAATAAATTGATGATAGATGAGATGATATTTACATTTACAAGCGTTAACCATTTATAGGTCAATTGGTTCCCCTTTCAATGGAACAATGTACCCTTTAAAATTTATACTAATCTAATTAAATTATTAATCGTATTTCTGATTTAACTAATATTGTTACTATTTATATATACGACATTCAATGGTTTATTTATTAGGGATTATATCGATTCAAGGGATAAACACCATCGATCGACCTGTGCAGTGAGTAGTGAATGGGGCCAATGTTGAAATTTATTCAAACTAAGTTTGTATGCATCAAGAATGACATGGTTAGACTAGAAACATGCCTTGATGGTATATGAGGGTTACAACACTCAAGGATTTCTGATGTCCCCACATAATCTTTGAAACCGTCCATGTTTCAATCAATTTTCAACATGCACATCTCATCGTCGTCATTCCTGTATATAGAATATTTGTCATAAATCTATTGAAATCACTTGGAACTTCTAACCAGCCCATCAAAAATTCCATCCATCATCCCCACATAGTTAGAAGTGAATAGGGACAACGTTGAAATTTTTTCAAAGTCTGAATGTATGCATGAAATTTTACATCATTAGGCTAGGCATATGCCTTGATGGTATGGGAGGGTTTTAAAAATCAAGGATAGAACTATCATAATAATAGATGTAATTTCCATCATCATCATGATCATATTCATCATGTCCTAATTTTTCCATCCATGGAAACAAAGATCAAACACCACATACCCATCTCTGTGACGAAATCGCTAATGAAGATGCCAATTTCCATGTCTTTTCCTTTTTTAATGTGGAATTATTCAAGATGATTAAACCATGATTATGTTAAGCTAAGACATCCGAAAATAGTTTTATATGTTCTAACATTCAATTGGTTTAATGGTTAATTGCTTAGGGATTATACTGGGTCAAGGTTTAAATGACATCAATCAACCATGTGCAGTGAGCAATGAATGGGGCCAATGTTGAAATTTCTTCAAACTATGCATGTATATTCCAATATTTGACATGGAAATACTAAAAAAATTCCTTAATGGTATGGGATGGTTTCAAGACTCAAGGATGTCTAATGTCCCCACATAATATTTGATATAATCCACATTTCCATTAATGTTCAAAATGCATGCCTCATTGTCATGATTCACCACTCCCATCTGGAGAATCTTTGTCGAAAGTCTATTGAAATGTCATGGAAATTATAAGGTGACCATGAAAAATGTAATCCATCCACCCTACATAGTGAGTAGTGAACGAGGCCAATGTTGAAATGTCTTCAAACTGTGAATGTATGCTTTGAAAGTTTACATGGTTAGACTAAGAACATGCCTTGATGGTATGGCATGGTTTTAAGACTCAAGGAAATAATTCTCATCATCATCATAATAATATTCATCATTTACCAATTATTCTATCCATGGAAACAAAGATCAAACCTAACATACCCATCTCTGTAGTGAGACCGCTAATGAAGATGTCAATTTCCATGTCTTTTCCTTTTTTTCTTGTGGAATTATTCAAGACAATTAAACCATGATTATATTAAGCTAATAAATCCCAAAATAAATTTATATGGTCCAACATGCAATTGGTTTAATGGTTATATTCTTAGGGATTATATCAGGTCAAGGGATAAAAGACATCGAATGACCTTGCACAGTGAGTAGTGGATGGGGACAACGTTGCAAATTCTTCAAATTGTGCCTGCATGCGTTGAAATTCGACATGGACATACTAGAAACATGCCTTGATGGTGTGGGATGGTTTTAAGGCTCAAGGATGTTTGATTTCTACACATAATATTTGAGATCATCCATGTTTCCATCAACGTTTAACATGCGCCTCGCATTGCCATCATTCTTCATTCCCGTCTATATAATCTTTGTAAAAACTCTATTGAAATGTTACCGAACTTATAATACGCCCATGAAAAATGCCATCGCGACCCCACACAATAAGAAGTGAATGGGTCGAACATTTATTCTTTTTCAAATTGTGAATGTATGCATTGAATTTTTACATTGTTAGACTATGCATATGCCTTCACGGTATGGGAGGATTTTAAGATAGAAAGAAATCATTCTCATAATCAAGGATGTAATTTCCATATTCATCATAGTTATATTCATCATGCCCAAATTTTTCCATCCGTCAAAACAAAAATCAAACCCTACATACCCATATTTGCAGTGAAATTGCTAATGAAGATTCCAATTTCCATATCTTTTTCTTTATCTTATGGAATTGTTGTAGACGATTAATTAGTGAACAAGTTGTATGGTGTGGATTTTAAAACACTATGTATGGCATGGAATTTAAAATGAGATTGATCAGTAGAAAGAGGAAATGACATCCATATTGGGGATGGAGGTAGTGAACAAGACGTATGGTGTGGAATTTAAAACACTCGCCAGATACATAGAAAAACCGTAAAACATAACAACCAAATTGATCATCTCAAAGGGAATCAATTGATTCCCAACCACTTTTGTATCAAGAAGAATATCTAGGAGGAAATAAATAATAACAAACTCTAAAAATGTGGAACAAGTAGCATAAACTTTCACTATCCCATTCACTCTTGGGACACAAACTTCTTCCACTATGGCATATTTTGCATCTTGCATTGGAATTTATGATACAAATATATAATATGATGTGGTTTAAGGGTAAATATGAATGTCAAATACTAGAAAAAAAATTGAACAGGTTGAAGGAATCATTCCTTCAATGGTTCAAAGACCATCTACATTTTTTCATTCTCAAAGATACTAATGCACCACTAGAAAGCAATAATCCATGACATGGAGACTGAATTTGGAATAGGTTGGTCTATAAAGAAGGGAAAAAAACAAATGTCTCAAAATTGCAAGAGATTCCGATGCAACCAAACAAAGAAGATAAAAAAAAATACTTCTCAAGTAAAGGCTAAAAAAAAGGCCAATTGATTTAACTCTTAAAGTATTGAAATAACTTGTAAAATCATACAAGAAGTCAAATGCACAGAGGAATTCCAGTGAGGAGAGTACCCAAGTAATTTAATTTTCTCATAATATTATATCAAACTTATAAAACAATTTTATAGTTGATTTGTGCATAGTTAAATTGATTTGGGATATGTTTTAGGACAAGGCCTCCAAGGCTATGCCTGCCAAAATTCATGCCATGCATTACAGTGGCCAAAAAGGTCTACATTCCTTGATTTGTACCTTTCTAAGTATATTTATTATGTGAATGATAATTTTTTAATTCCTATAAAAAGAGTAAATTATTGCATAATAATTAGTTTAACTAGTGCATGTGCATGTTCCATGTTTTTGACAGCAAGAGAAATATGGTTGGAATCCAACACCATATGAAAATAAATTTTGAAAAGAAAAAAGTGGACCGAATTTGTAACCTAGATGGAGAACAAGGTATCAATATTTGACTAATAACTCTTATTGAGAACTTTTATTAGTACATTGCTCATTCTTTCTTTGGGAATATATACTTTTAGGTGGTTTATCACATTCATTTGAGTTTAACTTAGGAACACTCAAAACCTCCCAAATATAGAATATGTTGTCCCAAGTCATACCTTTCCTCATACAGTTCACAACCAATAAGAAATTGAATGACACATAAGGTCCATCCCTTTGTGGATCCATATGCTTAATAGTAGACTTTGACCCATTTGTATTATCTAAGCCACTAGAAACATCATGAAGGAGTCAAGGACCAAGGTTGGATATGAAAATATCACACCTTTTATGGCTAGATACATAGGCGGCTGGATTGTGTCGGTTTAATTTGCAGTTCCCATTCCTTGAGTTGTTCTTTGAATGACTATCTTGGTAGTAACCTCTATTGCAACCCAATATTCTATTAGCAAGATGGTTTTATTTTTTAATGTTAATCTAAATAGTTTTTTATTGATCACTTATTCCATGGCATCCAATATCCCAAGTTGTTGCATGAATTCTATTGTTCCAACTTGATCTCTTCATGTCACAATTTTTCACGGGTATAAAAATTTAGACTTTGATTTTTCTTCTAGCTTATCCATTCGCCCTAGGCTAGTAAGGACTACTCTTCATATTCATGGTTTGGAAATTTTTCATTAAACCAATGACATCTTCATTATTTAATTGGTCCCCTGGTTATAAATGAATTGTATTGGACATTCGAACCTGCAAAGCACATTCTAAAAAAAACTTAGTTTATGATTTAGATGGGCCCACTCAAATTTATAGGCCTGTACCCACTTAGTGTACATGGTCCTCACTAAAATGATAAACTAAAATTATGTTTTATTTGATGACAAAAAAAAATGATAAAGTCAATTTCCCAATGCTCGAAAGGATACATTGGAAGGATTAGGTGGAGTTCATTATAAAGACAAATAAAAAAGTGTGTTCTTTCCTTCTATCATGGTGCACATCTATTGACCCATTTGAAATAATCTCTGAATAGTTCCATCCACCAAATTCCCAAATGCAATATATATGTAGCATTTTAGTGGAAGGGGAATGTCCTCCAACATTTCTTGTATGGGATTCTACTATCAAATACTCCATCTTATATGATGGTACAGATTGATGATGTGTAAGAAATTACTAGGATTCACCAACAACTGTATATAGAATAGAATAGGCACTATGAAAATTAAATAGATATGTTTTATGTATCTAGGGATCCACATTTCTATAACACATATGGATTGAAGCCATGTTTTTCAAAAAATTAAGAGAAATTTCACATGTTGGAAGCATAAGTGGTTGAACCTTAATGGAAACTTTGTCTTGGTGAAGTTTTTCCTTTCCTCTCTTCTTCTTCGAAATCTAGGGTCTATAGAAGTGATTAACTATGAATCCCAAAAGGTAGAGGTGGTTCTGAAAGTGTAACTAAATTCCTTAAAATGATGGATAATTAGTCCACTCTGAACCCCTTAGTTGCACTTAATACTTATGATTCCTACCTCAATTTTCACAGCAAGAAATATGGTTGGGATCACTTTTATCCAATACGATTGAGAAGTTGATCTTAATCTGTCTCTAGAATGACATTGAATAACTCCATAAATTTTAGAGAGTGAGAGCTCCTTTTATTATAACACTTTACTCTTAGTACAAATACCCTAAAGAGATCTCAAACTCCTTACCCACATATTCTCCCTCATTTTCGAATATTAGACATTTCTAAGGTTGACCACATTATTGTTCAACCAATGCTCTAAATTCCTTGAAATTTTCAAAGACATGGTATTTATTCTTCAAGTTCCAATAAATTCTTTTCTCTCCAATTGTTTCCTATCTAAAATGCAACCTAGTGATGCTTTCTAGTCACACACCATTTAGATACACCATTAGAAGGAACTACCGTAAGGATTCCATCGACCATATTAATATTGACTATCAATTTTATACTTTAGAAATCCACATGTCCAAGTATCTAATCATGCTCAATTTTTGCTCAATATTACTATGAGTGCAGTCGATCTTAGATCATGTTTAGGGAAATCGACATAGAAATTACATAATGTGTCTTTAGGGTCAGTGATACCTTCGAAAACAAGAAAAAATTCATTGTTAATATTATTCACCACAAACCTATTAAGATGGACTTACATTTTATTTTTAGTATGTGTTAGTTCAGCTACAAAAAAAACATTTCCCACTCAAATATGGCACATAATACACATCAATGATCATACCATTCTACAAGTCAATCCTACCAGGATTTGTAACAATAAGTTCATAATGTTTTGAAGCACATATTTCTTCTTCTATATCCTTATTCAATGAACAAAAGAGAGAAGCATTGTTACAAATATGATGGGCAAAACTAGAATCAATTGTCTTCTCACTTTTAGAAGTGTGAACATGTAATGCCCAAGAATTAATTTTGGAAAATGTATAGTTATACCCATTACCTTTTAAATGTCAATATTGAAGGTCAATTGGTCATTTATTAAACACATCATCTTCATGAGCTCTTGCCTCTTCCTCCAGGTCATTGGTCTTATCTCAAATATTTATCAATCTACATGTCCTAACTTTTGTCGATCTAACCAAGAGTGTCATACATTGGGAGGGGCAAATCCTAACCAAGTTACCCGTTGTCCTAGAAAAACTTAATGGTAAAAATTTATTTATATGGCATAATCCCTAACAATTAATCAATTCTGTAGACCCTTCAATATGGAATGAAGGTTATGGGATATGGTTAATATTGAAAGTAGAATAGGAGATAAATGTCCCTCCAAATTTGACGTACGAATACCATAATATCCTAAAAGAAGTGAAGGAAAATATTTAGAAAGAGCATTAAAAGAAATATTTTGATAAGGTGATATCATATGACACACACACATAAAGAAAAATGATGACACAAGAACAAAAAAAATAATTGAGTCCCTCAATATAAGAGTTGTAGATCAATACCATAGGTTGTGACCTCAAAGGCCAACAATGGTAGTTAAGCGTAGCAAAAACCAAGCCTCTTGCATTGATAGAGGAACCAAACCTAGTATGATTGTCATTCAGCTGCAAGATAATGCTAAATGAATACTCACTAACTATATAGGCCCCTAGTAGATTGAAGGAAAATGTTAAAGAGTAACAAGTCGGGTAGACCCTTTTATGCATGTATCTTCCTATACAACTAGCAGTTTTGTGGGTAATTCGCCTATGAATATTAGTAATGCATGGTTGATGAAAAATAAAGTTACTTTCGCAGGAGTGTATACCTGATACATTCATGCACAATTGTAACTTTGGGATGAAGCAAGACTTTGAGGTTGGGGGAGATGTTGGGAGGCCTCTTAGGCCTATGTAAAAATAATCATGCAATGTATTAATACATTATACATTAGAATAAGTTAATATGCAGAAGTATATGTAAGAAAGCAAATGGTAAAGATAACTTCAATGAATGATTAGATGGAACAAGTACAATCACTCCAACAATTATCTTGATTGTATAAATACTTATGAAAAGTGAATGCAAACTGGTTGGCTAACCTTTTTAATTTCTCCTTTTAAGTATTTATGTGTGTATATTTGCAATGTATTCCTTCCTTAAATACATGTTCAAACCCTAGTTTAAACATATATCATGCATTCAATTCAATGAGTGACATATAGGAAACATTTTCGCTGGATTTCATCTCTCAAAAGAAGGGTATGCTCTAAGAAAGATCGATTACTAATTGAAACGATTGATTTCCCCACAATTTTTATGTATTTTTTCAATGCACCCAAATTTTATTTTGTAAAAAATCTTTCAGAATTTCTATAAATGATGATTACTATTTGTTTTATAGAAGACAATTGATACAAGTTCAAGGATAACAAATTATTGTAAGGATCGCGATGCTAGCTCATTTGAACAAGAGAACAAGGAAAATTCTTTAATTTTTATTAAAAATTAATATATTTGAATTATATGTAGGTTTAAATTAATGATGTGTATTGGTTGATGTGTGTCATGCAAAGAAAAAAAAATTAAAAAATAAATTAAATTGTTCACAATATGATTGCAAAAGAGGACAAAATCCTTATGGAAATGTTGCAAATAGAGGAAATACGTGGATCAAAAGGTAATCAACATGAATTTTTTATTTGACTTTTTACTAAAAACAAATTTCTTAACATTAATCGGTAACATGTTTTAACCACTCTATTTCACAATTTTTAAATGTTGTGAAGGGACCAATAGCAAGGGAACGGAATATCATCCTAAGAAGATAAAAAATATGAAGGATGTAAATGATGATGACTTTCTCCTTAGTTCATCTGTAGTGGTGTTGGAAGTTAATGAGAGCAGAGTGTTTTTACAAAACTATATGGGATATAATGGAAATAACATATAAACATACTTTTTACTTATAGTACAAAAACCAATCCAAGGATTCCAAGAATCCAGTTATATATAAACTATAGCAATAATTTATATATCAATAGTCAATGAGACCCATGAGACTTGCAGTAGTAAAAGCATACAATAGAAAAAATGAATCATTTAAAAAAATCACAAAAATGGGTACTTTTTGTATTGTAAAAAAAAAAGTCGCAGTCGAACTGGATAACCTATAGTTACGATCATGATCCTTCTAAGACATCAGATATAGTTCTTACATTTAAGGACTATATATAAAATATAAAGTAAAAAATAATTACATTCATCTATGATCCACCAATTTCTGTGAGCTTGACTCGTATAACTTCGGTTAAAATATCCTAAATACAAAATATATTTAAACTTCATAAAAAAATATTTAACTAAAAATAATCCATGAACACCTAGATAATATGGCTTATGTTATTCTTTGGAAGAATAACAGGGAGAAGAGGATTCACTACCATCATTCTTTACATTCTCATCTAAAATTTCAAGGACAAAAGAGCCTTGCGAGTTTTTTCCCATTACAAAAATGACATTCCTAGTCTTTCCAAAGTCATGAATAGATTCCTACAACATTGTGATTAATTATGATTGAGATTCATACTCCGCTTTCCAAAATTCTATTTCAATTTCAAATCTTAGTAGTTTTTCCTCATATGCTTCGTTTGGGACTTCAGAAGACCATCTTTTATGTTGGAAATGAATTGATCCTTGGCATATTTAGCCTGCTAGAATTCCTACCAACTAGCAAACATTGGGATTTCACAGTCCATAGTGCCTTTCAAGTCAACCGAAAGCATCACCTCTTTTGAATGGGGTCCTTGTTTCTTAAATCTTGTTCCATTACATTTTCAAAAGAAATTGTTACCACTCTACCATAATCATTCCACAAAACCCCAACCAATGCTTGACTAATTCTAAGGGTGACAGAACTAGCCTGAAAGTACCCATAAGTCTTATAATTCAAAGGACCAAAACCTACTGCTACCAGGACTTACGGAACAAGATCTATATCAATTTTATCAATTTGAATATTTTCCAGGCCTCTATAGCAATTACCATGTTTTAATAATCCAGTGTGATTTCTTACCTCCCATATAGAAATAGCAGATGATGTCAAAGAGGCACTATGAATATTCAACCACAACCCTTCAGAACACTCCCTCCTAGATCGAACATACTTTCATCAAAACACTATAGTTATAGGGAGCATCTGTTAAAAAATATACTAAAACATCCACTACAAGGTGTTTTACTTTTAGTGAATAGTTTGGATGTGTTTATCCAAGTGGATAATGCACTAATATTCCTTACTACTTAAAATTTTGTAATCATTAACATGCCTTTAAGATTAAATTTTTCGTGAACTACAAACTAAAATATGGCCAACCAAAACTAGAATTTATTAGTGTCTTTTTCATTCATTCTTGGTATATATTGACTAAATTTAAGCCATGTTCAATTATACAAGCTATTATTGTTGATATCATATCATGGTTACTTTGATGCAAAAGTTGTAGCAATAACAACATGGAAAATTTGTGAAGTTGGATGGAAATAACATTATCTTCAAGAATTTATTTTCTAGAATAAACTAATATATGGAAATTCATGTCTTCCTTGAGTTGGAAGTGGAAGGCGATGTATACCAATATATTATGGGATAAATTTAAGGATCCATAATTCCATCAATGGATTTCAATATTATTCTATTAATACCTCTATGAGCTTGTTACCCATCCACTAACCCATGAACTTATAAATCAATGCATTTAAAAAAAATAAAGGTCTTGCATCTTGAAGATGAGGTGGGGGTTTAAATTTGGAATATATAAACATTTCATCATAAACTTGATCTCTTTTTACAATAAGATATTGAATCTCTACTATTCACAAGATAAAATTATATTTAGATCTAGTTCCTTCATGGTGAAATATCAAAGAAAACCACTAGCCTACCTAGGAACGTGTCTCGGGTGTTGATGTATTTGTAACTTCAGAAGATATTATGATGTATATTATCATTTTCTATTGTTGTACCCCCATTGGAGATGTGTTTTCCTCCTTGGAAGATGTATTTATTGTGTCTAGACCTTGAGTTACAACCTCCGTTGTAATTCAGGGAAATAGTCCACATTGTGACATCATGTAATGTGTATTTGGAGTCTCTCTAGGAGAAGTCGGACTTGTTAGTGAAATAGGTCATCCTTATCATGTAAAATGTTAGTTACTTGATTAGTATAAATAGGGAGGCACCCTCCCTCATTTATACACAGCTCACACTCACTCAAGTTCGCACGAGAGAGAGAGAGAAGGGAGGAGAGATAGATAGCTGGTGAATACTTCTTATTACTGGAATTGCTAATCTTATGACACAACCTTTGTGACTTTACTATTCTAACGAATTTTGTGGGGTTTTATCCTTTATGGTTTCTGCGGTGAAAATCTCCGTGTCTTGTGTATCTATTATATCTTATGTATCTAGATGTACTTATTATTCTTTTAGACAAAGATCCTAATTAATCTATAAGATCTAGAAAAACTAACATGGTATCAGAGCCTCTCTGAAAGAATGCATTGGGAAACTGCAGAAACTAGGGATTCCTACTTCAAGGTGCTCTCTCCACATATCATCAAGGAAAGATGGGTAGGATAACTCGCCTCAATAGGGCGCATCATTTGGTGGAAGCAGTTTCATTTTTGAACCTGTCATTAGTTCCAGGATAAACTAGGGCATCAAGTTTCAGAGGATTCCCACCTCAATATTCATAAAGTGACCTTGCTAAGCAACTCGCCTCAAGAAGGCGCACCTTTCTGTCCAAACAGAATTGTCAAAATGCAAGTTTGGAAAATTAGGGTTTCTCTAAGAAGCCCTAGGTCATCCAGCTCCAAAAATAGGTCGAACACCTCAAATTAGTAAGATCTAAATATTTTTTATTCCCATTTGAGGTTCTCAGTTGAAAAGATGACTCACCATACTCAATTTGAGGACAATCTTAGAGGGGTTGATAAATTTCGAGCATAGAAGTATAGAATCTCCCTGATCCTTGAAGAAAATTATTTAGATCAGTACATCACTAAGGAGGTTCCAGAACCAAAGGGATATGAGGCTAAGGTTTCTCATAAGAGAAGAATCTCTAAGGACAAGAGAATCATTGCATATTCTATTAAGGATCACCTCATCCCCCATGTGTCTTCATTCAATACATCGAATGAAGTATATGACGCTTTGGAAAAGATGTTCAAAGGAAATAACATCAACCAAAATATGACTTTGAGGAACCAGTTGAAGAATTTTAAGATACATAGCTCCGAGACTATACAGTCTTACTTCACAAGGGTTCCTCAAATCAAATAACAACTTGAAGCGATTGAAGAGAATGTTGACTAAAGAGAAGTTGTACTGACTACCTTGAATGGTATCCCTAGATCATGGGATTCATTCATTCAATGGATTTTTACAATAATGAGGTTGATATATTTAAGCAAAATCCAAGAATAATGTGCACAAGAAAAATATCGACTCATGAGCAGAGAAGAGAAGATGGGAGAAACTGAAGATCAAGCTCTCACAGTTCACACAATGGAGAAATTCAAGAGCTAGTGGAGATAATCATTGAGAAGGAATCCTAGAAGAGGAAACCAATATGGCCACGGGAGCTCATATGAGAAGCAACAAGGTATGGCACTCTAGAAGGAATACTTAGAGAGAGAGAAAGGGAAAAGCCCTACAATAGCTATGTGGCCACAATTTTATTAATTTCACAGTAAATACAATTTCTTTGTTAAAAAATGAAAACAATTTGATTCTGGAGTCCACCTTCTGTATTTGAGACTTTTATTGCTTTCTATGATGTTCTATTTTTGCAATGACATCCTTAGTGGTAGTTGTTACTGTTGCTTTATGCATAATTTTGTGCTATTACTAAAACTCAGGAAGTATAAAAATTTCCCCCCCTCTTCCTTGATTTAGTTTTCTATTGATCAAGACTACCAATATGGAAAATCACTACATATGACAAATACAAGATATTAAATAATAAAGATACATGAATTGTGGAAAATCCACAGAACTTGTTCCATGCATCAACTGCTATTGTAATGATGAGTACTTCCTTAAGGACTAGAATACTTGTCCTTTGTTGCCAATAACTAGTGATCACCTATTTTTTAGCATGATTAAAAATTCACAGTAAATACATTAAGTGGATTTTGGAAACTTAAATATTGTTGAAGGAAATAATTAAGTTAATGAGTTTCATTATGTGACAAGGATGGAAAATTGAATTCAAGAAAATATTTCTCCTTGTGAACTACAACAAATTTATTAGATCAAACAATATTGGAGGCTATGGAATCAAAGAACGTAGGATCATAAAGCTATCATTAAGGTAAAATATTCCCGAGATCTTAATTACAAGGGAACAAGCCTAAAGGAAGAATTCGATTAACAAAAAGCACTTCATTAATGTGGCAGATGTAAGGAGATTTTTAATTTAGAAATTCAAATAAGAGATTGCTCCTTTATTTGTAAGGAGACTAGATGTTCTAGTAGATTTTTTCATTAGAGGGTTTCTTAGAATCTTAAGGAAGATGGGAGTGTCCTACATTGGGAGGGGCAAACCTTAACCAAGTTACCCCTTGTCCTAGAAAAACTTAATGGTAAAAATTTATTTATATTGCATAATCCCTAACAATTAATCAATTCTGTAGACCCTTCAATATGGAATCAAGGTTATGGGATATGGCTAAGATTGAAAGTAGAAGAGGAGATAAATGTCCCTCCAAATTTGATGTACGAATACCATAATATCCTAAAAGAAGTGAAGGAAAATATTTAGAAAGAGAAGTAAAAGAAAGAGTTCAACAAGGTGATATCATATGACACACACACATAAAGAAAATTGATGACACAATAACAAACAAAATAATTGATTCCCTCAATATAACAGTTGTAGATCAATACCATAGGTTGTGACCTCAAAGGCCAAAAAATGGTAGTTAAACGTAGAAAAAACCAAGCCTCTCGCATTGATAGAGGAACCAAACCTAGTATGATTTTCATTCAGCTGCAAGACAATTCTAAATGAATACTCACTAACTATATAGGGCCTTACCAGATTGAAGAAAAATGTTAAAGAGTAACAAGTCGGGTAGACCCTTTTATACATGTATATTCCTATACAACTAGCAATTTTTGTGGGTAATTCACCTATGAATATTGGTAATGCATGGTTGATGCACAATAAAGTTACTTTGGCAGGAATATATACCTGAGACATTCATGCACAATTGTAACTTTGGGATGAAGCAAGACTTTGATGTTGGGGGAGATGTTGGGAGGCCTCTTAGGCCTATGTAAAAATAATCATGCAATGTATTAAGACATTATACATTAGGATAAGTTAATATACGAAAGTAAATGTAAGAAAGCAAAAGATAAAGATAACTTCAATGAATGATTAGATGGAACAAGTACAATCACTCCAACCATTATCTTAATTGTATAAATACTTATCAAAAGTGAATGCAAACTGGTTGGCTAACCTTCCTAGTTTCTCCTTTTAAGTATTTATGTGTGTATATTTACAATGTAGTCCTTCCTTAAATGCATGTTGAAACCATAGTTTCAACATATATCATGCATTCAATTCAATGACTGACATATAGTAAACATTTTGGCTGCATTTCATCTCTCAAAAGAAGGGTATGCTCTAAGAAAGATCGATTACTAATTGAAACGGTTGATTTCCCCCCAAAATTTATTTCTTTTTTCAATGCACCCAAATTTTATTTTGTAAAAATCGTTTCAGAATTTCTATAAATGATGATTCCTACTTTTTTTATAGAAGACAATTGATACAAGTTCAAGGATAACAAATTATTGTAAGGATCACAATGGTAGCCCATTTTAACAAGAGAACAAGGAAAATTCTTTAATTTTTATTAAAAATTAATATATTTGAATTATATGTAGGTTTAAATTAATGATGTGTATTGGTTGATGTGTGTCATGCAAAGAAAAAAATTTAAAAACTCAATTAAATTGTTCACAATATGATTGCAAAAGAGGATAAAAGCCTTATGGAAATGTTGCAAATAGAGGAAATAGGTGGATCAAAAGGTAATCAACATGAAGTTTTTATTTGACTTTTTACTAAAAACAAATTTCTTAACATTAATCGGTAACATGTTTTAACCACTCTATTTCACAATTTTTAAATGTTGTAAAGGGACCAATAGCAAGGGAATGGAATGTCATCCTAAGAAGATAAAAAATATGAAGGATGTAAATGATGATGACTTGGTCCGTAGCTCATCTGTAGTGGTGTTGGAAGTTAAGGAGAGGGGAGTATTTTTACAAAACTATATGGGATATAATGGAAATAACATATAAACATGATTTTTACTTATAGTACAAAAACCAATCCAAGCATTCCAAGAATCCAGTTATATATAAACTGTAGCAATAATTTATATATCAATAGTCAATGAGACCCATGAGACTTGCAGTAGC
Organism: Pseudotsuga menziesii; assembly: GCA_001517045.1. Classification (NCBI taxonomy): domain Eukaryota; kingdom Viridiplantae; phylum Streptophyta; class Pinopsida; order Pinales; family Pinaceae; genus Pseudotsuga; species Pseudotsuga menziesii. Next base: position 116,784 of record LPNX011078512.1, read on the forward strand.
AAAAACATACAATAGAAAAAATGAATCATTTAAAAAAATCACAAAAA
>LPNX011078512.1:117351-139068 GCA_001517045.1 Pseudotsuga menziesii
CAACATTGTGATTAATTCTTATTGAGCTTCATACTTGCCTTTCCAAAATTCTATTTCAATTTCAAATATTAGTAGTTTTTCCTCATATGCTTCGTTTGGGACTTCAAAAGACCATGTTTTATGTTGAAAATGAATTGATCCTTGGCATATTTAGCCTCCTAGAATTTCTACCAACAAGCAAACATTGGGATTTCACTGTGCATAGTTCCTTTCAAGTCAACCGAAATCATCACCTCCTCTGAATGGGGTCCTTGTTTCTTGAATATTGTTCCATTACGTTTTGAAAAGAAATTGTTACCACTTGACTATATTCACTCCCAAAAACCCCAACCAATGCTTGACTAATTCTAAGGGTGACAAAACTAGCCTGAAAGTACCCATAAGTCCTATAATTCAAAGGACCCAAAGCTACTGCTACCAGGACTTGGGGAAAAAGATCTATATCAATTTTATCAATTTGAATATTTTCCAGGCCTCTATAGCAATTACCATGTTTTAATAATCCAGTGTGATTTCTTACCTCCCATATAGAAATAGGAGACGATGTCAAAGAGGCACTATGAATATTCAACCACAACCTTTCCGTACACTCCCTCCTAGATCGAACATACTTTCATCAAAACACTATAGTTATTCAAGAGAGGACCTTAAGTAAGCTGACAATCTCCATCCCAGTTCTAACCCTCAATATAATTCAAAAACTTCAAACTCCAATTACCAAAATGAAAACTACCATATGAATAGACATGGGAGAAATATTCAAGTATAGGCCCACCATATTCAATGTTTACACCAGTGACATTAGTTTCTATGCTTGAATTGGATATATGGATATTTAAAGGCAATAATTTAACCCCTTCAATTTCACCATCCCAAAATTGTTCTTCAATCTTTTCTATATTTCTCCAAATATGATCACCATAACAAAACTAGAAAATGATGAAAGAGGTGAGCCCGACACCTTCGAAATTCACAAAGGAATGAGTACCTCTACTTAGAACTAACTTCCTAGCCTCATCAATAGAATAATCCATATGTATTGTTCATGTATTCAACTTCCTTCTCAGGTTCCTACAGGGACAACTAATATCCACATCACCCCAAACAATGAAACAACTTCTTACCAATGGAGAAGGTGCTATAACATTCATCTGTTTTCTATAAACAACACCAATATTGTCACCTCTATGAGGGAAGATCAAACGTACAAGAGTAATCATCATTACCATCAAATACCTACAAGAAAAGGGTACTATTTGATGAGTCTTCATTAATTGACCTATGAGCTTATTAAAGACCTTATTAAATGTGTGTTTTAACATTGGATTTACATTAAACAAACAAAATATAGTGCATTAAACAAAATATAGTACATTATTGTGGACATTTACTTTGTCCCATTTTGTATGACAATGGGTTTCATATAACTAAAATGGGTTTCTTATTTTATTGCATTGTCTATTATTGTAAAATGTTACATGGTTGATTAAATAATATAGGTATGATTTACATTGTTGCAAATAAAAAGGTTTACTTCGTTGGATAACATGTTAAAGCAATCATTATATCAAAAAAAAAATGAAATATAAAATCAACGTTATTATGAAAAATGTTTGATTTCAAGATGATAAATAGAATTATTTGAAAAAAAATTAACAGTATACAAATCAGTGCACTATATTCCTTTCAACTCACTAAATGGTGTGTGACATAAAAATATACACTGGTGTATTTTTTGAGTGATAAGCATTGGTGCCTATTAATTACATGATCTCATTGTTGTTAACAATTATGAAAAACAATAAATGGTGTGTGACATAAAAATATACAATGGTGTATTTTTTGAGTGATAAGCATTGGTGCCTATTAATTACATTATCTCATTGTTGTCAACAATTATGAAAAACATTGTTACTTAAAAAAAAAAACATATGATTTTATTTATTGTTTCAAATTATTACAATGTGCATGATAACAACACACCGTTGCATCAAATCTATTATACAAATCAATGTTTAGTAATAAATAACGTCCCATCATGTAAATATTATATGAGCATCGATCTGCTTTAAAACAAAAAAAAGGATCATTCTGGTGTGTAATACCTATACATGCTCCAGTCCACCATATAATGAAAAATACTGACCAAATGCATAATTAAATATAAGATCCTCAGTGTTCTCAATATATGTATGAAACGGTGAATGATATTTATACAAGCATCGATGCACCATGTGACAAAAAAATATGAATCATGTCCATAATTAATATAAGAGAAATAATGCATTCCTCAATTGTATGCATTGGTGTGTGTGTCTCACACACACCTTGTTACCAATGCAACCACTAGAAAAAAAAATCTCTTCTTAAACTTCCACACACCCAATTTGTTTTAGTTATAGGGATCATCTATTAAAAAATCTACTAAAACATCCACTACAAGGTGTTTTACTGTTAGTGAATAATTTGGATGTGTTTATCCAAGTGGATAATGAACTAATATTCCTTGCCACTCAAAATTTTGTACTCATTAATAGTCCTTTCACTACAACAAATCCTGGAATTAGCGTCCCATTTAGCGTCCCTTTTTAGTGTAACTATTTTTTACATTGAGTGGTCAAACTAGACGCTAAATGGGACGCGTCATGGACAAAACTTAAAGCGTCTCAAAAAACGTCTTTTTTTGCTTCCTAAATAGAATCATTTATGACGTCCAAAATAACGTCTTTTTTTTTCTTCTAGAATAGCATCCAACTTTTCTTCCTAAACAACGTTGAGGCTTGCTTCCATAATAGCATCCAACTTTGCTTCCTAAACAACGTCGAGGTTTGCTTCCTAAATAACGTCATATTTTGCTTCCTAGCGAGTGTTTGCTTTTGCTTCTTAAATAACACCCCCGTTAGCACCATATTTGCATCCTTAATAGCACCATGTTAACATCCAATATTGCATCCATTTTTGCTACCACTTTAGCATCCCATTTTGCACCATGTTTTACTTCCAAAGAATTGCCAATTTTCGCTTCCAAATTTGCACCAATTTTTGCTTCATTTTTTGCATCGTGTTTTGCTACCAAAATAACGCCAAATATTTCTTCTATTGTTGCACCACATTTTGCTTCCTATGTAGCGCTGTGTTTTGCATCCAAAGTAACGTCTTATTTTTCTACCATATCGACGCCATGTTTGGATTCATCATTAGCGCCACGTGTTGCATCCTTTTTAATGCCTAGTTTTGCATCTCTCATGTTTTGGTCACTAATTTAGTCGTTTTTAGTAATTTTATATATGAGTTTTGGTCATCTTTTTGGGTCACCTATCTCTTACTTTTTGCTTTCTAATTTAGTTTTTTCTAACCAGTATTATAATATCATTAGGGCATGGAGGAATCAAACCACCAACCTCCTGCTTGTAAGGCAGGTGCTCTTCCATTGAGCTAGAACCCTTTAAGAATTTGGGAACCTAACTTACAGATTTCTCTATAATGGTAAAAATGATCAATACACAAATTTGAGTATCTAATGGTCAACAAAGGAAGATATATTGTATTATCTTCAACATGGGATTTTTTACATTCCTTGGTTCTCTGTATATCATTTTCCTATGATTGTAAAGTTTCCATCATTACAGTACCAACATCTGCAACTTGTGAGGTAGTAGCATCACCTTTTTCCTATGATCTGGTGGTATCATGGGCCTAATCTGATCGAGTGTCATCAACTGGTTGAGCCCTCTATAACTGAGAAAAAAATTTATCCTCAATTCCTAATTCTATTGTAGTGCCACTCATTCCTCTAAGTTGTTGACTATCATCAACCCAGCTACTCAAACAATTTATTAATCGCCCACTTTGAAGTGTTCAGTAAATAGAATCCAAATGGGACGAAGATGAAGTACTTTCAATATTACTCTCTACTACAACCCTATCATTCTCTACAATCATAGATGCATTACATTATATATGTCCTTAAACTTTTAATTCTAATGTTCGAAACCAAGAAAAATAATTTATAATCTAGCAGATTTTCAACGACCAAAAATTTTAAAAATTACAAATTACATATTGCTCAACGAAAAACTGATCTAAATGGGGTAGACGGTCTAATGAGAAGTGGATGTTGAAATTTCGTTCCGCAATCATCGGTCCTTCCTATAATATTATTAGTCACTCTGTTGGAGAGTCAGTTAAACTACTTACCAGAAATTATTCACCCTCAAATTATTAATTCAATCAAAATGGGAAGGTTTGAACCTTCATCCAAATGAAATCCAACATGAAATGAAGGGCCAAAAAAAACCCCACCCATATCAAATACTGAAGAGCTCAGTTAATATTCCTTACCATTTCCTAAAACCAAAAAAATGTTTTATCAACCAGATTCAAGCTCTAGCCAACAATGTTTGGCAACACCCATTTTCAAGAGCATAACCTTAAAAAATTACTAGCATCTGACTTAAAAAAGTCACCTAGCTAATTAAGTCAAGTTGTTGAACTAGTTTTGTGCTTCAACTGAAAACACAGGCATTGAAATAGTTATTCTGAAAGGCAAAACTCAAAAATTCCAATCAAAATTTGACAGATCCTTCAAGGCTTCAAAATCATAGATAACCCCACTTTCACACTTTGTGAAGGGATTTGGTGTCCACCTCTCTAGAAAGAGTTACAAAACTTTTAGGCCTCCACTCATGCTGAAGTAGTGCAACTGCCCTTCCATAGTTGTTGAGGCACCCCTTAACTGTTGTTAGTGGGTCCAAAGCATGTTGAGTGCCTATGGTGAATGTATTCTCACTCCTTGAAAAGTTGTGAGATATCTCTTCTCCTACAACAATTTTTGTCAGAGGGCTCACAGTGTGCAAATAGGATGCCTTCAAGGTATCACCCTTACCAGTTATGCAAAAGCATAGGTCACATTCAGTATGACAATGGAAAAATTTCTATGCAATGCTTCATTAAAAAAATTGCAATTGCCTTATCTTCTACCAAAAAACACACTAAAACCAACTATTTCAGCTTCGAGGGATGACAAGAGATAAATCTTACAAGGTCAAAGAAGAAACAAAATCAGGCTTTGAAAAACTCAAGCTTGCATCATATTTGAGGAATTTTCCTGATGTCTTGTCAAAAGAAACTTCACCACCTATAGAAAAAGTCTCATTTCCAATTACTCTTGCGAAATGTGTTATAGGAGATGGTGTCAACCCAATGCTTGTGCTGACCCCCTGCATAATCATGCGGATATTGAAGCTCAACATGGTAACAATACAATATATAATGTAAGAAAAGTTTTAGTAGAACCAATGTCATGAACAATTTCTATTTTTATCAATATAAAGCTTGAAGAATTCTCTTTAGCGTTGTGTTTATCACAACATACTAGCTTGAAATTTCACAGCATACATAACCTTGTGACCACTTATAATCAAAATTAGGGAACAAGCTGAAGCCTAACTTATACAGATGTTTGGTAAAAATGTCTAAAATATTATAAATAAATCGAGTGGATTAATTAAATATTCCAGTTCAAGATACTTTTGACAATGAATTTCCAAATGCAACTTCAAAATAAAAAAGCTATTAATCAAACAGCAGGAGAATATCACCTTCTTTAGAGCTTGTGCAAACTGACTAGCTTGAATATAATTATCTTCTGGCTTATTCTAACTCTCAGCAATTTGTGACAATACACGAAGATGGACCATTAATTTATCCTTATTTGAATGAATTTCATCCCTGTGCACCCTATAATCCTGAAATATTTCTTCAACAATAGATGAGTTAAGATCTATGAAACAAACATGAGACAAATATTATCTTTCTACAATTTAAAATGTTTTACATAATACTCTGTAGTTTTCTAGCATCCAATTAATACTAGAATAAAATTATATTTGTCTTGACCTCCCATGAGTGATTTCACATTGAAAACCCAAGTAGATGAACTAATTAAACTTGTAGCCAATCATATTCAAGACATTTATGTTGTGTTCTGTGATCTCTCTAAATATTATAAAAATTAATACTTATTTAAATTTCCATAAGAACATGTGGAAGGCTTGTAACCATACTAATCATGCCCATCAACAATGTATGTTAGGTTTAAATATAGTACTGGGTAAATTAGTGAATTATATTTATGTTTCTAATTCTTCCCTCAAAATATTTCAATATTGGTATAGATTCAAAATTTGGCTTGGCCTTATATGTATGTACTAAGAGAATGTTCCAAATTTCAATAGCCAAACTGTCTATTTGCTTTTGTTGTTAATATCATCTTATCATATATTGCAAAGTCAATAACTATACCAAAAACTAAAAGAACAATATTCTACATCTAGCAACGAAAAGAAAGATGGTCAATATAAAATGTTATCAGAAAATGCTAGTTCTGACCTGTTTTCACTCAAGCCTGTCTGGACCAATTGTTTCAACTAGTTTTGAATTAGTTTGTGCTAAAAGTGGCCAAGCCAAGCATGGAAAACTCCACCTGGCCATCTTGGGCCAAAGTGGCTAATTTCATCAGTGTTTAGGCCAACCTCAGTCGACACAAAAAATAAAAGAAAACAGAGCCTTCTAGAAGGACACTAAACATTACAATCAACCTACATATACATGTGAATTCCCCCTCTATTTGCCTCACATACTTTGTAATATCCCTAACCAAATAAAAGTATAAATTTTTCACTTCTTTGAGTTTTGTTGAAGACTTGGTCAATGTGTGTAGGATACTAACATCACTGTGGATGATTAGAAATCTGTCCTCAATTCTTTTCTAAAGATGGGCTGGTGTCAAGGTTCATATTAGTTTTGAAGCCTTTAAAAAGGAACATCCTAGCCTGTACCTTGGACATAAAGAGACCGTACCTTGTGGAAGACATTTCTACTATTGTGTACCAGCTTCCATTCATGCCATTCTTCCCAGACATTATCAGTTTGAGAGTCTTTATCTTAACAACAAGTGGTTGTCATTTCAAATAAGTTATAGATCTGAAAATCCCCTTTAAAAATCAGTCCCTAGTATGCACTGTTATTGTTTTAAATTGTCGATGAAGTCTACAGTTCTTTTTCTTATCATGTGGTGAATGTCTTGGTTTTCCATGTATATGAAATCTTTACATACATATTGCTTGATAACAATATGATGACACATGAAGCCTGAAACAATCATTCCATGCTCTAAGACAAAGAATCAGTCCCAAAAATTAGTTTAGACAGAGATACGACAAAGCGTTTGATAGAAGATACCACCCAAGCCATGTGACAGTTAACATTAATATTCAAATCTAAACTGTTGGGTTTATACAGTGACATCTAGATATGTGCATTTAAGCGTTTGATAAATTTCCCCAACCAAAAAGACATAACCAGTGAGTTCCAACTTCCAAAAATTACCCAACTCTTAGCATGGTCTTTAAAGTTTGATTCAGTCATTACTTACAGGGCGGGCTAGATCAGCTTATAGTAGATGACCTACTCCATCCTTTTTTACAATTATTTATGCTATAGTTTGATTTAGGGAGATAACTAGGACGATCTCAAAAAGGTCACACTCATAGCCTATGTTCAAGATAGATGCACTACATTCTAGAGAGGTGGCAAAGCCATACACAATAAGGATATATAGTTTGGCCATAACCCTGGCATATCCAAGCATATCTAAAATATTCTGAAAATAGGCCTACCCTCAAAAGGCAGTATCCTACAACTTATCTTCTGTACCATAATTACAAGAAAAAACCCTCAACATGCATCTATTTTTTCTGGTTCCCTTGCCTCATAACTATCATAAAATGATAAATCTCCCAACATACTTACACAGCATTTGAGTGGGGGTACGATATTGATTGCAGGTTCAGTTTTGGTGGTTGTAGAGACCCAGGTTCAAGTTCTAGCTTTTGTTATGAACATCTTAGCAATTGATTTTCGCGTTTAGGGTCATGTTTCTCCCTTGCATGAAGCCTTGTGGTTTTCTAAAGGGAGAACGTTTTGGTCTACTAGTGTTAGTGTTTGAGGCCAACCTTACTCCTATGTAAAAGAAAGTTTTGCAATAGGTTGGCCACTTGATTATGACTTCTTTGATGGTAGGACTTTCAGTTTTCAGATAGGCGTTTTGACTCTGACTTCTTTGATGTATTAAATGTGACATTACACTTCTCATATTTCCTCATTCCTGCATGAAGACTTAAATATCAATGAGTATTAAGAATCCCATGATCATGGGCTTCAATAATACATAATGCACAGCCCAAAACTACACTATACATGTGAACAATAGAAATAATTCACACAAACTCAAAACTATAAAAAACATGCTTTGGCTATGCATGATCAACAATCCACGAGTGATGTTAATTTCAAATGGTCAAGTAGGAAAAATCTAAGTTTAACTCACAGTTATAAAACAATATCTAAGTTTACCAACAAAGGATACGATGCAGGCACTTTAACTGTAGTGGGAAACTCAATTCCATCTCATTTCTCTACATTGCATTTCCACAAACAAAATTGTGGTAATGAAAGAAACATAGCAACATACATCTTAGAGGAATTACTCAAATGATAGCCATTTGCAATAAAGGATTTGATGGCCCATCAAACTTAAAAGGCAGTGCTTGAGCACACCTCTCGGAAGGGAATGAAACTGCTGCAAAACATGATGCAGGTGTGCAACAATATGCAATAAAAGCATTCATAATGTAAAAAACAATGCCACAGACAAATAGAATGCAGTTAAGTAAACAATGCAACGGAGCATGTAAGGCATAACATGCCTGCAAATAGCATATACAGCAGCCTCGTTTGAGCAATGAAATATGCCAAACACCATAGTAATCGAAACCTGCATACAAAATAATTAACATCCAAACTAAATGCATCGAGCAGATATGATCATTCAATTATTAAAAACTCAACATGAATACTAAGAGTAGTGACTAATGAAAAACAGGATGACAGTGTTATCATCAAGGAATCTAACTTGCAAAGTCAAAAGGAGGAGAGGTGGAGGGAATACTAAGAGTAGTGCCTAATGAAAGACAGGTTGACAGTGTTATTATCTAGGAATCTAACTTGCAAAGTCAAAAGGAGGAGAGGGGGGTCTATTATCGGAAAAAATTCCCAAGTTCCCAACACATCAACACGACCGAGTCAAACGCTGTGGCAGTAAATGCAAGGACAGGTCAACAAAAACGTGGTTTTTAAAAAAAGTGGTTTTTAAAAACTGGTTGTATAGGTCAACAAGTTTATACGAAACAAAAGTTTTTAGGGGTACATCTCCATAAAGAAAAGCCTTCAATGTAACAAGCAACATGTAACAAAAATTAAAATCATGAAAAATGGGGAATAAAGAATTCTTCATTCATGAATGTCGATATATCTTAAGTTAAAATCCTTATCCATCAATGAACTCCATCTTCTTTTGCTAAAATAAATAGCACAGCCGCTAGAAGATGAGCAATTTATCCCAACATCATAAAAACCATGAACCAAGACTTTCACATTCATGAATTCCCATATATTTAAGAGCATGCCATCCATTCCTCTTCTAAACATCTCCTAAGCATCTTGCCTATGCAAGCTAAAAATTATGTATTGAATATTTCATCCAAAACTTTAAGCATGCAAGTTTTCAAAAACCCCAATCACCAAGTTTTCAAAAACCCCAACAGAGCCCATCTACGAACCTGCTGAATTCAAGGAATTATAAACAAGTCTAAGATTTTATCTCATGTTAAGCCCTCTTTTTGCTGCTAAAATCTCTCAAATTATTGCATAGTACTCAGGTTTACCTCAAGTTCTTCCAAAACAGAAATCATGAACAATTATCATTCCTGTAGACTTGTGTGTGCCAGAACTAGCAAAGATAACAAAAAAGAGAGCATGCCATGGCAAGCACGATAGGTCAAGAAAGCTTAGTTGATACACAAGTCAGCAAGACTGCACTCAAGATTGAATTCTACAGACTACAATGCTTGAAAAATGTGGACTTTATAGTTTCTCATCCTCTCTACCCTAAAGTTCATGATCATTGTATAATCCTTGGCTCAAGTTTCACGCAATCGTTAGCCAAACCGAGAAAACCACATTGAAAAGCAAGCACACCTGTCAAATAACTTGCCCTCCTTTAATGAAAATCGTATTTGCAGATAAAACGAGGGTTATGTATCATTCTATGATGATTATCTCATGACGTTTTTCCACATTTCACCCCTAAAATTCAAAACTTTTACATTTTTTCTCGACACACTTTCCCAGCATGTTCATCCCTCTTACTAATTTTCTAATCCGGCTTATGGTAGAACAACAGGTATATATCAATGTGCCTGCTAGATAATTGGTAACGAAATTGTCGATTACTTCCATAAACGGTAATGAGGCTGGCGAGTTATCTTGGATGCTTCCATTTTAAAAAACTGAAAAGAATATTCCACATTGTAATTCATGTTGGTTGTTTAGTTGCTTGTGCCACAAAATTCCTGTTTACTATTTAATGACCATGTCAGCAGCTGTTCGTTATCTTTACAAATGCATTGAAACTTAAAACAGGCATTGGAAATTCGAAAATGAATAGAGCAACTACTCTGTAATACCATGTGATGCATACTAGCAATCTGATATAATTCGTACATTAAAACAAAACAGTGGGAGAAGGTATTATATGCATGTTGCAAGCCTTAAAACAGTGGGAGAAGGCCTTGATGAGCTATGAATTACTCGAGAAACCTACAAATTTGCTTGAAGAAGAAAGTTTGAGGAATTTAATTGAGGAGAATCCCCAATGAAGATGAAATAAAACCCCAATCACCAAGTTTGATACCAACCGATATAAGCAAAAACAGACAGTAATGCAAATACTCAAACAAGAAAGGAAGAATGCAAGTACAAACAAGATTCTTCACCTATAAATGTTGTACACTCGGGCTTATGGTCCCAAGTGTGGAGCAGTGCTCGGGATCTTCAGTTTCCGGAGGTATGGGTGAAAAAATGGACATCATTCACTTCAGAACTGAAACGTGCTCATATTCGTATCCATGATGAAGCTGACACTCTAGTATGTACGATGGATCAGAAATGAGACCAGAGGTGGCTACTCGGTGCATGCCAATTACAATGTACAAACGGAGGAGAATCAAACTCCCTCACTGTGGTGGTGGTCTCACCTGTGGAAGGTGCATACGCCTTCAAAAAATTGGATATTCCTGCGGTTAGTCTTGATGAAAAAGGTGGTCACCTGGGACTATCTATTGAAGCAATCGTTCAAAGGTCCGAGTTTCTGTTGTTTGTGCCGAGCGGAGGGAGAGATTGTTGAACATTTGTTTTTCTACTCTGCATGTTCGAAACAGGTCTTGCAGGATGTGAGTTCGGGCTCCACCTTTGAAACTTATGGGAAGATGTATCTATTGACAGGTGCGACACAGCTCAAGTCTCAAGATAAATGGCCATAAATGATAACACGTGCAATACTTGATTAGTGCTTGTGTGCAAAACCAAGAATGTTATCTTAATTCTAGTCACCACAAGGCAACTTCTTGCTACAAGAAAAAAAATTGGGGGCGGGGCTGGAATTGAGGATTGACTCTTCAGTTCTACCCTATGAAGAAACACCACACAAGTTACCTAGAAAGTTCACTCGAAACCTAATCACATTTTCTCTGACTTCACGCCTAATAAACATGGAGTTATGTTTCAGCACTGGGATTACCAGGGCTCAATTTCTATAATAAAAAATATTATTATTAATTATTAATTACGGTTGATGGGTTTAGTGTATCTCTGGTTTTAGATTTTTGTAAAACAGTTTGCATACACACAAAATTTTGGCATCCAAGAATAATATATTGCACCCAATCATCAAAACAAAGATTACATGTCAAGCAAATAGCAGAAATAATTCAAAACTTTAATGACGGCCTTTAAAAACTTAGAATTAACAATCTGATTTGTTGTATGGTCTGACCTGTAGGTTACTATTGATACCCAACGCCTCTTTCAGCTACAAGAGTTCTCCTTATAGTTCAATTTCGCTTGTTATTGTAGCTAGCAAATTGTGGGGTAAAGAGAATTCCTCCAGCTCTCTTGACCTGTAGGTTACTATTGATACCCAACGCCTCTTTCAGCTACAAGAGTTCTCCTTATAGTTCAATTTCGCTTGTTATTGTAGCTAGCAAATTGTGGGGGTAAAGAGAATTCCTCCAGCTCTCTTTATCAGTCCAGTTGTGAACAAATAGCAGTGGTATATCAGTATTTTTGTGGCTGTCTTTAGCACAGTGGAATGCACCCCCTTGGCCACAATATCTTTGTAATGGCTTAGATCTTCTTTAACCAAGCTTGTGATTTATATGCCCTAGACTTGGATGCTATGCCCCTCTAACTTCTCAGACCATTCCCTCCTAGCAATGGATACTCCCTCCTCAAATTCCAATGATGAATATGAATTGCAAGTTCTCCCCTCCAATGGCCTTAGCCAACTCTGAAGATGCCCTCTTCCAGCTTCCTGTAGCGATCATTTTTGCAATAAAAGATATTATATATTCAGTCAGTCCTTAGTACACTATTTTTTAACAGAAATATCCAGCACTAAGATCAGCTCTCTTCCTTCTAAGAATTGACAGTGAACACAGTTATCGTTACCCCTAGTGTCCAATCTTCTCCACAAAGGGGTTGCGTCCTTCCCAAATGGAAAAACGCCCTCTATAGCAGCCACTAGTTGCTTTGAAGATGATACAAACTCCCTATTTCTCAAACAATAAATTTGACTGGTGGAACTAAGAGTTGCTCCCTCTATCACACCCACGATTCTTTTATGGGATGCATCCTTCTCCGAAATGTTCAGATCTGTATATGAAACATTGGTAAATAATGGATCCACAAAAAAAAATTGCTGAAAGCTTTACTTTCTTCTTCAAACCGGTGTGACTCTTGTAAAAGTGTGCCCTCCTTGAGAAACCATCTATTGCTGAGTCCCCACCGCTGGATAGGATAGATGGATGGAAGGGATCGAACCGGTGGACCTGGATCAACTGGTCGGGTGATGCGCTGGTGTTGTCGTGTTGTTTTTTATTTTTTTGTAATTTGTAATGATAAACCTTATCATTGTTTTCATAATCTAAATTGTACTTTGACTTTGTTCATTAACATGATTCTATGAAGCTATTTTCACTTTTACTTAATATTCATATGGTCATGTTTGGAGGAGGTTTCATTCTTCTCTCTACTAGGTGAAATGTTTCTTGGTGAAATGTTTCTTTGTTAGATTAATAGTAAATGTTAGATTTTTAGATATTACTATTAATACATAGAAAATAGTAATGTATTTGGTTTTATGATTCTCTTTTTTGCTAGTGCACATTAAGGGGCATCTATTAACAAGCCATTTTTCTAGTTTTAGATTATTGTGTTCATTCCTAAAGACATCATGATATGGACTGTGAAAAAAGGTACTAAACATTTCAAAACTTTCAAAAAACCTTGATTTTCCTTACCGAAAAATTCATACATTCCTATAAACTCATAGAGAACATCACTCATAATGACCTATTATCCATGTTTATCCAAAAACAATGTCAATATTGATCAAAACATAGTTATCATCTTTTTTAGTCAAATTTGATCACTATAGGAGTGCAAAAAACGAATGTGTTCCAAGATTCCTAAAGTTATGGAAAATAATAATTATAAGACAAGAACCTTAGTTTTGAATTATGGCTAATCAAGGAATGATTGGACTATTACATGATGGAAGTTTGTAGTTCAATTATTAATAAAAGAATAATGTCTATATCCAAGTTAGTAGGCCAAGTCTAAATAGGAGTAAGTTTTAGAAAATTAGGTAGATAATGAAAATTTAATATTTTTTTCTATATACTATGCGATTGTTTGAGTAAATGATGTTGAGAGATAGATAATGTTGTTCTCTTGTAGTGTTGTATTGTCGTACTAAAATGGTGTAGTAGTTTTGACAAGGTGCACAATATTCAAATTTAGGTAAAAGCGTGAAAGGCCCATAGGGTATAACAAGCTTGGGGAAACGGTAGAAGCCTAGTCAATGTCACCACAACTACGGAAAATGATAATTATTGTGGCCCTTGGTGTAGGGATAGGGATTTCTACCCTAGGAGATGACAAGAAGATGGAGCTAACACCTTCTATGCTATTGGAGCCTTAAACTTATGGGATATAAAGCTAGGGTATGATCATGGAGAAATTAGATTGATGAGTATTGAGCTTGGTGTGGTTCATTGGTTAGAACACAAATTGGTTATTTTATCTTTGATGTTCCATGATGGTCTTGATGTTCAACTAACCTTATACTTGGCATTGGCAATAGGTTGGTTCCACGAGTTCAAAATCCTAGTAAGCTAAGAGAAACAACAAGATACACGAGGAATTGCATCCTCGAGGCTCTATTGGGAGTTCATATCCCCCGTCTTCGAACATGTTTTTGAACGCATGTGCCTAAGTAATGGGTCTATGCGTGTCCCTGATCGAAGGCAGTGTGCCTGATTGGAAGTGCACAAGAGGTAAGTGAGGAAAGTGTTTTGAATGTTTTGAATTTTTGTTTTATGTTTTTGTTTTATATATATATATATATATGAAAATATTTGTGTGGTTTTCTTAGGTTTTGGTTTGTCCATTAGATCTCATATTTTGTGTGCCCTCTTATAGCATGGTTTAAGGATGAAATATAGGGTACCTATTAGGACATAAAATTTATCATTGGGGTTTATAGGAAATGTGTGAGGCTCCAATCATCACACATGTACTTCATAAGAGATTGTTTCCTGCAAGTGTGATTTGGTGGAAATGTAAGGTTGATAATAGTAATCATGATCCTTGGGGATCATTCCATAGGTAGAGGTTGAAGTTGAAGATATTGAGCCATAACGTTTACCACTAATACTCATGGACAATGCATGGGATATTTAACCACCATGCAAACCTAGCAAAGGGTATGTGGCCCCACTCCCACCCCACCTTATCCTCCAACTATTTCCATGTTGTTATTATCCATATGTTCTTACCCGCCTAATTAAATTTTTGAAAATCTCCGGAATATGGATAATAATGTGAATTCTTTTTCTATGTAACCCACTCCATTGTCCTATCCGTGAGATGTAGAAACATTGGTGGTGAGGTATGGTTAAGACACCCCTAAGAGGAAAGGTCGTCGGTTCAAATCCCACAGATTCCAAAAATCCAACTATGTTAAGGGTTGGTGCGGTCCAAGCCGGGTGCGATCCCCGGGTGATTTTGATGGCTTAGATGCCCCCGGTTTGTGGTAACTTACCAAATGGAAAACCTGCTAGTCATGGGGGTTCTTCCCATTATCCAAAAAAAAACCACTCCATTGTCCTCGTGTCTTTATTCTTAAAAAGAATAAATAAAACCAAAACTTTAGAGCCCACATTGACAACCAATTCAATTATGATCCTGAGAGATGAATGAGCCAACCAACTTGTTCTCTTGGTTGATGTGAAGAATGAATGAATGTTCAGGGAGCCATTGTGGGATCTCCTAACATTCATGTTTAATACCCATAAATCATTTTTAAATGGGTAATTTATCGATGTTCGGGTTGGCAATTCAAATGTAGATTTTCGTGGCAAAGAATGGAGATAAATGGTATTGTACTCCCTCTCTATAAGGTGTGTGTAGGCGGGGGGGGGGGGTGGGGGGGGGGGAACTACTAAACCCAATGGTCGTATCAGTTAATGTAAAACCCAATGGATAACAATATTTTTTATGGTCAATACCTCACAACCTCTATTACTTGTTATTAGCTCCAATATCTCAATTCCTACAGTATCTAGAAGTATTATGGCATGCATCATCATCGTGGACATCAAGGTTATCATCATCATCATCATCATCAATGCCATATGGTACATCACCGTCATCTTAACCATCATAATCGTCAGCATTAAGTACATCATCAACAAAATCATCATCATCTTTCTCATTATGGTCCCTCATATGCCATTAGTGTTCTTAATCACTCATCGACATTAGGATTAATTTCATGTAATTGTTAAGGTCATTTATACATCGTTACAGTCATTTCGATGATAATATAAGGATTGTTTAGATGTCGTTACAAAAATTTGGGTGTCGTTAGAATCAATTAGGATCCAAAAGTGATACCACATGCATAATAATCGTTGACATCCACGTCGTCATCATCATCATACAATAAATCAACATCATTGTCGTCGTCACAGTCATCATCAATATAATTGCAATAATAATGAGCAAGGAGCTCTGCTACCTCACAAGAATGGGTGATATAGTCTTATCATTATCAAATCATATCCATATCATGTTTTGGGAAAAAGACACCATGAACATTTACACACTATTAGTGTAAGTGACTGTTACTTATCATGTTTTGGGAGAAAGACACCATGAAATGATATTTTACATTAACAAATCATTCATGACATCAAATGCGTTAAGCAAAATCAAATCTGAACATATCAAATTTGAGAGAGTTCACATGCCTGAGAATAAAGCGTTGAAATGACTGAGTAAATAACTTTGTGTGCCCATAAATGTTGCTACAGATATATCATCTCCACCATAGTTACTTTGTCACCAAGTGATGACTTAAAGTGTTGTAGATAGCCTTCAAAATGTTTCTCTGTCAACACAGGAGAGACCCTTCACAGGGTAACACTGCTATAGGTTCAATTCACTTAATAGTGACAGTCTCTTCTGTTACACGACTTGGAGGTATTATCCATCAAAAATAATTATTAAAGACTCCAATATTGCAAGCAATCATCCAGATCATATTGCAAGGAAAGACATATGCTTGGTTGGCTGACTTACTATCAGATCAGGAAATTCAATCATTCTTTGGTTGGCGTCTCAGTAAGTCTAGTCTGGTTCGACTAATCGGTTGGAGGTTTTAACTCGCCTTGGGGTTTTTCCTAAGCGGCTTATGGTAAGTAAGGAAAACCTAATAAAGCAAGGAGAAAGAGAGTTCGGTGCCTTTGAAGGTAGGAAATATAGGTCTAATTGAGGGAAATAACAATAGGGGCCTGAACGGTCCATTTGTATTTGCATAAGTATTTATAAAATGAAATTTTATTATTAGTATTGTTATTTTGGTATTACACCTTAAATGGCATCTTAATTAGTTCTAACACTTTCATTAAAGTTAACCATTCCTTCAATGTTCCACCACCACACATACCTTACAAATGGAATCTTCATCATGTCAACGATATATGATCCTATAAGGGGGATTTTTCTTGGTGGCCAAGTTAGGGTTGATACAAAAATACAAGTTATTGACCCATGAATATGTCTTTGGATCTCATGGTCCATACATGGGACCTTGGACCATCACACAAGTTCTACAAAGGGAATCTTTGGAATATGAGTGAGATATGGTGTTTCTTGCAAGCTTTAGAAAACCATTGATGGTATTTAGAATCATAAAATGTTTTAGGGTTGAAAGTCAAGGTCTTGAGCCATAACATTTTTTTGTGGAGCTCATGGGTCGTGCATGGGGCCACAACAACCACATAGGAAATTAGTAGTGAATACACTACAACAAAAATTGGATTTAGCGTCTCTTTTTGCATCCTTTTTTGCGTCTAGACCATCTTTCATTGTAATTTTCTTCATTTTTTGGACAAAATGGCGCAATTTCACAGGTTGGTGATATTTTAGGCATTTTTTGCATCCTTTTTCTAAATCTGGCGCAAATTGCGGCATAATTTGCACCGGGTTTTGCACCTGGTTATGCGCCAGGTTTTGCATCAGGTTTTGCGACAGGTTTTGAGCCTATTTTTGCACCTAATTTTGCGCCTAGTTTGTACATTTTAATCTTGTTGCGCCCCCTTTTACGTCCATGTTTGCCTCAACTTTTACGCCCTTGTTTTCATCCACTTTTGTATCTGTTTTTACATCCACTTTTGCATCCACTTTTGTTTCTTTTTTTGCATCCCTTCATTCGCCAAGTTTGGCATCAAAGTTTACATCCTGTTTTGAGTCTAGTTTTGCATCTCGTTTTGTTTCAGCCATTTTTGCATCTGCTTTTGCATCCACTTTTTCACCCACTTTTGCACCCACATTTTCATCCCTTTTTGCATCCCATTTTGCATCCATGTTTACGTCTTTTTTTGCATCTACTATTGCATCCACTTTTGTCACGTCCCAATTCACACCCATTTTTGCGCCTACTTTTACACCCACTTTTGCTTCAACTTTTGCATCCACATTTGCATATTTTTTTGTATCCAAATTTACATCAGTTATTGCATCCCTTTATGCATCCATTTGTGCATCCACTTTTGCATCGGGTTTTGCATTGGGTGTTACAACTACTTTTGCATCTACTTTTGTTGCATCCACTTTTGCATCCAATCTTGTATCCAATTTTACATCCATGGTTGTATCCACTTTTGCACCACTTTTTTCATCATGTTTTGCTTCCACGTTTGCATCATTTTTTGTATCCACTTTTGCATCCAATTTTACACCCAGATGTTGAAGATAACAATGAGGATAGTGATTATGATATTGAGGATGGCTACGATGATGATGATAATGTTGTTGATAATGAGGAGAACGATGATGATGAGGATAATGACAATGACGACATTGGCAATGAAATGAATGATGATGATGGTGATGATGACAATGAGAATGGTGATGAATACAATGAGAATGATGATGTTGATCATCTTAAAAAATAAGCTTTTATTTGTCATGCATAAATTGTATGTGTCCTCCATGACAATTTTCCACTAATCACATATTTTGGGGAGATGCTATTTCTTATGCCAAAGGTAATGATAAATAACTGATGAAAATGACAATAATCATGATGATGATGATGTCAAGGAAAATGGTGATGATGATGGTGTCAAGGACAATGGTAATGATGATGACACGAATGATGATTATGTCGATGATGATGAATATTGTGATAATCATGGTGACAATGACAAAGATGATGATGATCATCATCATCATCATCATCATTTCCATCATTGTCATCATCAAAAACATCATCACTGTCATTGACATCTAGTTCATCATCGTCATCATTTAAAGCATATGGGATATGTTTACTATTTAAAGCATGCATAACAGGTGGGATACAATTACAATATTAAGGATGCATAAATTATAACTATGATTGATGACATTTTAATCTTGGAGCTTGTAGTGAAACTGGGTGTATTTACCTCTACCAACACTTTCTTATAAGGATCATCAACTTTATCATTGTCATCATCATTTCTCATATCATTCTCATTGTCATCACAATTGTCATCGTCATCATTATTATCATCATCATTGTCACCATATAATCACATCATTGTCAACTTCTTCATCATTTCCATCGTTTTCATCATCATTCATCTCATCATCATCATCATCATTGTCATTGTCATCATCAACAGCAACATTGTCATCATCATTATCTTATAATCACATAATTGTGAATGTAATTATCATCAAATCAATTACATTTGTTGCGTCCCCTTTAGCACCCCAAATCAATTACATTTATATTCTCCTTATGCTAGGTTGTATAGGTACACAACTAGGTGGTCTATATCATGATGATGCTAAAATGGACACAAATTGCTTCTAACACTTCTTCCCTTTTTATATCGTACAAATCAATCCATTTACTCATGCAGTCCATCTGGTATAGAACGAACTTGTCAAGCATGGCACTTTCATCGACATCGATTAAAAATCAACACGTACAATTCAAAATGTAAATGTTATTATTTTATTTTGATAAACACAAAACTATATAGTAAATGATTCTAAACATAATCACAATAATGATGATTGTACTTACTAATTTCTTGTTGAACACCATTACTTTGAGGATTTTATCCATCTATAATATCTCATCCACGCTCTTCATCCCAAAATTGTGGACCATCTACGAACTCTTTACCAAGGAATTCACATAGGAATAAAAATGCTTCATTCAATACATACCCTTCAACCATGCAACCCTCTGGACGTGCCTTTTGTCGGACATATCTTTTTAAGGTTTTCATGTACCTCTCAAAGAAAAACATCCACCTCGTTGAAACGATGCCTGCTATTTCAATGTCATCGACTAGGTGTATAAGTAAATGTACTTGTAGGTCCATGAAACTTGTAGGGAACTCCTTCTCAAATACACACACAATTTCAACAATTTCCTTATTCCATTTTGGCACTTCACACACATAGATCTCTTTAGAGTTCAACCACCTAATAAATGACACAAAATTAGTATGAACATTTATGACATTTAAAATGAAATATAATATATCATTGCATCATACACAGTAACATTTCATACCATAAACCTTGTAAATATCAACCCACAATATACCTTAAAAACGCTGACAGTCGACTTATGGCATTCCTTAAGTCAGTTGTAAGACATGAATCCCCTCTAATTACCAATGGCATGATATGCTATCAAACCCATTTACCAGAGTTCATTAATATCGATTTATCATAATTATTAAAAAAGTAAGTAAGTAATAACAATAATAATTAATTGATTCAAATACCTTCATAAAATTATGGTAATATTGTGTTTTAAATCCTGTGACATGTCCATCTACTGTAAAAGCTTTATTCAATGACGAGCCATAGCCAGTGGGTGTTCTTATTGAACGTATCACACTTTTTAGTTGATCCAGTTCTTTCTTTTTTAGAATCCGTGGTGCTTCTGCATATGATTCATTTTCTTGATTTGGCCACAAATGTTTTCTATCAAATTTAGTATGTGAAAGAGCAATATCTCTCCTTGATGATAAGGTGTCTTTATCTTTTCCTGCTATATGTCTAAAAATAGAATCAGGGACATTTTTGAAAATATGCATAGGATCTAGTAAATGAGATATTAATAGATCCTTCTAGTAAGGAGGATCATAAAATATGGATTTCCTATTCATTCATTTTGGCATTTCAACCATAACTTGTTCTGGTTCCTCAATTGAATGATCATGAAGAAAAAAATCATTCCAAGATTTCAATTCAGCATCTTCATACTTTTTAAGCCAATCAGCAGGACTCATAACCTTGGGAGGAGGTCTATTTTCAATTTTTCCATCAAATTTATTCTTTAGGCGATTTCTGAACTTATGATCCGGTGGTAGAAAAACCCTATTGTTTGCATAAATAACTTTGCGTAGATCTTTAGAATATCCCCCCTCAAATTGTTCGGCGCATCTTGGACATGCAAAATAACCTTTTGTTTTTAGCCCTGCAATCCAATAACTAATTTTTATAACAAAATTATAATAATGTAATAGTTATATGCAAGTTGAATTGAAAATAAATTATTATGTGCAAATATGAAAATTATTTTTCTTACCTGAACAAACACCAAGTCCCGGGAAATCATGAATTGTCCAACATAGTATTCCATAGAACATGAAGAACTTGTTTGATGGAGGACACGATATGTCATACATTCTTATGCCTTTCCATAACAAAAGCATCTCATCAATAAAAGGCACAATATAAACATCCATTTTTTTTACTTGATGTTTTCCTGGAACAATGAGAGTTAGCATAAGGTGCTCCTTTCTAACACTCATCCATGGGGGAATATTGTATACTATCAATCCGATTGGCCAGACAGTATGAGTTCTGCTCATGGAAGAGAATGGGCACACTCCATCTATTGCAAGCCCAAATCTAATACTACGGGGTTCATCTTTGAATTTTCCTGGCCATTTT
>LPNX011078512.1:139156-149873 GCA_001517045.1 Pseudotsuga menziesii
GAATTCACATGAATCCATATTTACTCCTGTTCTTTGAATGCCATTCCATCAATTGTGCAAGTGACTTGCAATGAAACATTCGTTGAATTCTAGGTATAATTGGCATGTGGCGTAAAACCTTATTTGGAACAGTAGGACTTTGTACATCTGTACGATATCTCTTCTCTTTGCATACAGGACATTCTTGTTTATTTTGATATTCACCTCTATATAAGATGCAATCATTTTGACATGCATGAATTTGCTTATATTCTACCCCCAACTCAACCAACAATTGACGTGCTTCTCTACAAGTTGATGGAAACACATTATCTTCAAGGGATATTTTATCCTTTAGTGCCCTGTAATATTGTTTTCAGAGAAACATGTTAGAAATGTCATTTAATATCATTGTTTATATAACATATATCCATTTAAAGTCCACTTAAACAAATTCAATTGAATTTAATACTTATCTACTAATTGTGTAAACCAATTAACAATGCAAATCTATAAATATAATTCAACGTACTTTAGCAAAGTAGTGAAGCTCTTATCTGACCAACCAAATAATGACTTGATTTCCAATAATATTAATGTGCATGAAAGCTTTGATGTTCTACTTGCACCCGACTTGAACACGACTTTCTTTGCTGCTTACTTGATTGATTCATGAATGTTAATATCATCAAATTTTTTATGGTGGCAATTTCCCTCTATATCATCATCAATGTTATGCATAGGATCATCACCCTCATCACTGTTTCCATCCCCAAAGAAACTTGTGAGCATTTCATTCAATCCTTCTTCGTGCATTTCATTTTCGTCATCATGTTCACTATGAACATAATGAGGCATGCCATCAATTCTTGCTAAATTCATTAATTCTTCAAATTTTGCAAGTGGTAGTTCTCTCTTCAATGCTTCTCTTCTTCTCCTAGTATGGTTTAAAGGATGAATTGGATCATCACGTTGAATTCTTAACGACCTAGTTGGACCTTGACCATTAGTAGCCGTATCATCAACATCAACCTATAATTAAATGCAACCATGATTTAATATTAGATCATAACAATTATTGGTTAAAATATTGTAACCATTTATGTAACATCTTTGTAGAATTTCACGTTTGAATTTTTTCTTTCCACAACATGTAGAACATCCACAATCAACAATCATCTCAAAGTATTAATTCCATGTAGTATTGTCATGACTAACCTCTTGTTCATTTTGCTCATTTGCTGTTGGATCTGTAGATTCCATTGTCATATCTTCTTCCACCCATTGTTTTCTGCGTGATTTAACAGTAGGAGGCCCATGTATAAGGATAGATCATTTTATTGGTCTAACATAATGCATCAACTCCTCATTTGCTTTGATTGCATTGTCAACCTAAAATAAGAAACACATGCATTAATTTTTTCCAAGATTGGATCATAGACTATATAATGTTATTGTATTGTACAATTATCTAATTGAATTGATATTGAACAACTAAAAACAACAATTGTAAGTATTCATCCCATGTATTATCATCATGACTAACCCCTTGTTCATTATGGTCAGTTTCTATTGTATCTGTAGACTCTATTGTCATATCCTCTTCCACCCACTTTCACATGCGGCGTGCTTTAATAGTACAAGGTCTTCTTTCCTGCTTAGAAATGTCTTGATTTGTGTCCATGGCCTCCTCCGGCTCCTGTAATAAACAATAATGATAACAAATTTTATTAAATGGTAATAATATTGAAATATATCATACAATGAGGAGCAAATTAGAGGGATTTGAATGTTTGCTTGAAAGAAAAATGAACTAAGAGGAATTTCAATTGTTAGTTTATTGACAAAGAATGGAGAATTGTTAAAGGAGCAATAGTAGTATGGCTTGAAGCAATTGAGAGGTAGTGTGGGGGATTTTTTTCATGGGGTTTATCACTTCTAAATCCATTTTTCTATTTTTCAGTATGATATTGGCACATTTGGAATTATATTTTTCACTTTGGAAACCCCAATATAACAGTTTGGAAAAATTGATTTGACCTATCTTCGAAGAGGCTTAGACTAAAGTGAATCCAAATTTAATGAAATGGTCTTGTAACAAAAAAAATATTAGAGTTTTATATGTTTCTTAGGATTACAACTTACTTACCTTGTGTTCTAGCATTAAAGTACCCTAGAAAAAGAATATGTATTTTTCTAATAGAATATAATATCTTTCTTATATTGAAAATTAGTTGCGACCATGTTAATAAAAAAACAAGATATAGTAAGTCAAATACTAGAGCTTCAAGATGTCCCAAAAACCCAAAGTTGTTGGCTAATAGTTGTGTTATTGTGTACTTGATGTGTATCTATAGACCAAAGTTGTATACTGCCAAATAAATTATCATAAAAAACAACTTTTCAAAACAATGAAAAAACTTATAATTACATGGAATCATGAAAAAACATTAAGACTTTGGTTATAGAAGTGAATAAAAAATGTATATAATAACTAATAAAAGATAAACTGGTGTTGTTGTGGCTCCATTTAAGTTAATTGTTTAGGGTTTGAGATAAATACTATGATTTACATGCATTTGAGTTTGGTAATTAGTTGAATAGTAATGGCCTCAGGCTAAAAACACTTCAAATTGCAACGATACTTGCTCTGTAGTGTGTGGGGGTCAGAGGCAACGTGGGGAACCAACCTATGAGGTACTGCTAGAGAGAGAAAGCTGAAGCAACAAAAAAATTAGTGTGGTTACCCTCACCGGGGGAAGGGGATGAAAAGAACAACACAATTGCAATACAAAATGATTAAATGAATCCTCACAGCACAGCGAACAACGAAGCATAGTCCAAGAAGCCAAAAAGCCGAAGCTATTTAACAAGGTGCTTAGCGCTTTCCATCCATTTTGTGTATTGGGTGAAGCGGATATTGAAAAAATCTCACACATAAAGGCAGATGAAGAAATTCATTTATAGATCGAAATCCAGAACCACTAGCAATAGCAAATCTGTCCGATGGGCATGAGAATCAAAGCCACCGGTCTGTCTGTAAATAAATGGCGGCCTCAAATCCTTCTTTTCGAATGGATATGGGTTCATGCTGGCCAAAAGGAGGGTTTTACTTTTACCAAACAATAGTGAGGGATCATACTATGTTTTATCCAACCAAGGGATTCCAGACACTCTAATTACACCAGGCCACAATAAAAAAAGGTGAGGAATCCCAACCCTGCCTCTTTCTCTTCATCGTCGCCGCAGCCGCAGGCTAGCAGCACTGAATTGGTCAAGCAGATGGATGATCTGGGGTTTGAGAAGGATATCGTGCTTCCCTCTTATAATTCTTAGGCTCAAAACCCTCCCACGGTAATAATTTTCAACGTTATGCATTTGTCTTATGTTTCTTTCAAGCTATTTTCCCTGTTACTCATATCTTTAGTCTTCTTAATTTGGTTTCCTGGTTGTTTGTTTTCTTGGTTATGTTTATTTAGGAAGGGATTTCAATGTTTATGTGAGTTTTCCAAGGAATCAACCTTCTTATTGAATTCTTGATAATTGTGAGCAATACTTAAATTTGGCAATTCTTGATAATTGTGAGCAATACTTACATTTGGCAATTATCCTTTGATCGTTTCCAAGAGAGGATACAAATAGATGTTGGAGCATATTGAGCTTTGGTTTATCCAATTGGTTATGAGTTTTGAGTCCAAGAAGATCACCACGTTAGGGAGAGAGTAGATCTTGTGCCATTTTTAACTATCTACATTCCCTGTAATTCTGCAAAATTGTTTGTTTTAATGTATAGTGCCTGTTGAAAAGGGATGTTCCTATCTTTGTCAGTAATGAAACCTACCAATCCACACTTTCCAGGGTTTCCACTTGATTCCCCATTGCAAAAATAGTTGGTTGATTTGGATCAATACTAGGTGGGTCCAATTTTCTTGCTTGTTTGTTTTTCCTGTCACCTCGGGTCCTTCAATAAATATTTGGATCTATGTAAATTCATTGAGATCAAGGGATACTTGTTTTTAAAAATAGCATTGACAGTTCTCAACCCTTTCATATGAGTAGTATTGATAGTTATGTTACTACACCATTTCATCTTGTAGAAATCTCTCTTGTTAACGGATAGTTTGGGTTATTGCTTTAAGTTTTGTCCCCTTCAGCCATGTAGGCTATCACTTTAGCCTTTTTGCCATTTCCTTTGCTTCTCAACATCTGTCAGCTGCTAGCCAATCGTTAGGGAGTCTTCCCATAGTTAGACTTGCTTTCCTAACTTTGTAATCTTGGACGATGAGTCAATTCTTTATTACTGTTCTAGTTCTTATATTATATAACCTGGCAGACAGCAGAAAGCCTTGGGAGTCTGGTACTATGCCGATCACATCCGAGGTCTTTGCAACTCATCAAAATTTGATACGCTTGTGATCATGTGGGCTGTAGACTTGACACTGTAGCTTGGGACTAAAAGTACTTTGGAAATGTCTTCCCCCAAACAAAACAAATCAGCTTTGGGGAAGGCTCAGTTAGGTAATGTAAATTGACTAGATTATGTACTTCTGATTCTTTGCTCTTGTCTTGCAAATAACTTGTTCCTCTAGACATTAGAGTCTCTATTGTACTCATGTAACATGTGGGCTGCAGAGATGGCAGACTGTTAATCGTGGGTATGAGTATGAGATCAAAAGTGCTACGTTTTCTAGTTATAGTTATATAAGGTGCCGCTTGTTTTGTCTAGAATGCTTCTTGAGTATTTTTAATTTGTATCGATATTGCAGTGCTTCATGGTATCAAAGCTAAGGTGCCTCTTGTTTTGTCTAGAATTCTTCTTGAGTATATTTAATTTGTATCGATATTGCAGTTCTTCATGGTATCAAAGCTAAGTGTTGGATATATGTAAATTTATCGATATTTTAGTGTTTCATGGTTTAAAAGCTAAGTTTTATGTGGAGTCAAAGTTAAAGGTAAACGGAACAAATATTTTTAATATGGTATTGGACCAAAAGTTTATGATCTTGTACAGCAAGAGCAGTGTCTGAATGCTCAATCACATATACTGCCACCTTCGCTACAGGGTATGCCTCAACATATTAGTCCAGTTGGTAGTCAGTTTTCATCGCAACAATTACCACAGATAGTCCATCATATGGCTACTCAAATGGGTGTTCCCATCGGGATGAATCGACCAGGTGGGATTTTTGGTACACAGTTTGGGTCTCTGGATATGAATCAGTATAATCCTCCCCGTGTCAATGGGTCTATGAAGATTACTCGTCCATAGACCCATGAAGAGCTGAGGTTTGATTCCACTGATAAGAAATCTGAATCTTACATGGATAATGGTACCATGACTTCTCCTTCAAGATCTGTCTGCTTACCAAAGAGAACGGCAACTAATGGTTCTCCTCTGTCACATCCTCCAGATGTTTCACACTCTATGAACTTTTCCCTTGTACAGACTGGATCATATGGCCACCCTTAATACATTTTATCAGCCTCCAAAAGATTCAATTCCACCCCAAAAGTGTAATTATGTTCATCAATTGCCAGAGCAAATTGTTTCCACTTGGATGTGCAATTCCACCGCAAAAGTGTAATTATGATCATCAATTGCCAGAGCAAACTGTTTCCACTTGGATGGTTGCACAGCCCATTGTTCCCAACCTTGGAACTTCTGGGCTTCTAGTACTGAGCTTTCAAGGCCTATTGCTCATAATGGCGATGCAGTACCAGTTTCTCTGACAATGGGTGATGGCATAACACAAACTCGTTTTACAGCACTTCATCCTCTACTCAGACTCAAGATACTCGTTCGCTAAACAGTGCAACTGACATGCCCCAAAGTGGACCACTGGATTCATCAGAACAGCTTTTCAGTCTAGATGATAGTGTTTCTTTGGAATTTCAGAATGTTGAATCTTTGGGGTCATCATCATCTGTAGCAAACGAGGCATCAGCCCAGAGCTGTGACTTAGAAAATCTGTGGTGGTCTCAGCTACTGATAACATCAAACACTCAGTGACTTGCACAGTCGGTGCCTATTGTTGATATTGTTTCATCAAAGGTAATTCATTATCTGCTGATGAAAGGCCATCAACTTTATATGAATCAGGCAGCTTAATGAATGTTGTGAACTCATCAAAAGTGGGAGCTCCAACATCACTAACCTAATGGATTATAGGATCCCCAGGACCTGTGTGTGAGTTTGTAGGAGATAGATGTGAAGGAATCAAATAGCTTGTGGAATATATGCGGCCTGTGGACTATCTAAGGTCTTTGAACTTTGATCAATTCACTGAAAATTTAATAAATTAGAATGTAGCTCAGTACTCAGTCAAGCAAAGGTGGAATCAGATGCAACTGTCAGATATTTTAAGATCCAAAACACAACTGTAATCCCGAGTGGGAATAATTTTTCTGTGAACAACTTAGATTCTGGCCACAAAGTTCCTGTAATCAAGAGTCAGGCTGTTCATCAATATGAAAGTCAAACTAAGTGTATTCATAACTCTGAATCATCTTCAACAGCTCTGTCTTTGTTTGATATGAATCATGAACAATCCAATTTCATTGTTGGTTATGGGAATTTGTGAATCAAACGGTCTTCTTCAAAACTTACCCACGGCTGGAGAAATAAAGGGCGAGGAGTTATCTTCGGCTGTTGAGTTAAGCACGGTTCTTGACCTCAGATGCTTCAAGAGACCTCTTTTCCAGCTTTGGATGTAGAATTGACACTACTTGAAGTCAATAGAAAGGAGAATAAGAATAGAACTGCAGTTGCTGTGAGATTTAGACAAGGTGATACTCATAAACTCGGTGTCAACTCAAAGAAGTTGCACATGATATGGAGCTGCCTTCTAAATCTATTGGCATTTGAAGAGAAGAAATGGTCTTAAATGAACAGTTGCCCTCTTTTGCTACTGATGTTAAAGCTTAGGAAGTATTATATGGCGTTGCAAAAAAACGTAATGCTAATTTGAGGAACAAGCCTATGAATATAAATCATACCACCATTGAAAAGAATGAGAGTACCCTTTCTGTTACCAATCATCAGGTTATAGCCACAGGCTACATTGGCGCTGGAAATAGTGGTCTGGTAGCAAGAAGAAGAAGAGTAAGGAATGTCTAGCCAAAGCTGTGATGCTTCCAGTTCATCTAGTAATTTGTATAATGCATACAAGGCACCAGAAGAAAAGCAGAAAGATGTTAGTTATCCAGATCCATCTACTGTAGCTTTTCCCATTTTTAATGAAAAAGCCTTGGTCAAGGACTCTGAGAAGGAAAGTCGGAAAGAGTTAGATGACTTTCCGACTTTCCTTCAATGCACCATGAAGAATGTGTCAAGATATCTACTATTACTAATGCAAAGAAAATGGTTGTAACTTGTACCGAAGGTGAAAAGCTTGAAAGATAGAAAGTACACAAGAGATTTCTTGTTGACATTTAGGGATCAGTTTAGAAATCTACCTCTTGAGTTTGAAGTTCCAGCTGACACAATGGAACTCAACCCTTCTGGATTCACGAGCCACCCGGGTGAGATGCAGACAATATCAAACCTTTCAGGGGGATTGATCCGTAGGGACAATCATAGCTGAGTACTTTATCATATATCCTACCGATTCTTCCTGTAGATAACAGATGTCACACTTTTAATGTGGATCTTCATTGATTTCCAGCACAAGTTTTGTGTCAAAACCCCAAAATTCTGACATATTCTGTGTCAATTTGGAAGTGTAAGTTTCCCATTCTGCCCGATGATCACCATCTAGACCCAAGTCTTCTACAGCATACTAGTCATTCTTGTCATGCAAGTCTAGTTCTGATTATACATATGCAAGCACTTGTAGATTCCTGGAAGTCATCAAAATTTCCATTTCAATTTGAGAGTAAATTTGACTTTTCCAACCCTACTATCGAGTATACTCCAAATTTAATGTTTTCCCCATTCCCAGGTTTGTAGGCTAGGTGATAGCTTATCAAAATACATGATCTAATCAACACCCTCCAAAAGAGTAAGCCACCCACTATTCTCATAGTACCATTATGAATCCAGCTGATAATTGTAAGAGGTTGGAAATCCTTTTTTTCTGTATACAAGTCTAGCCTGTATTAGATCAACCCAACTGTTGAAGAAAGAGGTTGTAGTGAATATGTCCCTGATGTAATATACCAAAAGTATATTATATTATTCGTTAAGTTTAGTTATTAATTATTGTGCTGCTATAAATCTCTCTTGTTAACTGATAGTTTGGGTTATTGCTTTCTGTTTTGTCCCCTTTAGCCATGTAGGCTATCACTTTAGCCTTCTTGCCATTTCCTTTGCGTCTCGACATCTGTCAGCTGCTAGCCAATCGTTAGGGAGTCTTCCCATAGTTAGACTTGCTTGCCTAACTTTGTAATCTTGGATGATGAGTCAATTCTTTATTACTGTTCTAGTTCTTATATTATATAACCTGACGGACAGCAGAAAGCCTTGGGAGTCTGGTACTATGCCGATCACATCCGAGGTCTTTGCAACTCATCAAAATTTGATACGCCTGTGATCATGTGGGCTGTAGACTTGACACTGTATCTTGGGACTAAATTTACTTTGGAAATGTCTTCCCCCAAACAAAGCAAATCAGCTTTGGGGAAGGCTTAGTTAGGTAATGTAAATTGACTAGATTATGTACTTCTGATTCTTTGCTCTTGTCCTGCAAATAACTTGTTCCTCTAGACATTAGAGTCTCTCTTATACTCATGTAACATGTGGGCTGCAGAGATGGCAGACTGTTAATCGTGGGTATGAGTATGAGATCAAAAGTGCTACGTTTTCTAGTTATAGTTATATAAGGTGCCGCTTGTTTTGTCTAGAATGCTTCTTGAGCATATTTAATTTGTATCGATATTGCAGTGCTTCATGGTATCAAAGCTAAGTGTTGGATATATGTAAATTGTATCGATATTTTAGTGTTTCATGGTTTAAAATCTAAGTTTTATGTGGAATCAAAGTTAAAGGTAAACGGAACAAATATTTTTAATATGGTATTGGACCAAAATTTTATGATCTTGTACAGATCTATAACTTTTGACACCTTTTTGGTGAAAGGTCGACTATTTTAGCTTTATACACGATTATTCGATTCATAGTGCATTGTATGAGGAAAACTCAGGCTCTAGATTAGATTTTTATAGTTTTTTTTTAATATTCTAAGATGTGATTCACGAGTCATTTAGAAATACTTTTGTTCACTTTGTTATGCTATTCTGTCTACCTTCAGGAAATTATGCTTCATCCTTTACCTGTGTAATATGAAAATTATCAAGGGTTTTTTAAAGAATGTAGCATCCATTGCTCTGCAGCATGCAACCATTTTTTAGTGGCTAAATTACTGGTGGTTTTATGATTTTGAATGTAGCTAAATGCATTTGCGCAATTAACCTTTCACTAGCACTGCATTAAAAAGTGTTACTCAGTTTCCTTAGGATGGAGTTTTAGAGCTTTCCAGAAGTTTGTCTTTGAGATCCAGAGTCTACTAGCATATTTGCTAGGAGTTCATTTCATATTGACGTCCAGTTAGTTAAAGTCTCAAGCTATCTACCCTGGCCAACCTCTCTCTCCCTTGTATAGAGCATTTGATAGGTCTTCTTTGCCAAGGTTTTTCATTATTCTCTATTGGAACATGCCCAAAATTTCTTAAAAGTGGTTTGTTGTTTGTACTTATCTAGCAGGGGCCCTTGTTTCCAAGACCAAGGCTATGGTTCATTAGAGTTGGTCTATACATGGCCAAGCATACTCAGGCCAATGAAAGGCAAATGTGCAAATTCATTGTGCTGCTATAAATGTCTCTTGTTAACTGATGGTTTGGGTTATTACTTTCTGATTTGTCCCCTTCAGCCATGTAGGCTATCACCTTATCCTTCTTGCCATTTCCTTTGCTTCTCAACACCTGTCAGCTGCTAGCCAATCGTTAGGGAGTCTTTCCATAGTTGGACTTGCTTGCTGGACGATGAGTCAATTCTTTATTACTGTTCTTCAACACTTCATATCCATTGCACGAAATCTTGAATCCCAAATGAAGTTGGCATGTATAAATCGGGTGTAGAGAAATGCCAACCATTCAAGTAGGCAAATACTTCAAACACTAGTGCTGCTAGTACAAATACCAAAAATGCCTTAAGAAGCTTAAAAAATTTCTCCTTTTTGGATTTCTTAGACTCCATTGCCACCCCTTGCCCCAAAATTAGCCTCTTCTTCACCATGCTAAGAAGAGTCCACAATCCTGTAGCAAGCCAGGCAAGGCACCCAACAGCATGGTGAGCCTTAAGGAGCAACACCCATGTCAGCTGCCTCGCGTTCTTGCCCCTGTCCTTGTCTACCTGCTGCAATGCAACATTTGGGTTTTCGAGTTCCAGCATTGAACTTGGTAACAGACATAGTATTTTCAAAGAGAAGATAAGGGATAATGAAAGGGAATGATCTCGGGGCTGGAAGCACATTCAAAAATGACATCACGACGGGTATATAGCATATTACCCAGATAGGTAGCTCTGCCTCTGGTACAAACATGGTCATCGAAAGAATGATACAGAACGATGTAAATGAATAAAATGGAAGACTCAACTTTCTCAAAAGGAAGAATAGTAGAATGAGGTTTGCTTTCTTTCCAACAGATATCTTGGAAGTAATTATATCTGGAAGGCAGAGTCGAAAAAGATGCATAGGACCAGAATGCCATCGGTGTTGTTGCTTCCTGTAGGCTTCATTACT
>LPNX011078512.1:158868-169728 GCA_001517045.1 Pseudotsuga menziesii
AACTAGATGCAATATTGGATGTAAAACATGACACAATATTACACACAAACATAGGTGCAACATTAGGTGCAAGCCGGGTGCAAACCTAGATGCAAAAAAAGACATCAACCAGGAGGGAATAGTAGGTGCAAACCTAGACGCAAAAGAGGACGTGAAATATGATGATATTTTGGGCACAAACATGGACGCAAAAAAATATGTAAAATGGGATGCAAAATTAGAAGTAAACGTAAAAATAGATACAAAATTGGGTGCCAAACTTGACGTCAAATTAGGAGCAACATCATACGTAACATTGGATGCTAAACTGGGCGCCAAACTGGGTGCAAACAAGGATGTAACCAAGGGTGTAAAAAATATGCAATACAAGATTGAAAATTGGGCACAAAAAAAGGTGTAAAAAAAGACGCAAAAAAAATGGGCGCAACAAAGGAAGCAAAAATGGACGTTTAAAAAGACGAAACAAAAGACGCAATAGACGGTGTTTTACGAAAATGTACAATAGCGCCTGTTTTAGCGCCAAATTGTTCATCACAATTAAGAAAAAATTACACTAAAATCTGGCGCTAAATCTGACGCTAAATCCAGTTTTTGTTGTAGTGATATCATCCCTCGAGTGCATTATGGTGAGGATTTCGAGTTTTTTCACATCAGAGGTTAATTTTAGTGCCTAATATACATGGTTTGGTGCCAATATATAGGTTCTCTTTCCATAACATTTGTCCTTGAGGCTCATGGGCGATGTGTGGGGCCTTGAGCCACCATAGTTTTGCATGTGAGAGGGATATGTCGCTCATTTAAAGCTTTGGATGCTAAGTGTCGTTCTCATTTCCCATTCAATAGTCCAACGCAAAAATACAAATCCCTACACCAATATTTTCCTCTATGGCTCATGGTCAATGTGTAGGGCCTTAGTTATCACATAAGCCCTTCGTAGGAAAAATTTAACCTGCAGGAGGAATATGGTGGCCATATCAAGATTTGTAACACTAAGGATGGTTGTTATGAACCAAGATTTAAATTAAGGAGGGTCTAAGTCTTTACCAATTCCATATAGGTCCCATGGTCCATGCACTGTCTTTTAGGCCACCACATAGAGATTTTGTAAGGAATATTTAACATACATGTGATATATGGTCGTCATTTTGAGGATTAGCAAACTAAGGATGGTTTTAAAGGCCCATTCCTTGGTATATGTACACATATAAAATCTCACATTACATATTTTCATAAGGAGCTCATGGTCCATTTATGGGGCCCCATCTAACATACATGTCCTCCATAAGGAATTTTGGCTTTTAAGTGTAATATTGATAAGATTTTCAGGTTTAAACTACCAAGGATGGGTCTCAATTCATGTCCCATGGTTTGATGTGAAAATAAATTGTCTTAGACCATAACATTTATTTGGGGCTCATAATCCATCCATTGGGCCATCAGCCACTACTCGGGATAAAGCTTTGTTAGTGTGGTGTCTTTGCATGTTAAATTGGGATATTTAATGTGTGCAATCAAGTTAGTAGAATTATAGAGTATGGTTCTTGG
Source organism: Pseudotsuga menziesii (assembly GCA_001517045.1). Taxonomy (NCBI): domain Eukaryota; kingdom Viridiplantae; phylum Streptophyta; class Pinopsida; order Pinales; family Pinaceae; genus Pseudotsuga; species Pseudotsuga menziesii. Next base: position 160,414 of record LPNX011078512.1, read on the forward strand.
TGCAAAGGTCGTGGATCCCAATGATTGTTTTTGTTGATGATTAGATCCAGAAACACACTTCATTCTTGCTTCGATTGGAGGTGTGTGGGGCTATGCACTCAGTGATCATAGGGAGATATACACTAATTTTACATTGTTTGTGGGCATGAACTCCTTCTACATAAAAAATATAGCATCACACAAAAATGCTATCACATGAATCATGATCAATGACATTGACATTGGTATATTTGACTTTATGTCAGACATTTTCTGAACACAATCCCTAGCTCTAAACCTAGTGGAATTCCTAGCGTAGTTCCTTTCGAAATTTCTGGCATTATTCCAGGTGTTATACCTGGATCTATACCTAGCGCTATGTTGGATGCTTTCTAGGCTCAATTCTTGGCTCTATGCTTGGCGCTATGTTGAATATTTTTCTTGTCAAAATTCATGGCGCAATTCTTGTTGCTAACCCTAGATTAATATATGGTGCTATGCTATTCATGACGATTTTTGGAGGCTATTATTAGCGTTATATGGGATGCTTTTGTGGACGCTAATTGGGACGTTAATTGGGATGCTAATTGGGATGTTAATTGAGATGATAATTGTGATGCTAATTGGAATGTTAATTGGGACGTTAATTGGGATGCTAATTATCGTCCAAAATAGAGCTAACTTTTAAATAGGGACGATAATTGGGATGCTAATTGGGACACTATTTGGGATTCTAATTGGGATGCTAATTAAGACGCTAAATGGGGTGTTAACTGGGATTCTAATTAGCATCCAAAATAGTGCCAAGTTTTAAAAAGGGATGGTAATTGGGATGCTAATTGGAATGCTAATTGGGATTCTAATGGGGATGCTAATTGGGATGCGAATTAGTGTCCAAAATAACGCTAACTTTTAAAAAGGGATGCTAATTGGGATGCTAATTAGGATGTTGATTGGGATGCTAATTGGGACACTAATTAGGATGCTAATAAGGATGCTAATTGGGACGCTAATTGGGATGCTAATTAGCGTCCAACATAGCGGCATTGTTTAAAAAGGGACGCAAATAACTCCATTAAAAGCACCATCCCGTGGAAAAGCGTCCACTTTGTCCAAAAAATGATGAAAAATACAGTAAAAGTGATAGTGGACGCTAAAAAGGAAGATAAAAGAGACGCTAATCATAGGTTTTTGTTGTAGTGTTTCCAATTAAATTTTTCGTGAACTACAACCTAAAATATGGCCAACCAAAACTAGAATGTATTAGTTTTATTTTCATTCATTTTTGGTATATATTGACTAAGATTAAGCCATGTTCAATTATACAAGATACTATTATTGATATCATATCATAGTTACTTTGATGCAAAAGTTGTAGCAATAACAACATGGAAAATTTGTGAAGTTGGATGGAAATAACATTATCTTCAAGAATATATTTTCTAGAATAAACTAATGTAAGGAAATTCATGTCTTTCATGAGTTGGAAGTGGAAGGCGATGTATACCAATCTATTATTGGATAAATTCAAGGATCCATAATTCCATCAATGGATTTCAATATTATTCTATTAATATCTCTATGAACTTGTTACCCATCCACTAACCTGTGAAGTTATAAATCAATGTATTTAAAAAAAAAAAAATCTTGCATCTTGAAGATGAGGTGGGGATTTTATATTTGGAATATATAAACATTTCATCATAAACTTGATCTCTTTTTACAATAAGATATTGAATCTCTACTATTCACAAGATAAAATTATATTTATATCTAATTCCTTCATGGTGAAATATCAAAGAAAACCACTAGCCTACCTAGGAACCTGTCTCGAGTGTTGATGTATTTGTAACTTCAGAAGATATTATGATGTATATTATCATTGTATGTTGTTGTACCCCCATTGGAGATGTGTTTTCCTCCTTGGAAGATGTATTTATTGTGTCTAGACCTTTAGTTACAACCTCCGTTGTAATTCAGGGAAACAGCCCACATTGTGACATCATGTAATGTGTATTTGGAGTCTCTCTAGGAGAAGTCGGACTTGTTAGTGAAACAGGTCATCATCGTCATGTAAAATGTTAGTTACTTGATTAGTATAAATAGGGAGGCACCCTCCCTCATTTATACACACCTCACACTCACTCAGGTTCGCATGAGAGAGAGACAAAGAAGGAGGAGAGATATATAGTTGACGAATACTTCTTATTACTGGAATTGATAATCTTATGACACAACCTTTGTGACTTTACTATTATGAGGAATTTTGTGGGGTTTTATCCTTTATGGTTTCCCCGGTGAAAATATTCATGTATTGTGTATCTGTTATATCTTATGCATCTAGATGTACTTAATATTCTTTCAAACAAAGACACTAATTAAGCTAATAAGATCTAGAAAAACTAACATGGTATTAGAGCCTCTCTGAAAGAAGGCATTGGGAAACTGCAGAAACTAGGGCTTCCTACTTCAAGGTGCTCTCTCCACATATCACCAAGGAAAGAGGGCTAGGATAACTCGCCTCAGTAGGCTGCATAATTTGGTGGAAGCAGTTTCATATTTGAATAAGTTTCATTTTTGAACCTGTCATTGGTGCCATGAGAAACTAGGGCATCAAGTTTAGAAGGCTTCCCACCTCAATATTCATAAAGTGACCTTGTTGAGCAACTCGCCTCAAGGAGGCGCATCTTTCTATCCAAACAAAATTCTGAAACTGCAAGTTTGGAAAATTAGGGTTTCTCTAACAAGCCCTAGGTCATCTAGCTTTGAGAATAGGTCGAACACCTCAAATTAGTAAGATCTAAATAATTTTTTATTTCCATTTGAGGTTCTCATTTGAAAAGATGACTCACCATAGTCAATTTGAGGACAATATTGGAGGGGTTGATAACTTTCGAGCATAGAAGTATAGAATCTCCCCGATCCTTGAAGAAAACTATTTGGATCAGTACATCACTAAGGAGGTTCCAAAACCAAAGGGATATGAGGCTAAGGTTGCTCATAAGAGAAGAATTGATAAGGCAGAGAAAATCATTGCATATTCTATTAAGGATCACCTCATCCCCCATGTGTCTTCATTCAATACATCGAATGAAGTATATGGCGCTTTGGCAAAGCTATTCGAAGGAAATAACATCAACCAAAATATGACTTTGCGGAACCAGTTGAAGAATGTTAAGATACATAAATTCGAGACTATACAGTCTTACTTTACAAGGGTTGCTCAAATCAAATAACAACTTGAAGTGGTTGAAGAGAATGTTGAATAAAGAGAAGCTGTAATTACTACCTTGAATGGTATCCCTAGATCATGGGACTCATTCATTCAAGGAATTTATACAATAAGGAGGTTGATATATTTCAGCAAACTCCGAGAATAATGTGCATAAGAAATAAATAAAGCAAGAAAACACACAACAAAACTTAAATTAATACTTCTCGGTATGAAAATATTTTTGTGTTTTTATTGCATATTTAGATTATGTGAAAAAAATCATAAAAACAATGAGTTTCATATAAAATTGTTTTAAAATATACAACATTAAAGAAATATTACCATACTCTAAAAATATGATGCTAAATATGAAACACCATATCTTCATTGGTGTCAAACACAATTGTAGTCTATTATATTTAAGGAAAGTGCCCATAACAATCATTTCAAAGAAATAGTCTCACTTAATGCATCCATTTAATAATTGCGTTAATTGTCAATGCATTATGAATTCATATGATAATATAATCCATTGATATAATTTAGCAATGATTCATATCGATCCATAATCCATTGTAATAACAATGATTCATATCCATCCATTAATATAATATAATCAGTGATCAACATAACAATGACACACATGATTATAGCCCATAGTTACACATAAACAATTTTAATAAATCAAAACTACATTTATAAGATTCAAAGATAAACATTTCAATCCATACTATTGGATCATCTTCAAGATACTTGAGCTACTTTAGTAGCTTGAACACAATTGAATAATATGTATCAAAATGTCCAACTTTAAATTTTCTAAACACAATTCCAATCTATTCAAAATGACACACATCATAAGAACAATCATTCACAACAAATATACTTTAATTTAAAAGGGACTCTATCAAGTTGTTGAAATCACAAGAAAACAAGGAGATCAAATGAAACCAAACAACCAGCCCAAAAGCTTGCAAAATTAAAGAAGAAAATAATAGTAAGAAGCACACTAGAGGAGTCTAATAATGAAAGAATGGTGGTAATAAGACTACATGATATTACACGGGTTTGAGTTGTGTGTTTATACACTCAAGTAGAGCATCTTACCCAGAAGAATTAACGAGTAGGGCACATTTCTCAAGAGGTTATTAATCCTACCTATAAAATTTCATTCTATTAACTTTTAACTATAATCTAATTTATTACTCAATATAAGATAATCATATAAAATAATCATAATCACATAATTATTAACAAAAGCATCTATCATATTCAATAATATAAACATTAAAATACATCACAATGTACATCATAATCCAATTGGAATTACCAACATACAAAGAGCATACAAACATTAGCCATACTAGGTACATCATAAACCAATTGAAATTATCAACATACACAGAACATACCAACCACAATTATAGTAACCTCACAGGTTGAATGTCTACAAAAATCCCTGTACATGTTAAGAGTATTTTCTCAACTTAGAGATCATAGGTCATTGATAGGGTACAAATATGAATGTAAAAACATTTGAAGTTTACTTAGTGTCATTAAGTTGCCAGAATGCTACACATCACCCTATGCATCTCCATATCCCCCCACTTGCTGAGTTATATGGTGTGACGCCCATTCCATACTCATTGTTTTGTGCTGCATAACGGACATAGCTTTCATTTGACTGCCCATTGTCAGCTTGAGCTACTCCATGGTAACTTATGCCCCCACTCGCAATAGTTAGGCCTCCATATCCAACAAAGCTACTTGTGTTTCCATAAGCAATGGCGGGAACACCCAACATAATTGAATCTGGAGTAGGTGTAGTATCATTACCATAAAATCCTAAATTCCATGCATTGCGTTCTGCATAGCCGCTCCCAATGTTCTGCATAGGAATATTGTTTACAAGAGTAGTGTTGTCATAGCCACCGCTAGGGATGGCAGGTCCATATTTTGCACCAGTTCCAAAGCTGGAAGCATTATACCCAGTGGGTCCATATGAAGAGTAGCTATCTGTCCCTCCCATTGCAGAACTATAGCTAGTGTTCATTGGAGGACCAGAGCCCCCTACAGGAGTTTGAGTGGACTCCTGAGTGGAATTGAAAAGATGCCCATTACCGCCACCAAAATTCCCTCCTCTACCAGCAGGAAATCGAATATGGCCACTGGAGCGTTCCTTAGCGACTGCTCGCTTGACTTCTACCATTTTTCCATTGAGGTCATGAATGGGCATTTGCAAAGCAATATCCACAACATCTTCTGAGTCAAAAGTCACGAAGCCAAATCCTCGACCATACATTACAATCGCTTCGGTAATTGTGCCAAATTGCTCAAAATATTTTCTCATGTCATTCTCAGCAACACTGTGCGCTAGGCCACCAATAAATATCTTCTTTGTCCTACTTAGATTTTGGACGCCATTAACAACTAAATTATGCCAACTCGTACTTGTGCTATCCTGATGATTTCTGGAAATTGCTTTTTTAATTTCCACCTAGATATTTTATGAAAAAGATAGAAACAAGAACTAATCATAGCTTGTAACTTGTAAATCTTCAAACTTGTCAAGAGAAAATAAAAAAAGAGTGTTAAAGAGCAGCGAATTACCATTCGGCCATCAATGTTGTGCTTGGAAAACAGGAGAAGACGGTCTGCCACAGCTGGATCTGCAAAAACAACAAAACCAAAGCCCCGCGACCTGCCTGTGAACCTATCCTTCATGATCACCGCTTCCACTACTTCTCCGAACGTCGTAAAATAACCTTTGAGCCGCTCCTCTGTTGTCTGAAACGATATGCCACCAATGAAAACCTTCCCCTTCTCGGAATCCATATTTCTCCAAATGAATACAACCCTACAAGTCTGCTTCATGCAAACGAAAAATTTCACACACCAGCCAAATTGATATCACAAAAACATCAAATCTGAAGTATACCACCAGAAAAACTGAACAACAATCGAACATATCATAGAATTAAAAAGTACGACAATAAAATAGATTATGCTTTACTCCCAGTAAAAGACAGCAAATTTGGTCATAAAACTCCAAATCTCCAAGAAATAGGAGGACCAGCCTGTGAACCTATCCAAATCTCCAAGAAATAGGAGGACCAGCGATCCCTCAATGAGGTGCAGATTAAACCACGATCTGATTATTGTATCTAAGCGAACTGTAGAAAATCGTCCAGACTCGACGATCTCTTCACCGAATGTATGTGTTTTTCACGAGGATGATATATATATATAGATCATCTCTTAAAAGTGCCACTGACCAGTACCACCTATATCATCGCTTAAAAGTGGCCACCAATGAAAACCTTCCCCTTCTCGGAATCCATATTTCTTTAAATGAATACAACCCTACAAGTCTGCTTCATGCAAACGAAAAATATCACACACCAGCCAATTTGATTTCACAAAAACATACCAGAAAAACTGAACAACAATCGAACATATCATGGAATTAAAAAGTAGGACGATAAAATACATTATGCTTTACTCACAGTAAAAAGACAGCAAATTTGGTCATAAAACTTCAAATCTCCAAGAAATAGGAGGAACGGAAATCTGTTAATAAAAATCGGAGTAAAAGAGCGAAAAAATGATTAGAAAACTCCAAATCTCCAAGAAATAGGAGGACCAGCGATCTCTCAATGAGGTGCAGATTAAACCACGAGACTCGACTAGCTCTTCACCGAATGTATGTGTTATGTGTTTTTCGGGTACTCGAGGATTATATATATATATATATCACATCAACTTTTAAAAGTGCCACCGACGACGAGTACCACCTATATATATATATTGGTACTCTGTGGGACTTTTATGGGACTTTTAAGTGAGGTGGAAGGATTTTAATAAAAAAAATTAATTAAACTGTTTTTATGTCAAAATAAAGTTAACGCTGATGGCATGGACAGTCCAAGACCCAAAAGTATTTCGCACAAGTGGAAGTCTACCCCTCATTGACCACCAGCAAGTTATTCTATGTGTCTCGGTTTTCCTTGGATATGGGTGATGAGTCAATTCACATTTACCGGTAGAAAGCAATGATGGATGTCCTGAACTGCCAATTTGACAACCTTTGCATCTTTCAAAGAAAAGAAGTAAAAAAAGGTGATCTACTACTCATTATTTTTCCTATTTTAGGTAAAATAAGTTATATAGTAATCTACAAGGTTTAGCTCAATTGATTTGTGTGGGATTTAATCCTCATATATTATAGGTTCAAATCTTACGAAAAGAGTTGAAGGCGGCAGCCACTTAATAATATAGATTTTCAAATACAGCTTCAAAAAAATCTTTTTGAACCCCTCTCTTTATCGAGTTCAATATTGGGTTGAATCTATAATGTTGCAATGTGCCTTTTACAATATATTTTCACATTGTTTGATCCCCCTATGCAAACCGTTTTTCTCACAAAGATCAACAACACTTATTTTGAACAATGGAAATTTACCATGGTTTCCCCTAACCTTGGTGACAAGTACCAACTAATGTTTGAAACCTTAATCATTGTCTTAGAAGGAGAGAATCACAAAAGTAGTAGAAGCCCTCCCCCCATATTATCCTTCTTACAAAGCTTGGCATTGAATTGAGGGAGTACCATCAGTAAACCAAAGAATCCCCCAAAATGGCATAGAAAACCCACATTCAAGAGAAGATGTTGTCATTGTAATTATTCTATAGAGCACCCCTGGAGTAGCATGGATGTTGCTTCAAGGGTGGTGGGACTACTTACACTTACTTCCCCTTACACATGCTTGATGCAATAGGTGGTGTGAGGTGGCATTGTCTTCCTCAATTCCTTACACTAGCATGGGAAGGGGAGAATGGAATTATGATTGGTTGACCACTAGTTACCATTATTTACAAGTATACTCTATGATGAGAAATCATTTTTACGTACCACTACTACAACAAATCCCTATGATTAGCTCTCTTTTTTTGCTTCCCATGATTGTTTTGATACATATTTCTATATATTTTTGGAAAAGTCGGCGTTATTTATCACAATGGCTGTGTAATGGATTTTTTTGTGCCGACCACAACTCGTCGGCGCTAAATAGCACCACTTTTACTGCCGAATAAAAATTCCAGTTTAACATCCAATTTTGCTCCTTCCATTTGGCGTAGACTTTAGCAACAAATAAAAATTCCATTTTAGCTTCCTAGTTATCTCCTTCTTTAGCTCATTTTTTAATTCCCTATTTTTCTCCTCTTTCAATAACATGTTTAGCTCCCAGTTTTGCTTCAAGTTTAGCTTCATTTGTAGCATCAGTTTTAGATTTCTTTTTAATGTCGAGTTTGGCTTCAAAGTTTCTACATACTATGACTAAATAGTTAATGTTGATTAAGTTCTCATTGATGCCAACGGTGTTTGGTCATTAATACCAACTGTTGAGTCCTTGGTGTCACTTATGGAGCCCCTGAGGGTTAGTGTTTAATTTGTGGTTGTTTGTGTGAGAGGAACCCTTTTAATCTTGTCCAAGCCCAATCTGGAAGCCCTTGGAGGCATTGGAATAATAAAAAAAGCCCTGGTTACCCATTGAATTGGTCAAGTGCCCCTAAGTTGTATATTGGTCCCATTTGAGTCCATTGTCGAGTTCCTTACTCATGGTTGATCTTTGGTTACTCGTCTTTTTGCTGCTTGTTATGCTTCTACTTGTTTTTCTCTCTCGATTGGTTGCTCGTTGGATGATGTGGCTCATGTGTGTAAATTCCTTTATGTGTTGATGGTGAATCCCATTTCTTGCATTAGATGGTCTTGAGGTTGTTAAGTTGTTGTGGGGTCCTTGAGTCCACAAGCTTAGATCTTGATCCTCTTGCATGTGGAGACTTAGGTCTTGGAACCCACACTTAGTGTGGTATGTTGGAACCCATTCTTATGGGGTCCTTAGTGTTCTTGAAAGTTTAGGTCTTGAACCCACATATATGGTGGTTTGATGTCCTTTGGATGATATATGGTCATTTCCATGTAGTAGCCTTGTGATCATGCATATGAAGCCCATAAGGTGCTGCAAACTAGTGGTGAGGTCTGTGTACCTCTGTTTTGGGGTGTTGGTACTCTTATGGTGATGAATATATATATATATATATATATATATATATATATATAT
>LPNX011078512.1:173836-208300 GCA_001517045.1 Pseudotsuga menziesii
TGATATCATTTTTTTCATGGTCACATTTTCATCTCTCCAAAAGTACTAAAAATACTTTGCGCCTTCGTATATAATTTTTAATTTAAAAAAACTACAATTATGTGATATGTTTTCAAAAACATATCACATAATTGTAGTTTTTTTAAATTAAAAATTATATACGAAGGCGCAAAGTATTTTTAGTATTTAAAACCTTTGGTAATTTAGTAATTTCTTGACTAAATGTAAAAATCATGTTTATTGAATCATATCTGTACCTTTCTTTGGCCGGCTACTAACCCCCGATAGAAATAAAAGGTATGCAAAGGTATAGTTTAATAGAATAAATAAAAGTTAATTGACCAACTCATACTACCATGCAACGAATAATTTGCATTCTCCATCACACAGACGGTAAACCCTCTCTCACCATAAGGCGGTCCACACCACCCATCCACGCCACCCGGCCATTCACCCAAACAGACAGACCGCACTATAGTTTTTTTTGACAGAAGCACCTCGGTCGAGCTATATACCTCGACCGAGGTTCATACCTCGACCGAGTTAATACCTCGGTCGAGGTATTTATTAACCCTCAGTCGAGGTTTTAATACCACGACCGAGGGTTAATAGATACCTTGACCGAGGGCTGAAAAAAACCTCGGTCGAGATATTATTAGCTCGGTCGAGGGTTTAATAAGCCCTCGACCGAGGTACGTTTTTTGGTTTTTTTCCAAATTCGCTTGCCAAAAAGTGTTACCCAGGTCCGTGGATTCACCCATGTATGTCTCACAAACTTTGAATTTGAAAAGGATCTCTCAGAACTCAGAAAGGCGAATCATCCACTAAAAGATCAACTGCGAAAAATTCCATGAGGATGATCAGAATTCAAAAGGAAAGATGGAAGACAATATCTTTGATCTGAACAAACAGGTAGAAGAAGTCAAGAAAATAGAAGAATATATAACAAGACAACTCCAAGAAAAAATAGAAATTTGTCAACAACAAGGACTGAAGATCCTCTCTTTGAGGGAAGATCTAGACAAAACAACAACTTAGTTAAATAAAAACTCAAAGATCACGAATAACATTGAAGAAAGTAAATATCTATAGTAAAATAAGAAAAGGATAACAATAATACATGTATTCTCAGAAGATCCCATGATCAACAAGAATCAAGAGAAGTTACTACTCTAGATATCCTATAAGCTTCCATGGTCACTGCTACGAGTGTAACAACTATGGTCACAAATCCATTCATTGTAGAGCTCATGAAAAAATCACTCCATGAAGAAATCAAGATGGGTTTTTCATTCAATGGTACAATTGCTATCATTATGGTCGTTTCGCAAAACATTGCAAGATGCAAGGACAAGTTAAAGTTTAGAGAAGAAAGAAAGATCAATCAAATGATGTGAACAACCACCAACCGACTAAAGTATGGAGAATAAAGTTAGTAGATCAAAACAAAAACGATGGAAATATTGGGAAAAACCCAATGCCATTTTGAAGACTATCGACCAATAATATGAAGTGTACAAAGAATGTGTAAAAGGGTATATGTACCTAGTTATCATATTTGAGTATCATATAGTAGTTGGTTCCAGCGGTATTCGTGTGACAGAATACAAGTTCATCAAAGTAGCATCGGTGAGAAGAGAAGCGGTATTGGAAAAAGAAGTTCTTATTCCCATAAATGCAAACTTGAAGAAAGGTCGAAAAGGAATAGAATTTGATGATAGGGGGAGAATGCCCTGCGGAGGAGCAGTATGTTGAAAGGATGTTCCCTTTTCCATTGATGCCAAAGGGTGAAATAAGTTTTGTTGACAGGGGGAGCTTGTTCTGAAGACGAGTTATGGTGTTGTCATCAATGACAAAGGGGGGGATTGTTGATTAAGTTGTCATTGATGCCAACGATGTCTGGTCGTTAATGGAAACTATTGAGTCCTAGGTGCCCCTTGTGGAGCCCCTGAGGGTTAGTATTTAGTTTATGGTTGTTTGTGTCAGAGGATCCATTTGACCTTGTCTAAGTCCAAACTTGAAGCCCTTGGATGCCTTGGAACAGTGACAAAATCCCTGGTGACCCATTGACTTGGTCAAGTGCCCCTAAGTTGTATCTAGGTCCCATTTGAGTCCATTGTCGAGTTCCTTACTCATGGTTGATCTTTGGTTATTGGTCTTTGTGTTGCTTGTTATGCTTGTACTTGTTTTGGTTTCTTGATTAGTTATTGGATGGATCATTGTAGCTAATGTGTGTAAATTCCTTGATGTGCTAATGGTGAATCCCATGTTTGCATTAGATGGTTTTGAGGTTTTTAAGTTCTTCTGGGGTCCTTGAGTCCAAAAGCTTAGATCTTGATCCTTTTGCATGTGGAGACTTAGGACTTAGAACCCACACTTATGGTGGTATGTTGGAACCCATTCTTATGGGGTCATTGGTGTCCTTGAAAGTTTAGGTATTGAACCCACATATATGGTGGTTTTATTTCCCTTGGTTTATATATGGTGATTGGGATGTAGTAGCCTTGTGATCATGCATATGAAGCCTAGAAGGTGTTGCAAACTAGTGGTGAGGTCTTTGTACACCTCTTTTGGGGTGTTGGTACTCTTATGGTGATGAATATATATAGTGGAACCATTGGATATGTTTTTAATGATATGGAGACCTTGAACATGATGATGTTGAATCCCTTAAAGTCCATGGAAAGTATCTTGTTTAAATATTATATGATATCTTTGAAAGAGTCCTTGAAACCCTTGCATGTGGTGCCTTGGGTCTTGAACCATGATGATGTATGGTCCTATTTGTGGTTATATGGCTATTGGAATGTATATGGAGGTAAATCCCATGTGCGTGCCTTGATATGCTGAAGAATACTTTGAAGAAGACTTTGAAACTCTTGTAGTTGGTGGTATGTACTATGGTCTTTGGTACCCTCATGTGTGGGGTATTTTACGTCTTGTACATATTGAAGAATTTAAGGGTATAAGACCAATAATTTGAAAATAAATGCATCATAAGGAGATAGTCCTCATCAAGACATTTCCATTGATATGTGGATCATCTTCTAACTCCTTATGGTTGAAGAGATATGAATTTTTGAAGTAGGTATACCCCACCTTTTTGGGTGACCTGACCAAACAAAAGAGAATTTAATTATTTGTAATTTTCAATTGCATGTCGGCCCAAGGTGATAAATTTTCTCCACAACCTATATCACTATAATATCAAAAAAATTATTTATTCATCATCAACTCTCTCAAGAATTTTGCAACTCTGGGAGAAAAGTGCGAAATTTTGTGACAGAAACATTTATGGGGATCTTCACTAAAATTGGCATAATTATCTCATACAGAATCGGAATTACAAAATTCTTCGCTTGTTGGAAAGATTGTTATGAGGGCTATGTGATGACATGATATATATTTTATTTTTGTTTGTCTACTATTTCTTCATCTTATGATCTTCAAAAAGGTACACAAGCATCTTGGTACAGATTGGTTCAGTTTAGCGAGATTGGCACAAGTTGCCTTATGTGTAGTTGGTTTGAACTAGGTGTACTAAGTTTGGTGTGTAGACTCATATTGACTGAGTCAGATGATTGATTTGTACAACGTAATTGGATAGGTTACTGGTTTAGTTCTGGCACAGTGATGAGCAAGTGACGAGTTCATGAATAATGATCAAATGATGAGTAGACATCGATTAGATGATGAGCAGTGTGATACAACGGATAGTGATCAGTTGATCAGCAGTGTGATACAATAGATAGTGGTCATTTGACGAGTAGTGATTAGATGATGAACAATGGTTAGTAGTGGCAGTGGTTGTGTAGTGTGGTACAGATTGTGTAATGTAGTACAAGTGTTGATTAGTAGGTCCACATGATCAGTGGAGTTGTGGTTCAGTATTTTAGTGTCTATATTCTTATCAGGGTGGAAAGACGGGGCAAGGAAAGGAGGTCGTATCCTCCTTCCAGTTGAAGCCAAAGAACTAGGGAGTTGTAGCTTCCTTCAGGTTGTATCCTGTAAATCAGGGGGTTTTATCCTCCTTCGAGTTGCAACTGGAAAATTGAATTCTTTTTAATAAGGGGCTTGTTTCCTCCTTCAAGTTATTTCTAGAAAACTATTTTGAAAAGGATTTTGTGGTTTTCCCCCCAGTACTTGGGTTTCCACATAAAAATCATGTGTATTGTGTTGTTATTCTTACTATGTGATGATGATGATGATAACACTGCTGATGATGATATAATAATTATAATGTGATAATGTATAATATTGAATAAGTTTTTTATTGTTAAAGTTGAAAAAGTAATAAAAACTACACACACAGATTCACCCCCCTCTCTCTGTGCCTGGTGTGTCCAACAGTTAAATTATTGAGGAGTTGGGGGTTAAGGGAATATAGGATTTAGGGATTAGGGGATTTATGGATTAGAGGTTAAAGGATTATGGATTATAGGGTTTAAAGGAATAAGGGTAAAGGGACTAGGAATTTGGGGCTAAGGGGTTAGGTAGTTTAATGGTTAATGGATTAGGGATTGATGTTTAAGGGATTAGAGGTTATGGGTTAGGGGTTAGGGATTAGAGGTTATGGGTTATGGGTTAGGGATTGTTATATTCTCTAGACTAATCTTGTGTTTATAGAATCAAAGCCGCCTAAGACAAGTTTTCTTGTGGTGTTAGAGTTCTTACATCGGGATGTGTCATAACTTCTAGTGGAAGCTAGCACTTATCTATGAATCCGTAATTGTTTCATTACCCATAGGTTTATAAGATATCCACAAATAGGGACCATGGGAATAAGTAGTTTTTAAGCACCCACCAAATGGATTACTAATTAGAAAATCTATTGCACGACATAATGAGCTTGTCACATTGGTGACTGAATATTTCACAATAATGCAATTAATCTTAGGATATATACTCTTTTAATCTGAAACATATCCATGAAACTTCCAGAATTTGCCAACAATGATACATGGATCTCGCTTGTAGAATCACTGTAAAATTCTCAAATCAATCTTGTAGAAGAAGCTCCTGCAGGAAAATGACCTTCTACATTTCGAATTCTCACCAAATACCCAAAGCACATAAGAAAATACTAGGTTTCCCATCATATGAAAAGAAAAACTAGGAACAACAATCAACCCTTAAGCATTATTCAGTTTCCTTATGTACTACCTAATAAAATGCTTGAGGAGCCAAGTTCTAGAAAGGGAATTGGATATTTATCATAACATTATGAGGTGGTTGAAAATGACACTTCCAAATGCTTAATACATTTTTCACATTCTTATGTTTTCAATGTTCTAGATAGCGAAATAACAAATCTATAGACTGATATGACATTTATGTGAGTTGCTTTACTTTGATTGAGCTACATAATGTAATATGATGTGTTTTGACATTCTATAATCCATCACGAAGTGAAATGATGAATCTACTTTCATTTATATTACTTATATTATTATATTACTAAACACATAACATGTTGTTCCTATCCCAAAACCCTTCCGCGTTTTCTCATTTTTGGTAAGTTGTAGCATAGGTTACGTGTGCAAAAATTTGTGCAATGAACGTGAGTAAGAAGCTTTCAAAATGGATTTGTAAGAAGTCATAAAAATACTCTATATAATATGAGTCTTTCATAATTCTCACGTGAAGTTTTAGCTTAGATCGATATAGATTTTCTCTCCCCATCGTGTAGTTGTTTTCCTTTAAATCCTAGTCCATCCATTGAAACACAAGATTATGTGTTTCTTCTATAGTTTGCAAGTTGTTCATAATTATTGTTTCCAACATACTTTTCTCCAATAATTAAAACCGAAACAACTCATTAACATGGAAAAGAGATACATGCATCCCTTTGCATTTTTTCATGTGCAATAATTCTGGATTTTTATTGTTCCTATGTATCAGCGGTCGTAGTAAATTGTTGGAATTAAATTGAAAGTTGGAATTTAGAGAATTAATGTACAACATGACAGGTATGGGTGGTGATATCGCATAATTTATTATCCCTTAATAGCTAATATAGGTAAAACTAAAGAAGGTGTAATAAAAACTAGCAAAGCCAAGCTATTAATAAAATCCTTACTGCAATTTATGGATGGCAGATAAGAACAACTCTCATACACACAAAGCATTATATCTTATGCATGGATTAACAGAAATCAGTTGGCAGTTTATTAGGCACTGATAATAGACCTTGGGTATCCCATGCCAAAAATAGATAAGCATTTAAGGGAAGCTTAAAGGTTGTATAAATGAAATTGAAAAGTGGCAAAGGTGGGTATTGATTGAACACCTTTATGAAGGTGCGTAAATATAGGGGTGAGTAGTAAAAGAAAGAGGGTCTTCGTAGTCACTGGTCCCTATGATATCTCTTATGATGCTTCCACATTCTTTCATCTTACATACTCTCAATCCTTTCAATTAAGACCATAACCAATGGAAATACCATATGTTTATCATTGTTCTAGGCGACAACCATGGAGAAGAATCCAAACAGATCCTCTAGAAAGGGCGTAGTTGTTACAAGGATCTCCTTTATTTTGTTCTTATTTTGTTGATTCAATACATGATATTCTTCTCCAATAAAGTTATATTTATTACATAGAAGATATCTTCAAAATATATCCTCCAAGTAGATCAACACTTTGAAACATTATAGAAGACATTATTTCAAGGCTATAATCTCATCGAGGATGTTACACGTCATCTAGGGAACAAGTGTGTTGAGCCTCTCTTTGCTATTTATTTGCCCTAGGTGTTGTTAATTTAAGTGGACCAACCTATCAATGCAAATGTATTGTTATCATTCTTCTTGATAACAATTTTTCAAAACCTTGTTATTACTGATTATTGCATCTATATTAGGTATGCAAATTGTCCTATTATTTCTGCTTATTTGCTATAGGAAATTTGAAATAGTGCATAAAATATGGTATAGGGAGAAATCTAGGAATGGAATTCTACTATATGAACAAATCTATGTATGAAAATATGATACACGGAACTCCTACCTTATATTGTTAGCTCATAGGTTCGTTTATTTATCTGGTCAACTCTAGGCCAGATTTTTGTTTTGTGGTGAACACTCTCAGTTAGTTCATGGTGGAGCTTGGGAGAGTGCACTAGATTGCCGCAAAACATGTGTTGAGATACCTTGCAAGTACAATGGATTATGGTCTTGATTATAGGATATCGAATGGGGTTAGATTGATTGGCTTCATGGATTCAGATTGGTTAGGTAGTGTGGCAGACTATAAGATCACTTCCAGATGTTGTTTTAGTTTGTACTCGGCAGCAGTGTCGTGGTTCAGTCGAAATAAAAAGTTTGTTGATTTGAGTTCTGATGAGGCTCACTACATGGAAGCTATTTAGGCTAGTTGCAAGGCACCGTGGCTTCACAAGTTATTGGTGGATTTATTTGATCAAACGTTGAGGCCTACAGTGATTTAATGTGACAATCAGAGTTGCATCCATCTCTCTTAGAATCCTTTATGTCACGACACATCAAAGAATATTGAGATTGAATACCATTTCATCTGTGATTATGTTCAGATAGGAGATGTGGAGTTGCAGTACATTTCCATTGATGAGCAAGTTGTAGATATCCAGAAAAAGTCTATTGGAAGACGCAAGTTCATTCATTTCAAAGATAAATTGGGTGTGGTGTAGAACACCTTCCTTGCTAAGAGGGAGTGTTGATTTTTGTACCTAGGAAAGTGTTCCCCTAGTGATTTTTTCCTAAGTCATTAAAAGGGGAAAATTAAAGTGACATTTGCAATTAATAACTTGAGATGAGTTTTAATTTTCACTGCGAATAAAGTGTCTTTTTGATAAATTTAAGTGAGGTGAGTGAAATTGACTATGGAGAGAATTAAAAGTGCATTTAATCTCATCCATCCATCTAATTCATTTAGGGCCCTTGGATTAGATGACTATTGAGCTTCCTTATTTAGACATCGAAAAGGCAAGGAAAGGAATTTGAGTCTCATTCTGTTGAGCACAGAAGGAGAAAAATTGCATGTTGAGAAAGAAGAGAAGAGGGCATGTTTCCCAAGACCCTACAATAGCAAAAAGTACATTTCCATACAACATGTTTCTTGAGAAAAATTCTAGGCATATTTTTGGAGACATATTTTTCTAGGCATGATTTTCGAGAAGAAGAGTCTTTTTTAATTTTTTTTGGGGGCACATAATTCCATACAGTCCTTAAAGTGGGCACAAAAATCAAGGCAATCCGTATAGTTAGTTTGGCAAGTTTTTTGCTGTACTTTCATTTTATTGCAGAAAATAAAATTTCTCTCTCTCTTGAACATGTTTTCCCAGAGGTTGGGGTTTTGCATGGGTCATTTGAACAAATATTTGTGAGTTTGATTTTTTTATGTGTGACTCTGTTTTTAAACTGCTGCTCATTAAAATTAGTAAAATGCTTCTTTTGTTTCAAACATAAATTGTTTATGAGAAATGACTTAATTTGCAGCTGAGAGTAAATTGGGTGGGCATTAAACTATGATGAAAATGGTCGTTGAAACCGGGTTGGGAGAATGCTGAAAATTTACATTTCATATGTATAATGAACAATGAAATAACTAAAGCAAGAAAACACATAACAAAACTTAAATTAATACTTTTGGGTTTGAAAATATTTTTTGTGTTTTTATTGTATATTTATATTATATGAAAAGAATCATAAAAACAACGAGTTTCCTATAAAATTGTTTTAAAATGTACAATATTGAAGCAATATTTTAAAAAAATGCTAAAGTTTTCAAACAAAATCAAAATACAAGAAAAATGAACTAAAATTCATGTATTTAACTATTTAATAGTATCACCATACTCTAAAAATATGGCGTTAAATATGAAACACCATGTGTTCATAAGTGTCAAACACAATTGTAGTGTATTATATTAAAGGAAAGTGCCCATAACAATCATTTCAGAGAAATAGTCTCACTTAAAGCATCCATTTAATAATTGCCTTAATTGTCAATGCATTATGAATTCATATGATAATATAATCCATTAATATAATAACAATGATTCATATCCATCCATTGATATAATATAATCAATAATCAACATAACAATGACAAACATTATTATAGACCATAGTTACACACAAACATTTTTAATAAGAAGGAATTGCATTTAGAAGATTTAAAGCTAAACATTTCAATCCATACTATTGGATCATCTTCAAGAGACTTGAGCTACTTTAGTATTTTGAACACAATTGAATAGTATGTATCAAAATGTCTAGCTTTAAATCTTCTAAACACAATTCAAGTTTATTAAAAATGGCACATCATAAGAACAATAGTTCACAACAATGGAACCAAACAACCAACCCAAAAACTTGCAAAATTAAAGAAGAAAATAACAGTAACAAGTGCACTAGAGAAGTCCAATAATGAAATAATGTTGTTCATAAGCTAAAGAATGATGCAACTAGATGATATTACACAGGTTTGGGTTATGTGTTTATACACTCAAGTAGAGCACCTTAGCAAGAAGAATTATAGCTCCATGCTAGTAGGACACACTCAAGAGATTATAATTGCTACATATAAAATTTCCTTTTATTGACTTTTAACTATAATCTAATTTATTATAGTAAACACAATATGGAATGATCATCATCACATAATTATCACAAAAAGGTCTATCACATTGAATAATATAAATATTAAAATACATCACAATGCAATGACCTATCCATACTAGGTATATCATAAACCAATTGTAATTACCAACATAGAGAGCATACTAACATTAACTATACAAAATGCATCATTAAACCAATTGGAATTACCAACATGCAAAGAGCATAAGAACATACCAACCATTATAGTAATCTCACAGGTTGATAGTCTACCAAAATCCCTGTACATATTAAGAGTATTTTGTCTACTAAGAAATCGTTTATCACAGGTCCTTGATATGGTATAAATATAAATGTAAGAATATTTGAAGTGTCATTAAGTTGTCAGATTGCTGCACATCACACTATGGATCTCCATATGGTATAAATATGGTATAAATATGAATGTATGAAAATTTGAAGTGTCATTAAGTTATCAGATGGCTACACATCAGCCTATGCATCTCCATATCCCCCACTTGCTGAGCTATATGGTTCTCTGCCCATTACATACTCATTGTTCTCTGCTGCATAACCGGCATAGCTTTCATTTGACTGCCCATTGTCAGCTTGAGCTACTCCATGGTGACTTATGCCCCCACTCCCACTAGTTGGGCCTCCATATCCAACAGAGCTACTTGTAGTATCTTTACCATAGAATCCTAAATTCCATGCATTGCCTTCTGCATAGGCAACAGGAACTGCATAGCTGCTCCCAGTGTTATTGCCATAACCAGGACCATAGCTAGGAATATTGTTTACAAAAGTAGTGTTGTCATAGCCACCGCTAGGGATGGCAGCCTGTCGATATCCTGCACCAGTTCCAAAGCTATCTGAAGAGTAGCTATCTATCCCTCCCATTGCAGCACTATAGCTAGTGTTCATTGAAGGAGCATAGCCCCCTACAGGAGATCGAGTGGAATTGAAAAAATGTCCATTACCGCCACCAAAATTCCCTCCTCTACCAGCAGGAAATCGAATATGTCCACTAGACCGTTCCTTAGGGACTGCTCGCTTGACTTCTACCATTTTTCCATTCAGGTCGTGAATGGGCATTTGCACAACAATATCGACAACATCTTCTGAGTCAAACGTGACGAAGCCAAATCCTCGACCATACATTACAATCGCTTCCGTAATTGTGCCAAATTGCTCAAAATATTTTCTCATGTCATTCTCAGTAACAGTGTGGGCTAAGCCACCAATAAATATCTTCTTTGTCCTACTTAGATTTAGGGCGCCATTAACAACTGAATTATGCCAACTCCTACTTGCGCTTTGTTGCTGATTTCTTGAAATTGTTTTTTTAATTTCCACCTAGATATTTTATGAAAAAGATAGAAACAACTAATCATAACTTGTAACTTGTAAATCTTCAGACCTGTCAAGAGAAAATAAAAAAAGAGTGTTAAAGAGCAGCGAATTACCATTCGGCCATCAATGTTGTGCTTGGAAAACAGGTTGGAAAACAGGAGAAGACGGTCTGCCACAGCTGGATCTGCAAAAACAACAAAACCAAAGCCGCTTGACCTGCCTGTGAACCTATCCTTCATGATCACCGCTTCCACTACTTCTCCGAACGTCGTAAAATAACCTTTGAGCCGCTCCTCTGTTGTCTGAAACGATATGCCACCAATGAAAACCTTCCCCTTCTCGGAATCCATATTTCTTCAAATGAAAACAACCCTACAAGTCTGCTTCATGCAAACGAAAAACATCAAATCTGAAGTATACCACCAGAAAAACTGAACAACAATCGAACATATCATAGAATTAAAAAGTAGGACAATAAAATAGATATGCTTTACTCACAGTAAAAAGATAACAAATTTGGTCATAAAACTCCAAATCTCCAAGAAATAGGAGGAACGGAGATCTGTTATTCAAAATCAGAGTAAAAAGAGCGAAAATTTGATTATAAAACTCCAAATCTCCAAGAAATAGGAGGACCAGCGATCCCTCAATGAGGTGCAGATTAAACCACGATCTGATTATTGTATCTAAGCGAACTGTAGAAAATCGTCGAGACTGGACGATCTCTTCACCGAATGTATGTGTTTTTCACGTACTCGAGGATGATATATATATATATACGTCAGTGGCACTTTTAACCGATGATGTCATATACATATATATGGGGTCCTTGGTGGGACTTTTAAGTGACGTGGAAGGATTTCAATAAAAAAAATTAATTAAATTGTTTTTTCCTCCCAATAAAGGTAAAGCCGGTGGCATGGATGGACTAAGATTTATGGTCTTTCTGAGATATAAGGAAACACTTTGATCCGAGTGGAACTCACCACCAACGAGTTATTCTAGGTGTCCTTGTTTTCCTTTAATAAGGGTGATGAGTCATTTCACATTTGCCGGTAAAAACCAATGATGGATGTCCTCAAATGCCAATTTGACAACTCAGTTATGATAGGTTTTGCATCTTCTAAAGAAAACAAAAAAAAAAGGTGATCTACTCATCATTATTTTTCCTATTTTAGGTAACAATAAGTTATATATTAATCTACAAGGTTTAGCTCAATTGATTTGTGTGGGATTTAATCCTCATATATTATAGGTTCAAATCTTATGAAAAGAGTTGAAGGTGGCAACCTCTTAATAATATAGATTTTCAAAAACAGCTTCAAAAAAATCTTCTTGAACCCCTCTCTTTATCGAGTTCAATATTGGGTTGAATCTATAATGTTGCAATGTGTCTTTTACAATATCTTTTCACATTGTTTGATCCTTCTATGCAACCCTTTTTCTCACAAAGATCAACAACACTTATTACAACAATGACAATTTACCATGGTTTCCCCTATTCTTGGTGACAAGTACCAACTAATGTTTGAAACCTTAATCATTGTGTTAGAAGGAGAGAATCATAAAAGTAGTAAAAACCCTCCCCCCGTCTTATCCTTCTTACCAAGCTTGGCATTGAATTGAGGGAGTACCATCAGTAAACCAAAGAATCCCCCAAAATGGCATAGAAAACCCACATTCAAGAGAAGATGTTGTCATCGTAACTATTCTATAGAGCACCCTTGGAGTAGCATGGATGTTGCTTCAAGGGTCATGGAACTACTCACACTCCCTTCCCCTTACACATGCGTGATGCAATAGGTGGTGTGAGGTGGCATTGTCTTCCTCAATTCCTTACACTAGCATGGGAAGGGGAGAATGGAATTATGATTGGTTGACCACTAGTTACCATTATTTACAAGTATACTCTAGGATGAGAAATCATTTTTATGTACCAGCACTACCACAAATCCCTATGATTAGCTCCCTTTTTAGCTCTCTTTTTTTCTTCCCATGATTGTTTTGATACATCTTTTTATATATTTTTGGAAAAGTCAGCGTTATTTTTTAGGATGGTGCTATTATTGGACTTTTTTGCGCCAACCACACCTCATCGGCGCTAAATAGCATCGCTTTTAACGCCGAATAAAAATTCCAGTTTAACTTCCAATTTCTCTCCTTCCATTTGGCGTAGACTTTAGCAACAAATAAAGATTCCATTTTAGCTTCTTGGTTATGTCCTTCTTTAGCTCATTTTTTAATGCCATATTTTTCTCCTCTTTCAATAACATGTTTAGCTCCCAATTTTGCTTCTAGGGTAGCGTCAGCTTTAGATTCCTTTTTAAAGTCCAGTTTGGTTTCAAAGTTTATGCATAATATGACTAAATAATTAATGTTGATTAAGTTTTCATTGATGCCAACAGTGTCTGATCATTAATGCCAACTGTTGAGTACTTGGTGCCTTTTGTGGAGCCCCTAAGGGTTAGTGTTTAGTTTGTGGTTTTCGTGACAAAGGAGCCCTTTTAACCTTGTCGAAGCCCAAGCTTGAAGCCCTTGGAGGCCTTGGCACAATGACAAAATCCCTGGTTACCCATTGACTTGGTCAAGTGCCCCTAAGTTGTATCTTGGTCCCATTTGAGTCCATTGTCAAGTTCGTTACTCATTGTTGATCTTTGGTTACCGGTGTTTTTGCTGCTTGTTATGCTTGTACTTGTTTTGGTCTCTTGATTGGTTGTTGGATGGATGATGTGGCTCATTTGTGCAAAGTCCTTGATGTGTTGATGGTGAATCCCATTGATTTCATTAGATGGTCTTGAGGTTGTTAAGTTGTTCTGGGGTCCTTGAGTTGACAAGATTAGGTGTTGATCCTCTTGCATGTGGAGACTTACGTCTTGGAACCCATTCTTATGGGGCCCTTGGTGTTCTTGAATGTTAAGGTCTTGAACCCACATATATGGTGGTTTGATGTCCCTTGAACGATATATCATCATTGCCATGTAGTAGACTTGTGATCATGCAGATGAATCCCATAAGGTGTTCCAAACTAGCGGTGAGGTCTTTGTACCTCTCTTTTGGGGTGTTGGTACTCTTATGGTGATGAATATATATATAGTGGAACCATTTCATATTTTTTAATGATATGGAGACCTTGAACATGATGATGTTGAATCTCTTGAAGTCCATGGAAAGTATCTTGTTTAAATATTATAGGATATCTTTGAAAGAGTCCTTGAAACCCTTGCATGTGGTGCCTTGGGTTTTAAACCATGATGATGTATAGTCCTATTTGTGGTTACATGGATATTGGGATGTAGATGGAGGTAGAGCCCATGTACGTGCCTTGATATGTTGAAGAATACTTTGAATAAAACTTTGAAACTCTTGTAGTTGGTGGTATGGTCTTTGACACCCTTACCTGTGGGGTCTTTGACGTCCTAGAAATATTGAATAATTTAAGGGTATTAGACCAATAATTTGCAAATAAACCCATCATATGCCGATAGTCATAATCAATCCATTTCCATTGATATGTGGAGCGTCTTCTAACTCCTTACGGTTGAAGAGATATGAATTTTTGCAGTAGTTGTACCCCACTTTTTTGGGTGAGTCAATCAAACAAAACATAGTTTAATATCGAACATTTCATTTGTTAATCATCATTTCTCTCAAGAATTTTGCAACACTTGGAGAAAAGTATGAAATTTTGTGACAAACATTTCTGGGCATCTTCACTAAGATTGGCATAACTTTCTCATACAGAATCGAAATTAAAAAATCTTGGCTCATTGCAAATATTGTTATGAGGGATATGTGATGACAGGATCTAGATTTTATTTTGGTTTGTCTACTGTTTCTTCATCTTATGATCTTCAAAAAGGTACATAAGCATCTTGGTACAGGTTGGTTCAATTAAGAAAGATTGACACAATTTCCCTTATGTGGATTTGTTTTGACTCGGCTTGACCGAGTTGTATGAGCAGTTGGCTTGACCCAGGTGGAATAAGTTTGGTCTGTAAAATCAGATTGAATGAGTCGAATGATTAATTGGTACAACATAATTGGACAGGTTACTGGTTTAGTTCTAGTGCAGTGATGAGCAAGTGATGAGTTCATGAATAATGACCAGATGATGAGTAGTGTGATACAGCAGATAATGATCAGTTGATGAGTAGTGTGATACAAGATACAGTGATCAGTTGACTAGTAGTGATCATATGATGAATAGTGGTTAGTAGTGGTAGTGGTTGTGTAATGTGGTACAAATTGTCCAATGTAGTACATGTGTTGATTAGCAGGTCCATAGGATCAGTATAGTTGTGGTTCAGTAGTTCAGTGTCTATCTTCTTATCAGGGTGGAATTAAGGGAAAACGAAAGGAGATCATAGCCTCCTTCTAGTTGACGCCGAAGAAATAGGGAGGTGTAGTTTCCTTCAGTTTGTATCTTGTAAAGCATGGGGTTGTAGCGTCCTTCCAGTTATTTCTGGAAAACTATTTTAAAAAGAATTATGTGGTTTCCCCCCCCAATGACTTGGGTTTCCACATAAAATATTGTGTAATGTGTTGCTATTCTTTCTATGTGATGATGATGATAACATTGTTGATGATGATATAATGATAATGTGATAATACATAATATTGAATAAGTTTTTTATTGTTAAAGTGAAAAAGTAATAAAGATTGCACACACGGATTCACCCTCCCTCTCTGTGTGCCCGGTGTGTCCAACAATTGGTATTAGAGCAGGTCCTTCATAGAAATCCTTATCATATTTAAGGAGATCTTTGACACACCATGGAGTTCTCAATGAATGGAGTGCCATTGCTTTGTGGAACAAATTACTTCTATTAGAAAAGAGGAATGCAATTTATCTTGAGACAAAAGGAATTGGTATGTGGCAATCGGTTCTTACTGGATATACTCCTCCAAAGAAATTGAAAACAACAACTTAGAAGGAAGCAAAGAAGAATAATTCAATGTCTATGGAAATCATCCTTGAAGGATTAACAGATCACCAAAAGAAGAAGATAGGAAAGTGCATCTCAACTAAGGAACTATGGCTCAAAATAGAATTGATATACTCCACTAAAGAACAAGAAGAAGAGGTTATGAAACTCATGGTTGAAGATATGGAAGACCTCCAAAAGGAGAAAATAGAAAAGTACAACTCAATTGAAGAATTGTAGCTCAAAATAAATCAGTTAAATGAAGAACAAGAAGCAGAAGACAAGCCAGTAAAAGATCCAGGTAAGTATGAAGGTACATCCCGTGAATACTCTGTTTGTAATGGTTTTAAAGAGATATGCTTATCAGGTATAGAAGATAAGAGCCATTTTGAATTAATATAATGCAATACTTCAGATTGTGATGAAAATACTTGCTCTTTGATAAGTGCTAGAAATCTAACAGATACTATGATAGACAATGAAATTACTAATGTTTCGCAAGAAGTGAAAAATATTTATGAACAGAACCAGGTATTGCAGGAGAAATTGGACAAATATGAGAAGAAGACTCAAGAAGAAACTGAGAAGGTCACACAAACTATAATTGATCTAAAACTCCAAGTTGAAGAAGCTACATGAATCAAAGAACCCATAGCCAACTATTTGAAAGATAAACTTGAGAAGTCGGCTACAAAGATTGAAAAGCAATTAGAAGAAATCGTCAAGCTCAAAAGACAACTAGAAGATAAGGAGAAATAATTGATCTACAAGCTACAAGATAAAGACAATGAGATAAGTACCTACAAGACTGACAAAATATTGGTAGATAAATTAAGAAGAAAACAATAACTTGAAATCAAATCCTCGAAGATAGAGTTACAGAACGTATGTCTCACAAACTTTGAATTTGAAAAGGATCTCTCAGAACTCAAAAAAGAGAATCATGCACTAAAATATCAACTGCAAAAATTCCATGCGGATGATCATAATTCAAAAGGACAGATGGAAGACAATATCTTTGATCTGAACAAACAAGTAGAATAAGTCAAGAAAATAGAAGAATAGCTAACAAGACAACTCCAAGAAAAGATGGAAATTTGAAACTCTTGTAGTTGGTGGTATGGTCTTCGACACCCTTACCTGTGGGGTCTTTGACATCCTAGACATATTGAATAATTTAAGGGTATTAGACCAAGAATTTGCAAATAAACTCATCAGATGCCGATATTCATAATCAATCCATTTCCGTTGATATGTGGAGTGTCTTCTAACTCATTACGGTTGAAGAGATATGAATTTTTGCAGTAGGTGTACCCCACCTTTTTCAGTGAGTTGACCAAAGAAAAGAGAATTTAATTATTTGTAATTTTGAATTGCATGTCAGCCCAAGGTAATAAATTTTCTCCACAACCTATATAAATATAATATCAAAAATTTCATTTGTTCATCATCAATTCTATTAGGAATTTCACAACTCTCAGAGAAAAGTGCGAAATTTTGTGACAAAAAAATTTATGGGCATCTTCACTAAAATTGGCATAACTATCTCATACGGAATCGGAATCGCAAAATGCTTCGCTCATTGGAAAGATTTTTATGAGGGATATGTGATGACATTATATAGACTTTCTTTTGGTTTTTATACTATATATTCATCTTATTATATTTAAAAAGGTACACAAGCATCTTGGTACAGGTTGGTTCAGTTGAGTGAGATTGGCACAAGTTTCCTTAGGTGTAGTTGTTTTGACTCAGATTGGCTGAGTTGTATGAGGCATTGGTTTGAACCAGGTGAACTAAGTTTGGTGTGAAGACTCAGATTAACTAAGTCAGATGATTGATTGGTACAACGTAATTGGACAAGTTACTTGTTCAGTTCTGGCGCAATGATGAGTTCATGAATAATGATCAAATGATGAGAAGAAAGTGATTAGATGATGAGCAGTGTGATACATTAGATAGTGATCAGTTGATGAGCAATGTGATACAAGAGAGAGTGATCAGTTGACCAGTAGTGATTAGATGACGAACAATGGTTAGTAGTGGCAATGGTTGTGCAGTGTGGTACATATTTTGTAGTGTAGTACAAGTGTTGATTAGTAGGTCCACATATCAGTGGAGTTGTGGTTAAGTAGTTCAGTGTCTATATTCTTATCAGGGTGTCTAGAGGGGGAAAGGAAAGGAGTTCGTAGCCTCCTTCTGGTTGAAGCCGAAGAACTAAGGAGATGTATCTTCCTTCGGTTTGTAGCCTATAAATTAGGGGGTTGTAGCCTCCTTCCAGTTGCAACTGAAAAATTGAATTCTTTGTAATAAGGGGATTGTTTCCTCCTTCTAGTTATTTATGGAAAGCTATTTTAAAAAGGCTTCCATGGTTTTCCCCCAGTACTTGGGTTTCCACGTAAAAATCATGTGTACTGTGTTGTTATTCTTTCTATGTGATGATGATGATGATATAATGATAATGTGATAATGTGTAATATTGAATAAGTTGTTGATTGTTAGAGTTGAAAAAAGTATTAAATATTGCATACACATATTCACCCCCCTGCTCTCTGTGCGCCCGGTGTGTCCAAGAGTTAAATTATCGAGGAGTTGGGGGTTAATGGCATATAGGATTTGAGGATTAGGGGATTTATGGACCAGGGGTTAAGGGATTATGGATTATGGGGTTTAAAGGAATAAGGGTAAAGGGACGAGGGATTTGGGCTTAGGGGTTAAGGGATTCGGGAATAGGATTAGTCCTCAACGGATTAATGGAAAAGGGATTACATGTTAGGGGAATCAATGATTAAGGGTTACATGATTAGGGATTAATGGTTAAGGCAATAGGGGTTTAGATTGTAAAGGTTAAGGAATTAGGGATTATAGGTTTAGGGTTTAGGGTTTAAGGGCTTACAAGTTTATGGGTTTAGTGATTATGGCTTAAGGGATTAGGTCTTAATGAATAGGTAGTTTAATGGTTAAAGTATTACGGATTGTGGGCTAAGGGATTAATGTGTAAGTTCTTAGAGAATATGGATTTATGTGTTAAGGGATTGGGGATTAGGGCTCAAGGGTTTAAGGGTCAATACATTAGGGGTTTAGAGCTTAGTGTTAAGGGATTGTGGATTAGGGTTTATAGGATTAAAGGTTAATGGATTAGGAATTATGGCTAAGGGGTTTTAAAGTGTAAGAGCCTAGTGATTATGGCTTAAGGGCATTTTATTTTTAAATTTATAGAGGTTTTCTTATTATAACGCTTATTTTACAATCTGTGATGTAATTTTTTATATTTTGTAATTTAGATTTATTTGGATAATTATATATGTTAACTTAAAACATGTTATTAATATTCAATATTCATGTTTTTATATGAAATAGGAAAGTAATATTGATATTTAAAATATCAAAATTTCACGAAACTCTAGGTGATTAAATTTGTTTCTATCATTTATTTCATTTATTGTTAGTTACATGCATTTAAATTTTATTAGGTTATGCACATCACAAATATGTTGATACAAAATGAATGGAAGAAGGCTATGAAATTGAAAATTGGGGTTAGGTTATTTAATGATTAATTACATCAGAATTATATTGGGTTAAGGGATTAATGCATTACATCCACTGGCCTTTCACAGTGAGTAGTTAATGGGGCCAACATTGAAATTTCTTAAAATGTGATTGTATGCATTGAAATTTTACATGGTTAGACTAAGCGTATTCCTTGATAGTATGGGAGGGTTTTAAGACTCAAGGAAATCATTGTCATCATCATGGATGTAATTTCATCGTCATAGTAATCATATTAATCATGACCCAATTTTTCCATGCATGGAAACAGAGATCAAACTCCACATACCCATCTCTGTAGTGAACCCGCTAAGGAATATGTCAATTTCTACGTCTTTTCCTTTTTTCTCGTGTCATTATTTGAGATGATTAAACCATGATTATATAAATCTAATACATCCCATAATAATTTTCTAGGGTCCAACATGTAAGTTCTTTAATGGCTAATTTCTCAAGGATTATATTAGGTTAAGCGCTAAATGACATTGATCAACCCTACACAATGAGCAGTTAATGGGGCCAACGTTGAAATTTTTTCAAACTGTGCATGTATGCATCAAAATTTGACATGGTTAGACTAGGAACATTCCTTGATGGTATGGGATGGTTTCAAGACTCAAGGATGTCTACTTCCCTTACATAATTTTTGAGATCGTCCATGTTTCCTTCAACATTCTACGTGCACGTCTCATTGTCATCATTCGTCATTCATGTGTATAGAATATTTGTAGGAAATCTATATAAATGTCATGGAAATTATAATGCTCCCATGAATAATGTCATCAATCGACCCTACATAGTGAGTAGTGAATGGGGCCAATATTGAAATTTCATCAAATTGTGAATGTATGCATTTAAATTTTACATGGTTACACTAGGCACATGACTTAATGATATGAGAGGGTTTTAATAATCAAGGGAATAATTCTCATCCTTATAGATGTAATTTCCATCATCATCATAATAATTTTCATCATGAACCAATTTTTCCATTCATGGAAACAAAGATCAAGCCCCATATACCCATCTTTGCAGCAAAACCGCTAATGAAGATGCTAATTTCCATGTCTTTTCCTTTTTCCTATGGAATACTTCAATATGATTAATCCGTGATTTTATTAATTTAATACATCCCAAAATACGTTTCTAGGGTCCAACATGAAAACAGTTTAATGGTTAATTTCTTAGGGACTATATTAGGTCAATGGATAAACGACATCGATCGACCGTGCCGAGTGAAAAATGAATGGGGCCAACGTTGAAATTTCTATGAAATGTGCTTGTATGAATTGAAATTTGACATGATTAGACTAGAAACATGCCTTGATGGTATGGGATGGTTTTAATACTAAAGTATTTCTAATGTCCTCACATAATATTTAAGATAGTCCATGTTTCCATCAACATTCAACATGCACATCTCAGTGTTACAATTCATCATTCCTATCTATAAAATATTTGTCATAAGACTCTTGAAATGTCAAGGAAATTATAATTTCCCCATGAATAATTTAATGCATTTATCCCACACAATGAGCAATGAAAAGGGCCAATAATGAAATTTCTTCAAAATGTGAATGTATCCATTGAAATTTTACATTGTTAGACTAGGTGCATGCCTTAATGTTATGGGAGGGTTTTAAGACTCAAGAAAATCATTCTCATAATCATGTAAGTAATTTCCATTTTAATCATAATCATATTCACCATAGACCAATTTGTACATCCATGGAAAAAAAGATCAAACCCCAAAAACCCATGTATGCAGCAGAACCGCTAATGAAGATACCAATTTCCATGTTTTTTTTTTCTTGTGGAATCCTTCAATATGATTATATTAAGTTAAGACATCCCACAAGAATTTTCTATGGTCCAACATGCAATTGGTAGTCAATTGGTGTTTTTTTCGTNTTTTTTTTTCTTGTGGAATCCTTCAATATGATTATATTAAGTTAAGACATCCCACAAGAATTTTCTATGGTCCAACATGCAATTGGTAGTCAATTGGTGTTTTTTTCGTCTTTCTTGGATATGAGGAAAAACTTTGACGGTCCAACACCCAGAGGCATTTGGCACGAGTGGAAGTCTACCCCTCACTAACCACCAATGACTTATTGTATGTGTCCCGGTTTTCCTTCAATATGGGTGATGAGTCAATTCACATTTGGTGGTAGAAACCAATGATGGACGTCCTCAAATGCCAATTTGACAACTGAGTTATGATAGGTTTTTCATCTTCCTAGTTATCTCCTTCTTTAGCTCATTTTTTAATGCCATATTTTTGTCATCTTTCAATAACATGTTTAGCTCCCAGTTTTCCTTCCAATTTAGCTTCATTTGTAGCGTTAGTTTTAGATTCCTTTTTAAAGTCCAGTTTCGCTTAAAATTTTATGCATAATATGACTAAATAGTTAATGTTGATTAAGTTGTCATTGATTCCAACAGTGTTCGATCATTAATGCCAACTGTTGAGTCCTTGGCGACCCTGAGGGTTAGTGTTTAGTTTGTGGTTGTTTGTGTCATAGGATCCCTTTTAACATTGTCGAATCCCAAGCTTAAAGCCCTTGGAGGCCCTGGAACAATGATAAAATCCCTGGTTACCCATTGAATTGGTCAAGTGCCCCTAAGTTGTATCTTGGTCCCATTTGAGTCCTTGTCAAGTTCCTTACTCATGGTTTATCTTTGGTTACTAGTCTTTTTGCTGCTTATTTTGCTTGTACTTGTTTTGGTCTCTTGATTGGTTGTTGGATGGATGATGTCACTCATTTGTGTAAAGTCCTTGATGTGTTGATGGTGATTCCCATTGCTTGTATTAGATGGTCTTGAGTTTGTTAAGTTGTTCTCGGGTCCTTGAGTCCACAAGATTAGGTCTTCATCCTCTTGCATGTGGAGACTTAGGTATTGGAATACACACTTATGGTGGTATGTTGGAACCCATTCTTATGGGGTCCTCAGTGTTCTTGAAATTTTAGGTCTTGAACCCACCTATATGGTGGTTTGATGTCCCTTGAATGATATATGGTCATTGGCATGTAGTAGCCTTGTGATCATGGATATTAAGCCCATAAGGTGTTGCAAACTAGTGGTGAGGTCTTTGTACCTCTCTTTTGGGGTGTTGGTACTCTTGTGGTGATGAATATATATATAGTGGAACCATTTGATAATTTTTAATGATATGGAGACCTTGAACATGATGATGTTGAATCTCTTGAAGTCCAAGGAAAGTATATTGTTTAAATATTATAGGATATCTTTGAAAGAGTCCTTGAAACCCTTGCATGTGGTGCCTTGGGTCTTGAACCATGATGATGTGTGGTCCTATTTGTGTTTATATGGATATTTGGATATAAATGGAGGTAGAGCACACGTACGTGCCTTGATATGTTGAAGAATACTTTGAATAAGACTTTGAAACTCTTGTAGTT
The DNA here is from genome assembly GCA_001517045.1 of Pseudotsuga menziesii. Classification (NCBI taxonomy): domain Eukaryota; kingdom Viridiplantae; phylum Streptophyta; class Pinopsida; order Pinales; family Pinaceae; genus Pseudotsuga; species Pseudotsuga menziesii. The sequence continues at coordinate 196,690 of LPNX011078512.1, forward strand.
GGTGGTATGGTCTTTGACACCCTCATCTGTGGGGTCTTTGACGTCCTAGACATATTGAGTAATTTGAGGGTATTAGACCAAGAATTTGCAAATAAAACCATCATATGGAGATAGCAATCATCAATCCATTTTCATTTATATGTGGAGCATCTTCTAACTCCTTACAGTTGAAGAGATATGAATTTTTGAAGTAGGTGTACACCACCTTTATGGGTGAGCCGACCAAACAAAAAGGATTTAATTATTTGTAATTTTGAATTGCATGCCAGCCCAAGGTAATAAACTTTCTCCACAACCTATATAAATATAATATCAAACATTTCATTTGTTCATCATCATTTCTCTCAAGAATTTTGCAACCCTTGGAGAAAAGTGTGAAATTTTGTGACAGAAAAATTTATGGGCATCTTCACTCTAATTGGCATAACTTTCTCATACGGACTTGAAATTAAAAAATTATTGGCTCGTTTGGAAGATTGTTATGAGGGATATGTGATGACAGGATCTAGATTTTATTTTGTTTTGTCTACCATTTCTTCATCTTATGATCTTCAAAAATGTATACAAGCCTCTTGGTACATGTTGGTTTAGTTGAGCAAGATTGACACAAGTTCCCTTATGTGGAGTTGTTTTGACTCAGATTGGCCAAGTTGTATGAGCAGTTGGTTTGACCCAGGTGTAATATGTTTGGTGTAAAAACTCATGTTGACTGAGTTAGATGATTAATCGATACAACAGAATTGGACAGGTTACTGGTTTAGTTCCGGTGCAGTGATGAGCAAGTGATGAGTTCATGAATAATGATCAGATGATGATTTGTGTGATACATCAAATAGTGATCAGTTGATGAGTAGTGTGATACAAAATACAGTTATCAATTGACTAGTAGTGATCAGATGATGAACAGTTGTTAGTAGTGGCAATGGTTGTGTAGTGTGGTACATATTGTGCAGTGTAGTATAGGTGTTGATTAGCAGGTCCACAGGATCAATGTAGTTGCGGTTCAGTAGTTCAATGTCTATCTTCTTATCAAGGTGGAAGGATGAGGTAGGGAAAGGAGACTATAGCCTCCTTCCAATTGATGCCACAGAAATAGGGAGTTGTAGCTTCCTTCAGGTTGTAACTTGTAAATCAGGGGGTTGTAGCGTCCTTCCAGTTATTTCTGGAAAACTATTTTAAAAAGGATTATGTGGTTTCCTCCCTAGGATTTGGATTTCCATGTAAAATATTGTGTACTGTGTTGCTATTATTTCTATGTGATGATGATGATATTATGATGATGATAACACTGTTGATGATGATATAATGATAATGTGATAATGCATAATATTGAATAAGTTGTTGATTGTTAAAGTTGAAAAAGTAATAAAGACTGCACACACAGATTCACCCCCCCCTCTTTGTGTGCATGGTGTGTCCAACAATTGGTAGCAGAGTGGGTCCTTCATAAAAATTCTTATCAACTTGAAGGATATCTTTGACACACCATGTGGTTCTCAATGAATAGAGTTCCATTGCTTTGTGGAAGAAATTACTTCTATTGGAAAAGATGAAGGAAATTTATCTTGAGACAGAAGGAATTGGGATGTCGCAATCGGTTCTTACTGTATATAATCCTCCAAATAAATTGAAAACAACAGCTTAAAAGGAAGCAAAGAAGAATAATCCAATGTCTATGGAAACCATCCTTGAAGGATTAATAGATCACCAAAAGAAGAAGATAGGAAAGTGCATCTCAGCTAAGGAACTATGGCTCAAAATAGAACTGATATACTCCACTAAATAACAAGAAGAAGAGGTTATGAAACTCATGGTTGAAGATCTAAAAGATATCCAAAAGGATAAAATAGGAAAGTACAACACAATTGAAGAATTGTAGTTCAAAATAAATCAGTTAAATGAAGAACAAGAAGCAGAAAACATGACAGTACAAGAACCATGTAAGTATGAAGGTACGTCCCCTGAACACTTTGTTTGTAATGGTTTTAAAGAGATATGTTTATCACATATAGAAGATAAGAGCCATTTTGAATTAATATAATGCAATACTTTAGATTGTGATGAAAATCCTTGCTCTCTAATAAGTGCTATAAATCTAGTAGATACTATGATAGACAATGAAATTACTAATGTTTTGCAAGAAGTGAAAAATATTTGTGAACAAAACCAGGTATTGTAGTAGCAATTGGACAAATATGAGAAGAGGAATCAAGAATAATATGAGAAGGCCACACAAACTATAATTGATCTAAAAATCCAAGTTGAAGAAGCTACTAGAATCAAAGAACCCATAGCCAACTCTTTGAAAGATAAAATTGAGAAGTCGTCTACAAAGATTGAAAATCAATCAGAAGAAATCATCAAGCTCAAAAGAAAACTAGAAGATCAGGAGAAGGAATTGATCTACAAGGTACAAGAAAAGGATAGTGAGATAAGTACCTACAAGACTGCCAAAATATTGGTAGAGAAATTAAGAAGAAAACAATAACTTGAAATCAAATCCTTGAAGATAGAGTTACAGAACGTATGTCTCACAAACTTTGAATTTGAAAAGGATATCTCAGAACTCAGAAGGGAGAATCATGCACTAAAATATCAACTGCAAAAATTCCATGAGGATGATCTAAATTCAAAAGGACAGATGGAAGATGATATCTTTGATTTGAACAAACAAGTAGAATAAGTCAAGAAAATAGAAGAGTATCTAACAAGACAAATCCAAGAAAAGATAGAAATTTTTAAACAATAAGAATTGAACATCCTCTCTTTAAAGGAAGATCTAGACAAAACAACTACTCAGTTAAATACAAACTCAAAGGTCGCGAATAACATTGAATAAAGTAAAATATTTATAGTAAAAGAAGAAAAGGATAACAGTAATACATGTATTCTCAAAATATCCCATGATCACCAAGAATCAAGAGAATTTACTACTCAAATATATCCTATAAGGTTCACGGGGGGGTCACTAGTGAGGCAATATCATATGACGTCCATTCATATTGGGTGTTTGAATATTCCTAAAACTTTTAAAAATATATTGCCTCGTATTAAGGGGTCAAGGGGGGATTTTTAATTTGACATAGTAATATAAATATTGGGGGTTATTTTATTTGGGTGGGATGAGGAATAACCTCCAAATCGATAGATATATTCATACCTACAAATAATGGGATCAAATCATACCTCCAAATCATGTGTTGGATTCATATTAGTCGTAGTTTTTTTCTTAGAAATAACCTTCAAATCACAGGCTAGATTCGTACCTCCAAATCATTGGATGGAAGCATATGCGTCCTAACTTATGCTAATAAATAACCTCCAAATCATGGGTTGGATTTATACCTCCAAATCATTGAACTTGTAAAGTATTCTTTTTAGAATAATTGTTTCGGTTGGGTTCAAGTGGGTATTAAGAGTGAATCGAACCTTACTCCATGACAACTAAGAAAAGTGATATCAATCTTTCTCGGCTCACTAGAACCAATAAAAAATATATCAATATTTCTTAACTAATTATTTATTTCAAATTTTTGTATTCTTCAACTTTTTCACATTGCTAGTTAGGAATAATTGTCAGTTTAAGTTATATTTGTCACATTCATAATTGTAATTTCAATTCTTATATGCAAGGCATATGTCTTAATATAGAATTGACATGAACATAGGTGAAAATCTAAATCATTACTTACATACCCTATGTCACTATCATTACCATGAAAGGGTATCATTTAAGTTTCACCATTTGTATATATTTATAATTGTTGCATGCTTGAAACTTAAGAATGGAGATATTTCCCTCTCATGTTAAAAAAAAAGGTAGATATAACCCAAGAAAAGGTAACTAAATGTTGTTAATTCCCTTGATTGCAAGAAGAAATATATAGGAAGTGGAGGCAATTCATTTCACCTTGTGAATGACCTAATCCAAGTTATGCACATGATCATATGGTGTTATTGGAAAGTAAGAGGACTTGTCTATGTTCATTTGAGTTCAAACATCAATGCTGTTTGTTTTGATAGGAAGGCCAGAAAGTCCATCCACAAAATGGTTTCAATTTTGAATTTTTATGGAATTTAATTTATAAATCTTATAGAAAACATAATCTCTCTATGGATATACTTGTATTTACATGATATAAAATTGGTAGATTGGTAGGATGCGGTGTGAAAAATCTGAAATTCTCATCTTTTCTAAGAATTGCACTGACTATTAGATTATCAATATTTTACATTCTTTGATGCATTGATCTCTTTACTGGGTTTTGTTTTACTCCCCATTACTATTTTGTTGGGTCTTCCACTATCCAATGCTACAAATTGATCAGTCACCCCTGTAATCCTAGTGGGTTCATTATTAGCATTATACTATTATTTTATTTAGCATCATGTTTGCTTATACTAAAATGCATTAGGGCTCCTTCTTGTTATAAATTTATAATATGATATAAACGAGGTGTTAAAAATGGGTTGATCAAAATGGATACCTACAATATATGGTGAAACTAGGGGTTTCCTTAATTGGAAAGGTATATTGGTAGGGGGGTTCAACAATACAATTTTAGGAGGAATTTTCAAATATTGGGTGAAATTAGGGATATTATTTAATATCTTTTGAGCGGTCATGCTATACAACAAGTTCACTAATTGAAACCGCCGTGATAAGGTTCCATGGTCACTGCTACAAGTGTAACAACTATGGTCACAAAGTCATTCATTGTAGAGCTCATGACAAAATCACTCCAGAAAGAAATCAAGATGGGTTTTTCATTAGTGTTACAATTGCTATCATTATGGTCATTTCACAAAACATTGCAGGATGCAGGGACAAGTTAGAGTTTGGAGGAGAAAGCAAGATCAATCAAATGATGTGAACAACCATTAACCTACTAAAGTATGGAGAATAAAGTTAGTAGATCAAAAACAAAATGATGGAAATCTTGGGAAAAACCAAATGCCACTTTTGAAGACTATCGACCAATAATATGAAGTGTACAAAGAATGTGTAAAAGGGTATATGTACATGATTATCATATTTGAGTATCATATAGTAGTTGGTTCTAGCATTATTCATGTGATAGAATGCAAGTTCGTCAAAGTAGCATCAGTGATAAGAGAAACAATATTGGCAAAAGAAGTTCTTGTTTCCATTAATGCAAACTTGAAGAAACATTGAAAAGGAAGAGAAGTTGATGACAGGGGGAGCATGGCCTAAGGGGGAGCATTCCATGAGGAGGAGCACTATGGTCAAAGGATGTTCCCTTTTCCATTGATGCCAAAGGGGAAGAGACATTTTGTTGACAGGGGGAGCTTGTTCTGAAGAGGAGTTATGGTGTTGTCATCAATAAAAAGGGGGGATATTGTTGATTAAGTTGTCATTGATGCCAATGGTGTCTGGTCATTAATGCCAACTGTTGAATCCTTGGTGCCCCTTATGGAGCCCTTGAGGGGTAGTGTTTAGTTTTTGGTCGTTTGTGTCATAGGATCCATTTTGACCTTGTCCAAGCCCAAGCTTGAAGCCCTTGGAGGCCTTGGAACAATGACAAAATATCTGGTTACCCATTGACTTGGTCAAGTTCCCCTAAGATGTATCTTGGTCCCATTTGAGTCCATTGTCAAGTTCCTTACTCATGGTTTATCTTTGGTTACTTGTCTTTGTGATGCTTTTTATGCTAGTACTTGTTTTGGTCTCTTGCTTGGTTGTTGGATGGATGATGTGGCTCATGCGTGTAAAGTCCTTGATGTGTTTTCGGTGAATCCAATTTTTTACATTAGATGGTCTTGAGGTTTTTAAGTTCTTTTGGGGTCCTGTAGTCCAAAATATTAGATCTTGATCCTCTTGCATGTGGAGACTTAGGTCTTGGAACCCACACTTATGGTGGTACATTGGAACCCATTCTTATGGGGTCCTTGGTGTCCTTGAAATTTTAGCTCTTGAACCCACATATATTGTGGTTTGATGTCCCTTGGATGATATATGGTCGTTGGCATGTAGTAGCCTTTCGATCATGCATAAGAAGCCCATAAGGTGTTGCAAACTAGTGGGCAGGTCTTTGTACCCCTCTTTTGGGGTGTTGGTGCTCTTATGGTGATGAATATATATAGTGGAACCATTGGATATGTTTTTAATGATATGGATACCTTGAACATGATGATGTTTAATCCCTTTAAGTCCATGGAAAGTATCTTGTTTAAATATTATATGATATCTTTGAAAGATTCCTTGAAACCCTTTTATGTGGTGCCTTGGGTCTTGAACCATGATGATGTATGGTCCTATTTGTGGTTATATGGATATTGGGATGTATATGGAGGTAGATCCCATCTGTGTTCCTTGATATGTTGAATAATACTTTGAAGAATACTTAGAAACTCTTGTAGTTGGTGGTATGGTCTTTGACAACCTCATGTGTGGGGTATTTGACGTCTTGTACATATTGAAGAATTTGAGGGTATTAGACCAAGAAATTTCAAATAAACCCATCATAGGGAGATATTCCTCATCAATCCATTTTGATTGATATGTGGATAATCTTCTAACTCCTTATGGTTGAAGAGATATGAAGTTTTGAAGTAGGTGTACCCCACATTTTTCGGTGAACCGACCAAACAAAAGAGGATTTAATTATTTGTAATTTTGAATTGCATGTTGGTCCAAGGTAATAAATTTTCTCCACAACCTATATAAATATAATATCAAAATTTTCATTTTTTGATCACCAATTCTCTCAGAAATTTGACAACTCTCGGAGAAAAGTGCGAAATTTTGTGATAGAAAAAATTATGGGCATCTTCACTAAAATTGGCATAACTATGTCACGCGGAATCAGAATTACAAAATTATCCACTTGTTGGAAAGATTTTTCTGAGGGCTATGTGATGACATGATATAGAGTTTCTTTTGGTTTTTCTACTATTTCTTCATCTTATTATATTTAAAAAGGTACACAAGCATCTTGGTACATGTTGGTTCAGTTGAGTGAGATTGGCACAAGTTGCCTTATGTGCAGTTGTTTTGACTCATATTGGATGAGTTGTATGAGACATTGGTTTGAACCAGGTGAACTAAGTTTGGTATGAAGACTCATATTAATTGAGTCAGATGACTGATTGGTACAAAGTAATTGGACAAGTTACTCGTTCAGTTTTGGCATAGTGATGAGCAAGTGATGAGTTCATGAATAATGATCAGATGATGAGAAGACAGTGATCACATAATGAGTAGTGTGATACAGTAGACAATGATCAGTTGATGAGCAGTGTGATACAAGAGACAATGATCAGTTGACGAGTAATGATCAGATGATGAACAATGGTTAGTAGTGGCATTGGTTGTGTAGTGTGGTACAGATTGTGCAGTGTAGTACAAGTGTTGATTAGCAGGTCCACATGATTAGTAGAGTTGTGGTTCAGTAGTTCAGTGTCTATATTCTTATCAAGGTGGAAATATGGGGCAAGGAAAGGAGGTCATAGCTTCCTTCTGGTTGAAGCCGAATAACTAAGGAGATATATTTTCCTTCAGGTTGTAGCCTATAAATCAGGGGGTTGTAGCCGTCTTCTAGTTGCAACTGGAAAATTGAATTCTTTGTAATAAGGGGGTTGTTTCCTCTTTCCAGTTATTTATGGAAAACTATTTTAAAAAGGCTTCCGTGGTTTCCCCCTGAGTACTTGGGTTTCCACGTAAAAATTGTGTGTAGTTTCTATTCTTTTTATGTGATGATGATCATATGGTGATGATGATAACACTGCTGATAATGATATAATGATAATGTGATAATGTATAATATTAAATAAGTTGTTGATTATTAAAGTTGAAAAACTAATAAAGATTGTAGACACAAATTCACCCCCCCCTCTCTCTGTGTGCCTGGTGTGTCCAAGAGTTAAATTATTGAGGAGTTGGGGGTTAAGGGCATATAGGATTTGGGGATTAAGGGGTTTATTGTTTAGGGGTTAAGCGATTATGGATTATAGGGTTTATTGTTTAGGGGTTAAGGGATTATGGATTATAGGGTTTAAAGGAATAAGGGTAAAGGGACCAGGGATTTGGGGCTTAGGGGTTAGGTGTTTTAATGGTTAATGGCTTAGGGATTGATATTTAAGGGGTTAGAGGTTATGGGTTAGGTTTTACGGGTTAAGGGATTAGGGAATAAGATTAGTCCTCAAGGGATTAATGGAAAATGGATTGCAGGTTATGGGATTCAACGATTAAGGGTTACATGATTAGGGATTAATGGTTAAGGGAACAGGGGTTTATATATTAAAGGTTAAGGGATTAGGGATTATAGGTTTAGGGTTTAGGGTTTAAGGGCTTATAGGTTTATGGGTTTAGTGATTATGGCTTAAGGGATTAGGTCTTAATGATTAGGTAGTTTAATGGTTAAAGTATTAGGGATTGTGGTTAAGGGATTAATGTGTAAGTTCTTAGAGAATAGGGCTTTATGTGTTAACGGATTGGGGATTAGGGATCAAGGGTTTAAGGGTCAATATATTAGGGGTTTAGATATTAGGGTTAATGGATTATGGATTAGGGTTTATGGGATTAGGGTCAAATTTGCCTAAATGGGTGTTTCTGGAGCAAATAGAAATAGTTTTTGATGAAACGAAAACTATTTCCCAATGGAAACGACACTCTGGACGAAATGGAACAGCTCCCATAGGCCAGAAATGCATAGAAAATCCAAAGCCAGAAACCCTTTCAAAGTTTCGGTAACACTGGTTCCAGATCTTAATCAAAACCGAAAGCTGCTCTTCATAAATGCTCTGATACCATGTTCAGGTACACAGGGTACTCGCAAAAGACCGAACACCTTCAGATACCGCTTCACACAAATAGATCACAGATCAACCCATCGATGTTTTTCACGTGGTTAAAACCCTCGAGAGGGAAACCGTCCATGGCCCCATCCAAATAGCTACTTTGAGCAATTTATTATGCAAAAGAAAGAAAGTTACATGAGCTTCTCATAATCGATCAACTAGCCAAGGACCCTCTATGCTCTTTAAATAGAGATCATAGACCAATTGGGTGTTAAGCCACGGATCAATAGTAGGTATGATCTAAGAGAAGTTGAACCGTTGGATCACTCTATGTCTAGAACATATCGTGACCGTCGGATTAGAATATTTACAAATACATACTAATGCATACTAAAGAAACACACTTTTACCTAATGGATATATTACACAAGTTGATCTTAACTAAATCCTAAGTGTCTAAATATCCTAACATCCCCCCTTAAGAACAACTTGGGATAGGATTGAAGGATTTACAAAAGTGAAACTATTAGGAGAAGGAAGGAGGCATTAGAGCCTATTCCCCCTTAGGGACACATTCCTGAACTCCTAACATAGACCGAAGTTTAGAAAACTTCGCTTCTGTAAGAGACTTCGTGAAGATGTTTGCAACTTGATCATCTGTAGGGCAATAGAGCACTTCAATAACACGATCATGAACAAGATTTCTGATGAAGTGCATGTGTAGCTCAATGTGTTTTTTGCGCTGATGTAGAACCGGATCCTTTGGAAAGTTTGATGGCACTTTGATTGTCGCACCAAAATGGAGTAGGATGCTGCTGCTTGAATCCAAACTCTGAAAGGATCTGTCGAAGCCATAAAGCTTCTTGACTGGCATTAACTATGGCTTGATATTCTACTTCTGCTGAAGAAAGAGCAAGATCTTGTTGTTTCTTACAAGCCCAAGTGACAGGTCCAGATCCCAGACTGAAAACATAACCTGTAGTAGAATTTCGATCATCAGGATCACCGACGCAATCTGAATCAGTGAAACCAACCAACAAAGGTTTCCCCCCTGTACTGTAATGAATCCCAAACTGAATTGTACCTCGAATATATCGAAGTATTATTTTTGCTACTTTCTAGTGAATTTCATGAAGAGTTTGCATATAACGGGCAACACGACCAACAGCAAAGGAAAGGTCAGGATGTGAATGATTCAAGTATAAAAGACTACCAACAAGCTGACAATACAAGGTGGCATCTACTTCAAGGGAAGTACAAGTGGCAGAAATTTTGACTCCAGACTGGAAGGGAGAAGGGGCTGGTTTACAATCTTCAATGTGGAAGCGACGAAGAAGGTCACAAGCATACTTAGACTGGGAAAGAAAGATTCCTTCTTTGGTTTGCAAGACTTGGAGACCAAGAAAATAATGCAAATGTCCTAAGTCTGACATTTCAAAATTTTGCTTAAGACTGGATTTCACATGGGTGATAAGGTTAGGGTCACTACTAGTAAGGATAAGATCATCAACATAAAGGAAAAGTATGATGAGATGGTTTCCTACTTTCTTGGTATAGACATTGGGGTTAGAATGGCATCTAGAAAAACCAGTGTCAAGGAGAAAGGTATCCATTTTGGCATACCAAGCTCTAGGAGCTTGCTTAAGGCCATATAAGGATTTCTTAAGGAGAAAAACAAGGCTAGAGTTATTCTGAACATATCCAGGAGGTTGTTCCATGTAAATTTCCTCATGTAAATCACCATGTAAGAAGGCAGACTTGACATCCATTTGATGGACTTCCCAGTTATGTAAGGCTGCAAGGGAAAGAATAAGGCGGATGGAGTTAATTTTTTCTACAGGGGCAAAGGTTTCATTGTAGTCAATCCCTTCGACTTGGGAAAAAACTTTGGCAACTAACTGTGCCTTAAGTCTTTCAACACTTCCATCTGATGCATACTTACTTCTATAGACCCATTTACATCTAACAAGTTTTATTCCTTTTGGAAGAGGAACAAGATCCTAAATATCGTTCACCATTAAGGAATGATATTCTTCATCCATAGCTGCATCCCAATCTGGATTCCCTGAAGCTTCTGCAAAAGTTTCTGGATCATGATTCTTGGAAACTTGAGCCAAAAGAGAAGAGGCTCGCTGAAACTGAGAACGTGTTCAACGTTGATCTCTAGGATCATCGACAAGATCACCAGCTGCTTCACATGTTGAACGGACCCATCGAGGAAGTATTGGTGCTGGTGAAATTGAGGAACATGAGCAGGCGGAGGTGGATTTTCATCCTCACTGTCATCATCAGAAACTAGAGTTGGAAACCAGCCAAGGAAGCTAGAAGAAGAAAAAGAAGAAGGCACAATCGCCGAATCAAGCTTGCAGGCCAAAGATGGCACACCCGCCAAGTTAGGCTCGCAGGCCAAGAGATTTTCATCAAATTTAACATCTCTTCTAATGATTATATCATGAGAATTTGGCTGAAGAAGTCTATAACCTTTTACATCTTCAGAATATCCAACAAATATGCACTTTTCACTTTTAGGCTGCAATGCTTTCCGTTTTTCATCCAGAATGTGAGCCCATGCTTCACAACCAAACACACGAAAGTGACTTACATCTGGTTTAATTTTACTCCATGCTTCTTCTGGCGTTATACCCTATAAAACTTTAGTGGGTGTGCTATTAACTATGTAATTTGCACAATTTATGGCCTCAGCCCAATATTGAAGACTTATTCCCTTAGATTGGATCATACAATTAACCATTTCTTTTAAAGTGCGGTTCTTCCTTTCAGCTACACCATTTTGTTGTGGTGTATATGGAACAGTGTGTTGTTGTTGGATTCCTTGTTCAATGCAAAAAGT